>CM065126.1:9715000-10085000 GCA_033026305.1 Cirrhinus molitorella | reverse complement strand
AATTAAAGGGTCAAATGATGAGGATTTGGTCATGATGAGCATTGTTCGCCATGCCATTTGCCTGCTAACCAATTATTTCTCTTATAAAAGAAGGTATTGTAACTCACTTGTGTCATAATATTCACGTAAAAATGTTTCATATGAAACAGCCAGCAGTAAAATGATTCCAAGGAAACTATGGTGTACTCTCTTCATTTTTATCAAATGATCATAATCATATATATTCGTTTTACAGTCCTTCTACTAGCCTTTAGACCAGGGGTTTTCAACTCCTGTCCTCAGGCCTCCCTTGACATAATGTTTTAAGCTGGGGACACACTGCACGATTTTCGGCCATCCCAGATGAAAGATTGCCATCATGAAACAATCGTGACGATTTCTGTGATCGTGGCTCCTAAACGGTGGTTTTGTGTCATACAGTGAGAGAGGTTCAAAGACGACCGTTCTCACGGTCTTGCGACCAAAGATAGCCTACGATAATTTTCTGGCAGTGTCAGAAATTTTTTCAGCTTTATTTATATAGCGCTTTTTACAATACAAATTGTGTCAAAGCAACTTTACAGTATTAAATGGGAAAGTAATACATCAATAAATATAATTCAGAAATTCAGCGTGTTTTTCGTCTCGCAATGTGTTCACTGCTACGACCTACGTCTATTGACCAGCCAATGAAAATGCAGCATAATATGACGAATTGATGAATGCGACATGTGACATATACAGCATAATGTAACGTTAACGTAAGTTATTTACCTCAAGCTCCCTGTGCATAAGTGGCATCCCAACTTGACCTCTTTTCCCTAGTCATGACCAGGTCCATATTTCCCTATTCCGCCGCCACCTCTTCTTTTTTAGCGCACATGAAAATCACAATGCGATTCATCTTGCTGTATGACGTTGCACTAAAGTGGGTCGCAGCCTACGACTCAATAGATGTCATCATTGCACAGTCTACATACAGTCATGGCTAAAATTGTTGGCACCCCCAGAAAATCAAGTATTTCTCACAGAAAAGTATTGCATTAACACATGTTTTGCTATACACGTTTATTCCCTTGTATTGGAACAAAACAAAAAAAGGGAGGAAAAAAGCAAATTTAACAATGTCACACAAAACTCCAAAAATGGGCTGGACAAAATTATTGGCACCCTTAACTTAATATTTGGTTGCACACCCTTTGGAAAAAATAACTGAAATCAGTCGCTTCCTATAACCATCAATAAGCTTCTTACACCTCTCACCCGGAATTTTGGACCACTCTTCCTTTGCAAACTGGTCCGGGTCTCTCATATTGGAAGGGCGCCTTTTCCCAACAGCAATTTTAAGATCTCTCCATAGGTGTTCAATGGGATTTAGATCTGGACTCATTGCTGGCCACTTCAGAACTCTCCAGTGCTTTGTTGCAATCTATTTCTGGGTGCTTTTTGAAGTATGTTTGGGGTCATTGTCCTGCTAGAAGACCCAAGATCTCGGACACAAACCCAGCTTTCTGACACTGGGCCCTACATTGCGACCCAAAATCCTTTGGTAATTCTCAGATTTCATGATGCCTTGCCCACAGTCAAAGCACCCAGTGAGAGGCAGCAAAACAACCCCAAAACATCTTTGAACCTCCACCATATTTGAGTGTAGGTACTGTGTTCTTTTCTTTGTAGGCCTCATTCCATTGTCGGTAAACAGTATGTGCGGTAATGATGTGCTGTACCAAAAAGCTCTATCTTGGTCTCATCTGTCCACAAGACATTTTCCCAGAAGGATTTTGGCTTACTCAAGTACATTTTGTCAAACTGTAGTCTTGGTTTTTTATGTCTCTGTGTCAGCAGTGGGGTCCTCCTGGGTCTCCTGCCATAGCGTTTCATTTCATTTAAATGTCGACGGATAGTTCGCGCTGACACTGATGCACCCTGAGCTGGACAGCTTGAATTTCTTTGGAACTTGTTTGGGGCTGCTTATCCATCATCCAGAGTATCCTGCATTGCAATCAATTGTTCTCTTCCATCCACGCCCAGGGAAATTAGCTACAGTGCCATGGGTTGCAAACTTCTTGATAATGTTGCGCACTGTGGACAAAGGCAAATCTAGATCTCTGGAGATGGACTTGTAACCTTGAGATTGTTGATAGTTTTCCACAATTTTGGTTCTCAAGTCCTCAGACAGAAATACTTGATTTTCTGGAAAAATTTCAGGGGTGCCAACAATTTTGACCAAGACTGTACATGTCGTACCCAAGATTATTACAACCACGTCGCACAGTGTGATGTGCAATGATCTTATAAGATGGCTGAAATCGCACAGTGTGCAGCAGGCTTTAGATGTCTCCCTTTTGAACACGTTAACAAATTAATGAGATAATGTTGTGATGATTGAATCATTAATGATCAAATTTATTGAGACTTTAGTAGCTTGTTTTGTGATGTTGAGAGTTAATATGTTTATCTGATTAGTTTGTTGATTGGCACCATTGTTGAGATTCATACACTGATCCTTGACATCTGTGTTTGGCCAACTAGATCAGTGGTTGATGTTCTAGAGATTTCTTTTAGTTCTTCATAAAAATTGATCAGCACAACACTGTTTAAGAGCACTAAAAATATTACAGCAGCTTAAAAACAGTGTAAAGTCAAGACGTCAATTAAAAGAAACACTAAACATTATTATGTGACTTTTTATTGTCCATGTTTTCTTCAGTGATTTTGTTTTCTAACAGCAGGTTCATCATCAATGCTTCAATCTACCTCTACAGGTCTGTATGGGAGTACAAACTACTTGTTTATTGGTCAGAGGAGAATTGACCCCCCGACTGAGCCTGGTTTCTCCCAAGGTTTTTTTTTCTCCATCAGTGTCACAGATGGAGTTTTGGTTCCTTGCCACCGTCGCCTATGGCTTGCTCAGTTGGGGACAACAACTAAATTGGGGAAAACTAAATTCGGGACAAAAGATTTATTAATTTGGAACTATTGATTCATTTCCTCAAACTAAAATTGTTTAAAGTTTCTTTTTGAATTATTGATATATTACTTTCCCATTTGATACTGTAAAGTTGCTTTGACACAATTTGTATTGTAAAAAGCACTATATAAATAAAGCTGACTACAATCATCACTTCATTATCTCATCAACTTGTTAACATGGTCAATAGGGAAACATCTAAAATATTATGTCAGGGGAGATCTGAGGACTGGAGTTGAAAAACCCTGATTTAGAGAAAAAAAAAAACACTTTACAAACACTGAGTGGAATTCAGGTGATATGCCACTGTAACAAAGACTATAGAATACCCAAGAATTGTCACTCACATAGTTTTGAATGGAGAAAAATGCAATGCTCATTATGGCCGTGAAGCGCCGCCTTCTTATTGAAACAGCCAATCGTTGATTAGTAAAGTCAGGGCGTCATTGCAGCTGCCGTTAGAAGTTACGGTTGCTATAGAAACAGTCAACATTCTGAGACGTGCGCTCAGTACTAAGTACTGGCTGATCTAGCCTGAAAAATCTTTTTCTTTAATCTTTTTTTAACACTATTGGAGCACAAGGAACAATATTTATGAGGCAGTTCTTGTCAGATTTCATTGGTGATTTCAAATATGACACTTAATCGTAAACTTGGTGAACCGTTTTGGAGAATTTGATGTTTTCCCATTCAAAGAGATAGGAGATGCACTTGCATGCGCGAGAGACGTTTCAAAGATGGCCGCCGAGTGTAATGACTTGCTTAAAGGGACTTTGACTGTGACAGACTTAGCAGCCTTAAGGTTAACAATCTTTAATTTAAATGACGATCCATCATAGAAATTTTGAAAACTGACTTCCCTGCTTCTTACAGAATGGGCATTAGGGCTGCTGTTAACTCTATAACACAGAAATGCCTCATTCTGTAAGTGCATGCTCAGTTTAAATGCAGCTATCCAAAACAGTGAATCTAATCAGGCAAAGCTTTGCTTCAAGAATGAGCCACATTGCTGACGTGATCTAATCGTTAGAATGTCCTGTGAGTTTCTTATCGGCAACATGTGTTTCTTATCAGCATAATTTATTATATTGGGCCGATGCCGATATTTACATTTAAAGCCATTATCGTCCGATTCCGATATCAGTCCGATAATATTGTGCATCCCTAAACATGAAGCTGGGAATCTGAAAGATCTGGAGAGATTCTGGATGAAGGAATGGTCTCTGATAACTTGTCAGGTGTTCTTATCAGGCATTATAGGAGAAAACACATAGCTGTTATCTTGGTTTTAAATAAAAGGTATTAAATAAAGTATTAAATCAGAGGTCTCAAACTCAATTCCTCTGCAAAGTTTAGCTCCAACCAGCTATAACTCACACCTGCTTGGACGTTTCTAGTAATCCTGAAGACCTTGATTAGCTGGATCAGGTGTGTTTGATTAGGGTTGGAGCTAAACTGTGCAGAGCTGTGGCCCTCCAGGAATTTAGTTTGAGACCAGTGTATTAAATAAAAGGGTGTCAATAAATGTGTTCAATGTTTATTTGAGAAAAACATTTATTTCCCCCCAATTAATGAAATCATTGGTTTTTAAAGTGTAATAATTAATTAGGCTGTAATTTCCAACCTCAAATTATATTTAAAATCACTTTTTATGACCTTAAATTTTGTATGACTAAAACCATTCACATCAAATCATTCATACTTGGCACACAAAATTTAGCAGCCATAAAAATGAGTTTGACACTGACTTTGATAGACACTGGTTACAAATAACAATGCTGTTTGTCAAAGCACTTTGCAGATTATTGGACTGTGGAGACTAAACAATAGATGTTATTATGTTAGTCACCTTCACAGGCTCCAGTGTAGCCGAGAAAGCATCCTGCAGGGCACAGCATGCTAACCGCCACATCTCCTCAGTGAAAACAGGCCCTGCTGTTACCAGAACATACCTGGATATCAAAAATAACAAACCAGAACTTTATATATTGACTGCTACTACGCTGAAAACATAAAAAAACTAATCTATCTAATCTAATCATATTTTGCAGCATAACTTCAAACTTTTTTTTTATTAATTATTATCTTGATGATAACCTGTTCAGCACCTGAGATACAGAACAATACTTAACCTTTATTTTCATATTTTATTAACTAAACCTCAGGCTGTCTACTGGCCACAGGCATCTGAATGTAACATCATAAATGACCGATTTGGAACGCTCTAGTCTACATCACACAGATTGCACTACTCACATGGTGCACAGGGTAGTGGACACTGAATTGATTTCAGTAGTTTGAAATTGGCATGTCATAAGAATAATCAGGCATGCCTATGATGCCTTAAGATGTTGCCTTAGTATGTAGGCAGCTCAGTATGTTTTATAACACAAACACACGCACCTAATACAGGAGCAGCCCACTCTGGAGATGGTCTCGGCTGGTTCTGCCACACTGGACACCAGCAGTTTGAAGAGATCTTTGAGCAACAGGTTAATCAGACTCTCATAGCCAATATCTGCAAAACAAATACAGTCATACAATTTATATTTAATTTCACATATATTACAATTTCACACCTCAAAGTCATTACCAAGTTAAAACTCTTGAACATATCTGTATTAAATAACAGACATCAGGGGCCAGTTGCATAAACTTAGCCTCTATGTTTAGTTTCTTAAGTACTAGTTTGACTAACTATCAGTTAACCAAAGGGTAATCCAAATCCAGATGAATGCTGTTCATAAGATTTCCACATTGACCGACTGCTTAGATCAGTACATAATCTACTTTGAAATAAATAAGACTCTTTATAAACATACAGTATCTCACAAAAGTGAGGGACAATACTATAGAAATGAAACTTGGATATATTTTAGAGTAGTCAATGTGCAGCTTGTATAGCAATATAGATTTACTGTCCTCTGAAAATAACTCAACATACAGTTATTATTGTCAAAACAGCAGGCAATAAAAGTGAGTACACCCTAAGTGATAACAGCACTATGTTGTTTAACCATGCAAAGCCACATGTCCTATTCATCATATTTATGTTTTTGTCTAATTGACAGGACCATACACAGTAGAGTATCTTGCATTAGAGCAATTAAAATGCGTTGCTTTAAGTAAAATTCTCTTATACTGTCCACTGGATGTTCAACATGGCACCTCATGGCAAAGAACTCTCTGAGGATTTGAGAATTAGAATTGCTGCTCTCCACAAAGATAGCAAGGCTATTAGAGGTTTAGTAACACCCAGAAACCGAGTTACACTACAGTGGTCAGGGTCATACAGAGGTTTTCCAAGATGGGTTCCATTCAGAACAGGCCTTGCAAGGGTTGATCAATGAAATTGAGTACTGGTTCTGTGCGTCAGGTGCAGAACCTGCCGTCAAAAAACAGATGCATGAGTGCCAGCATTGCTTTAAAGGTTGCAGAAGTAGAAGATCAGCATGTCAGTGCTCAGACCATATGCCGCATACTGCAACAAGTTGGTTTGCATGGGCGTCGTCCCAGAAGGAAGTCTCTTCTGAAGCTGGCTCACAAGAAACCCAGCAAACAGTTTGCTGAAGACAACCTGTCCAAGAACATGAATTACTGGAACCATGTCCTGTGGTCTGATGAGACTAAGATAAACTTGTTTGGCTCAGATGGTGTCCAGCATGTGTGGCAATGCCCTGGTGAGGAGTACCAAGAAAATTGCGTCTTGCCTACAGTCAAGCATGGTGCTGGTAGCATCATGAGTGCTGCTGGTATTGTGGAGCTGCAGTTCATTGAGGGAAACATGGATTCCATTATGTACTGTACATTCTGAAGCAGAACATGATGCCTTCCCTCCAGAAACAAGGTCGAACGGTAGTTTTCCAACATGATAACGATCCCAAACACACCACAAAGATGACAACTGACTCGCTAAGGAAGCTGAAGGTGATGGGGTGGCCAAGTATGTCTCCAGAGCTGAACCCTATTAAGCACCTGGGCATCCTCAAGCGGAAGGTGGAGCAACACCAATATGTCAAACATCCAGCAGCCCTGTGATGTCATTATAGAGGATTGGAAGAGGATCCCTGTGCCACTCTGGCCAATTCCATGCACAGGATGATTAAGGCAGTGCCTGATAACAATAATGCTAACACAAAATATTGACACTTTGGACAAGTTCACTTAGGGTGTACTCACTTTTGTTGCCAGCTATTTAGACAATAATGGCTGTATGTTGAGTAATTTTCATGGGACAGTAAATCTATACTGCTATACAAGCTGCATATTGACTACTCAATATAAAATATATCCAAGTTTCATTTCTATAGTATTGTCCCTTGAGAAGATATACTAAAATGGTTGCTGAAATGTGAGGGGTGTACCCACCTTTGTGAGATACTGTATATAAACTGCAATTATTAACTTGTTAGTTTTACCTGAATGTATAAAGCTGTGAATATGTTCCACCACCAGTTCACAGGACAATCCGATAGCATGCTTGAAGTTTGCCGCAGCAATGTCCCAGTACGAGTGATCACCATGGCTTCGTTGTAGCCACAGTGACATGACAGGAAGAAGGAGCTGGATGACAGAGAAAATGGCAAAGCCAGGCCCTATGGAGGAGGATGACGCAACGTAAAATTCAAAAGCTTTGTGGGTTTGTTTTTGTATCTACAGCAGTGTGATTGTAAGTAGTGTTAATCACAGGCATCTGACCTGGTATCTTGGTAACTTCACGCAGAAGTTCAAACAGCAGCTCAAGCGTAGGTGGCTGATGCTGACGAGGACAGTTTGACACAGCTGCCGTCAGCTGCTCCAACAGAAGAATCCACACCTGTATCAGACCTGCACACATGCAAAACTGATCACCACTGTGTACCACTAATAAAAAAAAAATAAATAAAAAAAAAAATAGGGTTACCTAACCCTAAACCTGTACTCCATCATGTACTTTAACTCAACCTGTATAACTTGTACAAATGATACCCCAAAAAATAAATCAATAAATCACCTGTGTCATCATCAAACTCTGCTAAAACACAGTCCATGCCATCCTCACTGCTCACAGACCTCTCCTGAGCTCTCATCGGGAGGCTGGCCAGCCGCGCTCCCAAGAAAACTGGCTTGGACGGCATCTTATAGATTTTGGCAAGCAGCTGCAAATGCAAAATAATACATAAAAAAACACCAAACCTAATGTTATTATTGTTTTACATTTGGAAAACTAGTGTTTTGATCCTGAACCACATTATAAAAACATCTGAAAGTATGTACATCATTTATAGATAGAAATCTGTTTATCTTATGCACCTGTGAACATTTCCTCAAATAGTCCAGGGCAGGCAGGCACAGATCTGTTGAGCTGTATCCACTGACGTGAACACAGTCTCCAATCTCCTTATAGTCCACTTCTCCTACAAATAATCACACAGCAAATATGATTTATTACATTGAGACAAAATGATAATAACCCTTTTCACATTTCTAGAGTTCTCAGAAGAAGAATTCGTCATAGATGAGTAAACAACTATATTGGTGAAGAGGGCCATAGCTGGGGTTTGTGGGGCCCCGTTGCAGGCTGTATCCATGGGCCCTGTTTGAAATTGTTTATTATCTATTCATTTGCGCTATTTACACAATGTTTAAGATTTATCAAGTTTGTAGGTGTCCAGGTACAGAAACAGAGTAATCAAATGTAAAATAGGACTGCATCATCACTGTACGAATTAAATATAGATTAATTCTTGATACATATCCGATATCTTTCTCAACTGTTTACTTTCACTTTAGACATAACAGACAGTTTTTTCGAAGATAATCTCCAAGTCTGGTATTTCAACATAATTTTGTGTGTATTTGTCAGTAAAAGAGCAAGAAGAGGCAAATACGGTGTTCAAGCGTTTTGAGATGCGTCTCTCCTGTGCGCACAGCACACAGTGCGAGGGTTCTGAATTGGGCTCTTTCACATCTTTTTCTGTTTTCATGTTTAAACTGGCAATTTGTATTTGACTGAGTGTCTTTTTAGTCGGTTGAGATCACCGATCACCCTATAATCGTCACCACCTTTCACCCCATTAGCGAAGGCCTTGTTGGTAAATGAAGACTACAACAAATATATTTTATATTGTTTAGAAGACCAGCTCACCTAAACCTTTCACAAACTTCATAAGGCACATGATGTAGTCAGTGGCTGCGTTGGCAAACACCTGTATGTTGTCTGTGTTAATGAAGGCTTCAAAGACATCAAACACAGGTGCCTGTGACTTCCCTGCATACACAAAGAAAGTATAAAAATGTAAACATAAATGCATCTCAGAGTGATATTTGGTTGATTTTTCTCATTTGTAAAGAGAAGAACTTTAGATATACACTATACACTAACATTCATTAATACACAATTCATTAATAACACTGGTCCAAAAAAATGTTACATAGTGTAGCTTTTAAGGTCAAATGTGTATTGTGTAAAATGTACTTAAGATAATGCTGTCAACAGCGATTCAACTTTTTTTTAAAGCCTTAAACACTGTCCATATCTTCCATTTGTTGAACAAACACAGTCCCATCTGAAATTAGATAAACTGTGTTTGAAGCCGGTACAAAATGCACTCATAACTGCCCATTTTGCATTATTAAAGGGAACCCCAAGTATTAAGACTTGTATGGCTTACTATAACGTAAATGATTATTCTTACTGAAATATGTAGTAGAAAACCAATGAAAGATTTATGTTATTTAAAAATCCACACTGTTTTATACATATTTTGGACTATGGGATGGGGGGGGTGCTATTATTTCAATGACATGACATGGTTGCACTCGGTGAGCTGCACAACTCGGAAAATAAAATATTGATACGATCTCACATTGTGTGGCTTTAGGTTGTATTTTTCAGTCAAAGGGCAATAAGAAATTATGTAAGAAGCGACACTTTCAAGTGTTTTCTACTACATATTTCGGTAAGAGATATTATTTAAGTAATATTAAGCCATACGAGTCTTAATTTAATATATAATTCCCTTCAAGTTGCTGTGCTGCTTGGCAATCGTAAGCCTATAATTACACTAATGAACATAATTACCTAAAGCTGCAGTATGTAACTTTTTTTGTTTTCATAATTTACAAAATTGATATAATAATAAGTGAGTACATCATGAATCCATTTTCCAAACCATGTTTTTGGCTTACCCTGAATCCTGAGTTTTTATATTCTGACTATTTTACACTGGTTCTGGTAGTAACTGTGGCAGAGTAGCCCAGTACCTGCATTACTCGTCATAGGTGTGAACAGAGAGAAATAGCTCCAGCTATAATGTGCTTCTGCAAGATGCATGCAGTTCTGTTTATTAACCATTAGAACATCAAAAGTTGCGGACTGCAGCTTTAATCGAATAATTATCTGTTATCTATTAAATCCATAAATAAATGTAACTATTTATTTGTTAAAGACTAGTGTCTTTATATAAATATATATCTTGTAGTTATATATTTATAACGTTTTAGTTTAAATATGCTAAAGAAGTTTGTTGAATATTTTATATTACAGAAATATTTGATCATAATGCTGTTTTGATGCTTATTGCTATATAAAGCAATAAGCCACGAGACTGTGTGGTAAAATCCCTATATTGCATGTTTTGCATTATTACATGCTATATAAACATAATCACAGAGAAAAATAACTAACAATGCAGTAACTTTCACAGACCCATGGAATATTCTCCTATCAGGTAGTCCTTCATATCTGTTTTGTTTCCATGCACAGTTCGGAGAGCACTGAACAGCGGCCTCCAGCCAGACTGGATCTGAGCTGAACACATCTCCACCAGCTCTCCAATGGATGTTATCACCTGCACCAGAACAGACAGATGCACAAGACACTGCAATTAACTAGCTACAGATTTTACTACTAACAACATTTTTAGCCTTGAGACAGGTTTGTTTGAACAAGGCTCTGTTTAAACCAGAGGTCTTCAACCCTGCTCCTGGGGACCCACTTGCCTGGAAAGTTTATTTGCAACCAGCTTCAGCTCACCTGCCTGCAATTTTCAAGCAGTCTTGAGGAGCTTGATTGGCCGCTTCAGGTGTGTTTGATTAGGGCTGTAGCTAAACTCTTCAGGATAGTGGGTCCCCAGGAACAGGGTTGAAGACCTCTGGTTTAAACTACCCTCATAATTAAGAATATCAGACCTGATCTTGGACGTCTTCATCACAAAGCTCCAGCTGCATGATGTGCTCAAAAGGCCTGAAAAGAGCTTCATTAAAATGAAAGTGTGGCAGCTCTGCCCAGCTGCTCAGAACCTCCATCAGAACATCATGAATGAAGGACACAGCCTTCTGGGATACATGTCGCTCCTTATGACAGGCCGCCTGTAAGAACAAAATTAATAATCTGTTATAGTCTGTTACAAGCTGTAAGCTATTGCTGTCACTAGTACTGTTTCATCGACTTTAAGGATGTATTAGCCACATGAGGGAGTTGTCTTTTTATACCTCGACCAGGTGGGGCGCCACCACACTCCAGGCTCTCATCATGTGCAGCAATGGTCTACTCTTGTTTTTTACAATGCGAAGCATGGCCTCTCCCAGCCGGAAGAGGTGGAGGGCACTACACTTGTCCTGGGTTGACTTTGCCTCCCCTTCAATGAAAAGCAAATGAGGTGAAGGAAACAAGCTCTTTACAACTCTTAAAAAATAGACTAAATGTTTAAAGTGTTTGTAAAATGAGATTTTCTAACCTTTAGAAAATGTTGTTCACTGACTTCAGGGTGTCAAACTTAATATTATGTGAAAATTATGTGAGCTGAATACTACTACAATCATTTTTTATTACTTTTATATGAGACTAGGACTTCATTATTTTCTAAAAATAAACATTTAAAAACATAAAAATAAGTACCATTTATAAAATTAGTTAGCCTAAATGAAGCTACCACCTACAAGGGAAAAAAGTATTCTGTTGATGGAAATTGTCAGTAGTATTTGGGTACCTGGCATGGCTAAGGAATAGTCTCCAGTTTCTGTGACCGAATCAAAAAGTTGAGACTGTGAAGCTTTTCTGAGCTGATGCAGGAAACCCACAAGAGCCACTAGGTTGAGTTTACTCACTGCATCCTCGAACAGCCTGGAGGACATACACATCAGCTGCATGTAAGAACAATAGTGATGGACAAATGGGTACACACACAATGTGCCAAACATGTGTCAACATTTGAAATTGATCAAAAAAGTTAATCAAAGTTGTCCTAAGACAAGAAATGGTATTGTTTTGGTTATAGGACAACATTGATGAATGGTTTTGATCCGAATGTTGACTACTGTACACACTAATGCACACTGAATAGTACTAGTACTGAATACTGATTGGTCAATACAGGGTTAGAGCCATGTTAAAGGAGAAGTTCACTTCCAGAACAAAAATTGACAGATAATTTACTCTTATTTATTACAAATTTTCTTTCTTCAGTTGTAAAGAAATTAAATTTTTTGAGTGAAACATTTCAGGATTTCTTTCCATATTGTGCACTTTAATGGTGCCCGCGAGTTTGAACTTCCAAAATGCAGTTTCAATGCAGCTTCAAAGGGCTCTAAATGATCCTAGCCGAAGAAGAAGGCTCTTATCTAGCGAAATGATCAGTTTTCTTAAAAAAAAAAAAAAAAATCTATTTATATACTTTTTAACCTCAAATGCTCATCTTGTCAAGCTCTGCATGTACACTGTGTATTCCGGTTTATGACAGTTAGGGTAGGTTGAAAAACTCTCATCTCATTTTTATTTCCAACTTCAAAACATCCTACATCACTGTTTCACCTTTTTTTTTTTTTTTGTAAAGGGCATTTGATCTTCTTTGCATGTTCACTTTGTAAACACTGGGTCAGTACTTCTACAGCGATGTACACTGTAACAAATAAAAAGCACAATTTGTTGAGTCAACTTAAAATAATTTGTTACCGTGCTGCCTTAAAATTTTAAGTTGAATCAACTCAAATATCTAAGTTGTCACTTAATACAACTTAACATTTCAAGTTGACAAAACTTCTTTAAGTTGACAGAACTTAAACTTTTAAGGCAACTGGGTAACAAATTATTTAAAGTTAACTCAAAAAATTGTTTTTTTTACAGTGTAGATGGGATGGGATTCTTTTTTTAGAAAATAACCGATCGTTTCGCTAGCTAAGACCCTTTTTCATCACCTGGGATCGTTTAGAGCCCTTTGAAGCTGTATTTAAACTGCATTTTGGAAGTTCAAACTTGCGTGTACCATAGAAGTTCACTTCATCGAGAGAAATCCCAAAATGTTTTCCTAAAAAAAAAAAAACTATTTCTTTACAGCTGAAGAAAGAAAGACATGAAGATCTTGGATGACAAGGGGGTGAGTAAATTATCTGTAAATTTTTGCTCTGGAAGTGAACTTCCCCTTTAAGATTGACTATAAATACAAGCCGCATTGATCACATCAGAACAACTAATTGAGGGTTTCTGAAAAAACTTGCTTGGCTTCAGATGTGGATGATATGTTCACTCTAGAAACCACAGATTGAATATGTTTCTGACTGTTAAGGCTCACCCTCCGAATTTGCAAGTGCAAATACACTATCAATCAAATTTGTTTGAGAAAATGATAACTGGTATACTTAATTAAACTTAGTATTAGTTTTGTACAGTTTTGGAGTACAGTCCTGGGGTGTGTTTCCCGAAAGCAACTTGAGGAAGATATCAAGTTTCTCACTAAGAAAAAAAACACATGACTGCAAATACACTGCCAAGTGTCAAGTCAACAGACAGTCAGCAGTCATAAATATTTACATTAATGCAAAGAAAAAAATGTGTAACGGATGCCTTGCAATGCAGACTGGGTAATTAGGGCCCGAGCACCACGGTGCGAGGACCCTATTGGAATTGCTCCATTTCTTCTTCTTCTTTTTCTTCTTCTCTAAGATTCGTCGCATTTTTGAGGGCCTCAAAAAGTCATGAAACTTTGCACACGCCTCAGAACTTGTGAATATTTGCATCTAATATAGGTTTCAGAAATGGGTGTGGCAAATTGGCTCGACAGCGCCACCTAATCTCATTCAAGGAAGTGCCCTGACCGCTACGTTTCATGTACATGCACGAAAATTGGTATACACATTTACCACTCCAATACCTACAGAAAAGTCTCTTGGAGCGAAATCCGAAACCCAACAGGAAGTCAGTTATTTTTAATAATCTCAGCAAATTTTGGGTCATTTTGCCATTTCCAGACATCATACTTGAACAAACTCCTCCAGAGATTTTTTCAGATCAGCACCAAACTTGGTCAGTCTAATCTAAAGGCCCTTGTGACATTAAATTACGAAGATCTTGAGTTTTTGTTGGAGGGCGTGTCCATGGTGGCCTGTCAAATGTTTCGCCACGAAAAGGAAGTTGTTATAACTCAGCCATACAATGTCCTATCTGCCCCAAACTTCACATGTATGATAACACTCCTGACCTGAAGACATCTACATGCTCATATTCAGTTATAGTCATAGCGCCACCTGCTGGCAACAGGAAGTGACTTGTTGTACATTATAACGAACTCCTCCTAGAGTTTTAATGATATCAATATTATAATTGGTCAGTCTAATCTTAAGGCCTGTGTGATGTTAAATTGCGAAGATCTAAAGTTTTCGTTGAAGGCTATGTCTGTGGCGGCGTGACAAACTTTGATGGTTCGCCATGGGAATAGAAGTTGTTATAACTCAGCCGTACAACGTCTGATTTGCCCCAGACTTCACAAGTTCAATAACAGTCCTGGCCTGAACACATCTAAAGGCCAATATTCCATTATAATCATAGAAATTGCTTCTTTTACACTACCTTAACCTACAATGTCCGATCTGCACCAAACGTCACATGTTTGCTAAGAGTACTGGCCTGAACACATCTACATGACAATTTGCAGTTATAGTTATAGCGACACATGTTGACAGCAGGATATGTCATGCTTTACACTAACTCAAACATGCAATGTCCGATCTGCACCAAACTTCACAGGTTTGATAAGAGTCCTGACCTGAATGTGACCCTATGTGCCAATATACAGTTAGCGCCACCTGTTGGAAACGTGAAAATCACTCAATAACTCAAACATACCATGTTCAATCTGCACCAAACTTCATATGTGTGATGACAGTGCCAGCCTGAAGACATCTACATGCCAATATCCAGTTATAGTGATAGCGCCACCATCTGGCAGCAGGAAGCTTTAAATGCATAAATTGGTCAACGTTTGCTGTGTTTCTAAAGCCACTGGTCGGCAGTAAGCCCAGGTGCGAGGGCCCGTTCATCGCTGCTTGCAGCTTTAATTTAATTTGTTTTGTGTTGTTCTTATAATAAAGTTAACACTGACTGCACATGTTATTTATTACTTCACAGAGCTGTTGAAACCGAAGATTCACATCAGAGTTCATAAAGTCTTTTTACCTAATGTTGAAAACATCACAGATTCACACAAGTGAATGGAAACAGAACAAACAAAACTCCATTAACTAGTATTACAACCCACAGGGACACAAAATGAGACCTGAGAGATGTTCCAGAGTCTCAGTTTATTTTTTAATTGGTTAAAGTTAATGGAGAATATCTTGTGTTGTGCTCAGCCATTCAGCCCCCACGGGATCGGTGCCTATGCTAGAAACATCTGTCAACAGCTGTTTTATTGTCCAGCAGAGTCCCATCGCTTACATAACAAAGATTAACTGTTCACTGGAAAGAGGTAAACAAATGGTTTCTCTAAAGTGTTTTCCCCTCACTGAGATACTCAACATCCTACATATTTCTTAATCCTTCTTTTAAAGGCTTTGTGTAAATTCTTTCATTTACAGACTTTACAATGTAATTGCATATAAAAAAAGGATGTATCCAACTCCATAGGTGTTGACCCTTCTGTCCCACTTAAGATCAAATTCTAATTTTAAAGGGATAGATTAACCAAAAATGAAAATTCAAGCAACAGTGCATCCGGGTTCAGCATTTGTGGTTAAAATGTTTAAAATTGACTATCAGTCAAAAGTTTGGACACACCCTCTCATTTAATGTTTTTTGTTAATGTTAAAGTTTCTTTTGCTTATCAAGGCTGTTTTCACTTGATAAAAAATACCGAAAAAAAATAATATTGTGAAATATTATTACGATGTAAATCAATGTTTTTCTATATTAATAAGCATTAAAATGTAATTTATATCTGTAATTAAAGTTGAATTTCCAGAATCATTACTCCAGTCTTCAGTGTCACATGATTCTTAAAAAAAGTCATTCTAATATGCTGATTTATTATCAGTGCTGGAAACAGTTGCACTGCTTAATATTTTTTTTGGAACCTGTGATTCTTTTTTTCAGGATTTTTGATCAATAAAAGGTTAAAAAAAGAACAGCATTTAATTAAAATAGAAAGTTTTCTAACACTGCTATATAATATACACTACTGTTCAAAAGTCTGGGGTCAGTACATTTTTATTCTTTCTTTTTTGAAAGAAATTAATACTTTTATTCACCAAGGACGTGTTAAATTAATAAAAAGTGATAACATAGATTTACATTGTTAGAAAAGATTTCTATTTTGAATAAATGCTGTTCTTTTTAACTTGTTATTCATCAAAGAATCCTGAAAAAAGAATCACAGGTTGCAAAAAAATATTTGGCAGCACAACTGTTTCCAGCATTGATCATTCTAATAATAAATCAGCATGAATCAGCAGAATGATTTCTGAAGGATCTCATGACACTTAAGACTGGAGTAACAGCTGATGAAAATTCAGCTTTGCATCACAGGAATAAATTATACTGTAAAGTAAATTAAAATAAAAACCATTATAGTAATAACATTTTACAATATTACAGTTTTTTCTATATTTTTTATCAAATAAATGCAGCCTTGATGAGCATAAGAGACTTCTTTAAAAAACATTAAATGAGAGGGTGTGTTCAAATTTTTGACTGGTAGCATAAATCAATTTAAAATATTGTTTTTTAAAAATGACAAATCGTTTCGCTACATAAGACCCTAATTCCTCGACTGGGAGGTAGAGCCCTTTGAAGCTGCACTTTAACCTGATGGGTCCCATTGATGTCCACTATATGGAAAAAATCCCGGAATGTTTTCCTCAAAATCCTTAATTTTGACTGAAAAAAGAAAGACATGGACATCTTGGATGACATAAAATTATCAGTAAATTATCAGGATTTTTTTTTATTCTGGAAGTAAACAAATCCTTAAAGGAAAGGACTGATAAAAATCACATTCAAAAAAACTAAATACAGTAGCATCATGTGCAAACGGATTTTAACTCCTACATTTTTCTTTTTCTTTATTCATTTAAAAAACTTTACTTGATCTAACAGAGAACACTGGATGGATAAAAAATGCCTACCAAATTATGGCCTTACAGGTCCCCCTAGTGGCAATTTTCAACATAACTCCGGTTAGAAGCCAAATGTTTCAAAGGTATTTGAAGTTTTGTTTGCTAAAAAATTAGTTAATGCTTATTGCTTTTAGGTGGACACAAATTCTGATTACACCCAGTCTAAACTCATTTTAGTCATAATAACCCATAAAACAAAAGATGAATTACAAGTGAATTCCTAATCAACATGATAAAAATCTCTTAAATTAAAAACATACTGAAAAAATAAAGCTGGGAAGATGCAGACAGTGAAATAAACATCTTTTAACAGCTTGGTACCTGTCAGCTTGTGTGGAAAGCGTGCAGACGGCTTTGGCGGCACTGGTGCCTGTGAGCAGACTGCCTGCCCGCAGGTCAAATCCTTTACCGCGACTGCTTTCTCTCAAGAGTTCCTGGATGGAAAGCGGCTGAATAACTGGATGGCTGAGGCCCAGTTCAAGCTCTGGACTGGCCTCTCCACTTAACTCCAGCTCCAGGTCTACTGCCACGGCCTGCTGCGCCTGTGTGATGGCGATGGGAGGCTGGGAGCCTCCGTCACTGAAGTGTGTGTGTTCCAGTGAACTCACAAACTCGATCACTCTGAGGAACATTAAAAAGGAAGCTCCCAGCTCTGCAAATCACAGTTTTGAACTTGCCACTCCTTTTTAAATCATGTTCTAATTTTAGGATAATTAGTTAATTGTTAGTCCTAGCATTTAATTAAAAGCAGAATACAACCAAACAGCAAAATACATCAAGATAAATTAAATGCACTACTAAATTTTGAATAGAAAATGTGTATATTTAAAAAGTCAAATCTTAAATACTTGCAAACAATTAATGAGTAATTATGAGTAATTATTTTCATCTACTGACAGTCCTAAAATAATTTTTATTACTTTACTAAAGATTTGACACTATGATCAAATCATGGTTCCCAAAGAATGAACGGAGTGTTGTACCTGAAGACGTGAGGCCAGCAATCGTGGTTATGGCTGCCCATTTCCAGCCCCACATTGAGTATAGCGTCCATGCAGAGCACATGGGCCGTGTGCAGCCTCACTCCCTGACAGCGGCCCATCTGTTCAAGTTTCTGTTCAACACGCTGCTTAACTACAACACAGACACGTGCAAGTTCACCTAAGGTGATTAAATATACACTGCCAATCAAAAGTTTGGGATCAGCAAGGTTTTTAATGCTTTTTAAAGGAGACTTTTCTGCTCATCAAGGCTGCATTTATTGGATTAAAAATACAGTAAAGAAATGTGGTAATATTGTGAAATGTTAATGCAATTTTAAAATAGTGGTTTTCTATTTTAATATACTTTAAAATATAATTTATTCCTGTGATGCAAAGCTGAATTTTTCAGCATCACTCAAGTGTTCAGTGTCACATGATTGAAACTATTTTCAAGGATTCTTTGATAAATAAAACATTAAAAAGAACAGTGTTTATTTATAATAGAAAACGTTTGTAACAACACACACCTTGTTCAAAGTTTGGGGTCAGTAATTTTTTTTGTTTCTTTCTCTCTTTAAAATAAATGTATACTTTTATTCAGAAGGTGTTTAATTGCTAAAAAAAAAAAGTCATAGTAGACTTACATTGTAAGAAAAGACTGTTCTTTTTAACTTTTTATTCATCAAAGAATCCTGGAAAAGTTTTCAAAAGGTTCAAAAAAATATTAAGCAGCACAACTGTTTCCACTGTTTCCACACTGATAATAAAAGTAATAAATCACCATATTAGAATGATTTCTGAATGATCATGTGACACTGAAGACTGGAGTAATGGATGAGGAAAATTCAGCTTGCAACTGTTATTCTGAATTGCAATAATATTTCATAATATTACTTATTTTTGAGACAGAAGAGACTTAAAAAAAACACATTAAAAATCTTTCCCAAATTCATTTGATCAATAACAAATGCTAATAGTTGATCACCGAGGTACCATATACTAAAATATGCCATTTAATATTTTGTTAAAGTAAACAATATGTTGGGCCTGAGATTCTCATTATAGCACTAATAATGCTTTGAGAACTTTCCTGTCTGTGCAGCAGCAGCTCTTTGCAGGTATGAAAACTGGCACTGAAATTTGCTTATGTAATGTAATATACAGTATGAAACCCATACTGCATATAATCTGTCAGAGCATAGTAATAGACCCAGTACCAGAATGATATCAGTGCATCCCTACACAGGACTGAATACAGTGATGCAAAGTGAAATATGTGTGAATACCTTGAGCAATGGCATCTCCCATCTCCCCCAATTCCTTCTCCTCTTTCTCCTCCTGAACACATGATGCTGCTGCCATCTGGGCAAGTGCAGAGGCACAGTTGGCCGCAACACCTAAGTGATCCAGCAGACATACAATTTCCATTACTGTCCCACCCTCCACTATGATGGAGCGTATATAAAAGATTAATGTGTGAAGGAGCATTGTAACGGAATTGAAATAAAAATTAAAAAGCTGAAATTAATGATATGTGATATTACCCAGAGCACAACTGAGTGCTGCAGCTTTGCGTAGACCATCCAGGCTGAGGCAGATGGTGTCTCTCTCCCTCTGAGTCTGCTCTTTAACTCCCTCTGCACCAAGAATAAAGGCAAGGCCCCTGGAGCTTCCCGCCATGCGCCCTGTGAGTGGTGTGGACAGCGTGTCGATCAGGTTCTTCCAGCAGCCCGTCAGGATATAGCGGGCAAATACCACACCTGTCAAAAATGAGGTCACTATGAGAGAATTGACTGCTTGAACCTGTGTTGTCAATGCTCGTTTATTTGACACAAGCTCCACAAAACTTCATATTCTCACAAACCAGTCCCCTTCATGGTCAGAGAACAATGTGCTAGATAGCAATTAGTCAAGCTACAAGTACAGATAATTAACAGAGAGTACCCTGTTATCGGTCACCAAAGATTATGCATACTCATTCTACTTGATTGTTACTGTTGCATCATACACAGTAAATCACCAAATCCACTCGTCTTCACTCTCAGTACTTGACATTTAAAAATTGCACTAGTTAGAATCCTCAGAAGTAGATTCTTAAGTGTATCTTAGTGTCTAAGTGTCATATCAACTAACCACCAGAGTACCTCAGGGTTCGGTGCTTGCCCCCTCCCCTCCCCTCCCCTCCCCTCCTCTCCTCCTCCTCCTCCTCTTCTTCCTACCACTGCTACCCTGACAATATGCAGCTCTTCTTGTTATTCCAGAGGATCACACATTTCAGCTTGCCTTGTGGACATCTCTGTCTGTATGAAAGAATACGCCCTCCAGCTCTACCTAGCATGTACAAAACTTCTTGTCTTTTCGTTGGCCACTTCAATAATTTAACATAATATCACTGTTCATTTAGGCTGATTACAGATAAAGCTATCCACATCAGCCAGGAACTAGATGAACTTCACGAACCACAGTGCAAAGGTTACCTGGTCAGAAAGACTTGTCCTCTACAACGCCAAGAAAATGAGACCATTCTTATCTTAACATGCTTCAAATAGCTGAGAGCTGGCAAAGAACCCTCTATAACCTCTTTGTGAATATTTGTGTGGACAAGCAGAGTTTCTTGCACTGTACCTGCCACCAAGCTGTCACTGCCGTTTTTGTCGCAGATAAAAGGTGATTGTGTTGAGGCCTTTCTGATCAGCTGACCACCGATAGCGCTGCTGCCCAGTCCATCAATATCTGACAAAGCAAAGGATGGTAAAGTAAATACACATCTCTTATTTGTTAATAATCATTTAGACCCTTACAGGGTCTGTATGTGTATAAAACAACTGGTCAGAGTGACAAAGACATTGTTTTTGAAAAATTAACACCTGAATTCTTTAATCTCAAAGAAGACAATAAGACAAATATTTTATATTCCTTCACATAATGGATTTATACTAATAATTGCTCATCTGACACAAGGGAGTATTACCAGTGAGCATGGTGATGAGAGGTAAAGACTGCTCCTCAGCTGAGCCCCAGTATCCTGCCTCTCCCAGCAGGTTTCTCTCCAACACCTGGTTGTAGAGCTCCTCGATCCAGGCCTGAGACAGAACCACCATAACACCACTGCTCTGGATCTGTCGCACAAACTCTTTCTGCACACAGAGACGCACCTAATTCAACATCATCATCAGATTGTGTGGACTGGTCAAATTTATGGTAAAATAATGTAGGAATACCAAAGACACCAGAGCACATGTAGGTTTCCTGTGGTAGTAATCACAGCAGCACAGTTTGAGGTTGAGCAGTAGAGCATAATAGGAAACCAGGTACAATCCATCTGCATTCATCAGAGCCTGACAACTTAGGTTTTCACTGCCCTCAAAACCTGGAGAATGAACCCCACCTATAAACCACAGAATAACATCACATTACCTTCAAGTGTGCATACACAAACATCTAAACAGTAAACTTAAAGCGTCTATAATATGTTAAAGTCTGGTCTAATGCATGTGGACAACAATACTAGTTGTTTTGCATTAGTAGTTCCAAATTCATATTTCATTCATCTTCGAACAAAATAAATTCTGAGATATATCCCTCCACTGAAAAACATTCCATCAAAACTGTAACGTTTAACGTCAAAAAGTTCATAAAGAGATCTGAAAGAAAAAAAAAATCTGAATATATAAATATACTATATATATATATATATATATATATATATATGTGTGTGTGTGTGTGTGTGTGTGTGTGTATATTTATATATTAGTGCTGTTAAACGTTTAATCACGATTAACCACATCTAAAATAAAAGTTTATGTTTACATACATGTCTGTGTACTGTGTATATTTATTATGTATATATAAATGCACACACATGCATGTATATATTAAGGAAAAATATTTTAGATTTATATCTAAAATATTTATAGTTATTTATAATCTAAATTGTATACAGGTGTAAATATTTATATACATATGATTTTTTTCAAAATATATATATTGTGTGTATATAGTGTGTGTATTTATATATACACATAATAAATATACAGAGTAAACACATATAGTATGTAAACATAAACTTTTATTTTGGATGCAATTAATCATGATTAATCGTTTGACAGCCCTAATATATATATATATATATATATATATATATACATACAGTCTTGTGAAAAAGTTAGGACACCCTATTGAATTCCACAACACAAAGTACCTCACGCGGGAAACACTTAACATAATGTGTAAATGCGTGTAACGTAAATCAAGGAAGACAGCATGCATAGGCCACGAAGTGTTGGCGAAATAACACACTAGCGGACCAGAGGGAATAATATGGAATTTCTTGCACAAAATAAATTCAAGCACTTTCAAGGACCTGTATCTATGTATGTTCATTTTCAAACACTTTCTAGGGCCTTGACATTTTTTTTTCAGATTAACAAACTTTCAAGGATTTCAAGGACCTGTGGGAACCCTGGCCTAAAGACTTTGATTAGCTAGTTCAGGTGTGTTTAATTGAGACACGAGCTAATCTCTACAGGATAGTTCAGGCAGTACAAGACTGAACACCCCTGGCCTATAACATTAGCAGATTATCAGTTCAATCTTGTATACAACATTTGTATAGAAGGTATGCATGTGACATCACCGTCAGCTGGAGTGACTATGGATCGCCCATTGAGTGGCAAAACGACTGAATGGCAGCACTAGTTTTTAGCGTGTAAATTGCCATAGAACGCACAAAACACATCCAAAACAAGAAAGAGTTTTGCGATTAATTGTACTAATAGATTTGACAAGAAATCTGAGGTATATTTTTACAGACTGTTGAAAGCTACAGAAAAGAGAAGCAAATGGATTGCTGCAATACACAAAAACAAATGGCAATGAAACGTGGATTTGCATTTATCATTTCATGTTAGTATGTTGAATTCTGCAGTAAAATCCTATGTATTATAATATAACATATTGACAACTCATCAATTAAATATTTATTATCTTAAATTCTACATAAATGTATGTTTCTTAAATAAACACAGACAAAAACTATTTAAATTTTTTTTTTTTGCAGCTACCCTATTAAATCCATTCACGCAGATGCTCTTGTGCCACCCAGTTCGCCTGAGGGAGCGTGTTCCGGCGGGAAACTGACGTCATAGCATACCCTCTATATAACAAGTTACCTGCTTGCAGTCCGGAACAGAAGGTGGATGAGAAATTCTGTAGGGACACGTCTACATCCGTGGTGCTGTGCAGTCCCAGCAGCCGTGGCAGCAGCGCAGCTAGGGACTGCACAAAAAGCCGGGCACTATGTTGGTCTTCCTTCTGGTTCTTCAGCAGTTTTAGGGACAGAGCAGCTGTCCGTAGTGTACGGTGCCCGGGACAGTCCCGTGGCGTCTGTTCCTCATCAGCCAGAGAGCAGTTATCAGAGCCCATATCGGAGACGTCAGATCGTCCTGAGTCCTTTTCTGCAGCCATGGAGTACTGGTCGCATGAATCGAACTCTGTTCGAGAAAGCTCCTGCTCGTCCGCACTGAAGTTACTTTCGCTGTAGCGTGAGCCGTGTGAGCGTGTCCGAGACTCCACAGACAGGAAGTTGGTAATGTCAGGGTAGGCCAGACCGTGGCTGCGCTGCACTACGTCTGGAGGGGCCGTACTGGACGGGGCCTCTGTGGCTCCACTCTCTCGTACACATTCTGGTAGGTCCAGGCGAGCTCCCGCTGCAGCCCCACAGGTAGAAGGTGACGGTAGTCGCGGTTCCTCCCCGCAGTCCTCTGGAGTGGTCTGGCCCATTTCCCCTTCCAGAGTGGTCTGACCCATGTCCCCCTCCAAAGTGGTCTGGCCTGTGTCTGTGGTGACGCTGATGCTGATGTCAGGGCTGCGTTCAGTAATGCTCATCTCCCAGGTGGCGTTCTCAGAAGAAAGCACACGCCGCTGCCAACGGAAGTCAGCTTCGTTGAGTTCTACAGACTCGCGCATAGACTCCACCCCTTCCTTAAGCTCATCCAATCGCCGCAGCAGAATGCGGGACTGGTCTTGCTGCAGGCCACGTCCTTGACTGATCTCATCTAAAGTGCCCAATAGGGCACAGGCACAGGAGACAGAGGAGTAGCAGGCCTCAATCCCGCCCTTCATGCATGCTTCTGTTATACCATCCATTACCCTGAGAAAATAGAAAAGATGCTGACATTCATTGGTACAATTTGCTTATTAAAGGGGTCATCAGATGCAAAGTTCACTTTTGCATGTTGTTTGAACATAAATGTGTGTTGACAGTGTGTGTACACATATGATGTTTCATTAACAAGGTTCGGGAGGAGCGCATCAGATTTCTAGCCTAATCATCACAAAAGGAGCTCCCTCAAGTCAATCAACGCCATGTGTTTAAATACAGCTGACTTACTTCTACCTATTTGAGGGTTTATCAGCAACCCCCCACCACTCCATCTCCTCACTCCGAGTTCTCACGACTCCTATTCAGTGGGTACTCTGGGCTTAGGAGCCCTCCTCCGGACAGCCCGCCAAATATGCATTACTATATTCCGACTGATTATATGTAAGTGTGAACTTGTGAACTACCCTATAATGATACAAATCCACCCAGTGGTTTTTATTTAATCTGTAAAAATAATTTCCCCTTTTTTAAAAAAGCCATTCTCAGCTTCTTGTTGGTAAGACGTAACAAACAGAGGTCGCTCCCACGATAGTGGATGACTTTTGTTTGTGAATGGAATGCGCCTCCCGATCTACATAAATGCATTTGTGCAAATCATCCGTGATCCAGCTTCACTTACAGCAGAAGTGAGTGTTTTTTTTATTAATCTTTGTAATTGCCTTTCCTAAAAATGTGCTATTTAGCAAGTTTCGTGGCTAAATGCGCTAAAGTAAACAATGGCTTGTCACTCCACAGAGAGAAGAGAGGGGCAGGGTGAGCAGAGCTCATTTGCATTTAAAGGAACATGCAAGAGAATGAGCTGATTTTTTGCAGAACTGATTTTAACAAGGTAAAAGTTTTTTTAAGACTACTAATGAGAATTTTTAAAGCTGCAGTCCGTAACTTTTTTTGGTTAAAAATTATACAAAATACATTTTTGAGCAAGTACATAACCAGTCAGTGTTCAACACTAAAGCCTTACTTTAGCCCGATTTACAACATTTAGCTCATAATGATGTTTTTTAAATTGAGAGGTACGGGTAGGTTTTCGCGGGAAATTCAAGCATGCCACTGCATCATTATGTCACATCTGTAAAAAAAAAGGCGTCCCGACTAGATGCTTTATCGCATGTGAGAATGCTGCAGGCGCCAGTTTATAGCCTTTTCTCACAGCGGCTGAAAAATTAAACATCATTTTGATTGTGGAATGTAATCCAAAAATTTGCTTTTATGAAACATAAGTGACTGAAATTAGATTACTCCAGTTTGAAATGTGCATTTGATTGCAGATAGCCTACGTAGGATTACACAAGTTTTGTATTTTAAAGAGAACCGGTTCTAAGGAAGAATGATTTGCCTTTACGGCTAAAAGAATTTCTTCATATGAAATTAGAATTTTATGTCAATCAGAGATTAGACTGTACAGAAACAGAAACGCTAATAGGCCTACATACTACATACATGTAGTTACGCAATGCTGATGTTGTTAACATGAACAATTTGAGAACAAAGTATAACAGTAATAATAACTTGCTAGTTTGATGTGATATGAGATAACCGATCGTTAGACTTAAACACCTGTAGCGTTTTCCGCACTTAACTGCAATTGCAGGTTTTCAGACAGAGATGGCAACAAGGAAGCAAAACGTACGGACTGCAGCTTTAAACAAGGTTTATTTTTGATGAAATCTGAGAGCTCTCTGACCCTCCATAGACAGCAAGGGTCCTACCATGGTCAAGGCGCACAACAAGTATTCTCGTAGCTTTGTGAAATGGTTGAACCACTGATGTGACATGGACCATATTACAGTTTTTTACAATTGCTAGGACGCATTTCTCAATACTTAGGTCACTTTTTCGAAACTCTTCACACAGCGAGCACAACATTAGTCTACGTGGGCTAAACTGTGGATCAACTATCATTGCTTCGGCACAAAATGCATTCATTGACGACATCTGTCAAATTACATTAAGTCTTTTATCACTTTGACACAAACACCACCAAACCTATGTGTTTACATACTGTTGTCAAAACTGTTAAACTGAAGTTCAAAACCTAGCACAGTAAAAAAAAAAAAAAAAAGAAAAAGACAGAAATGTGTTACATTTCTGGAGTACTAACAATATAGGAAAATGTTCTGATTGTAAAAAAAAATCAAATACTATCAAAGCAGCTGCGTGTAGTAAATCATAAGTGTTACAGTTTTTCACTTTCATTACCAGAGGTGGAAAGTATCTAATTACATTTACTCATGTTACAGTTTTTTTCAATTGCTAACATACTTTTGCCCAATCTGTAGTTACATTTTCAAAACTCTAAACACAAATAGCACAACGTCCGTCTGTTGTGACCATACCATTAACACAATTTGTGTTGTTTTCACACAATATGCAGTCAATTGCCATGTTTCTAAAATGCAAACATTTTCTTTTTGTACAAGCTTACCCAAAACCAAAATCATGGGTCTTTTTAGTCTTTAGTCTAATTTGCAAATGCTTAAACACAGCATGTCAGAAATGAAGACCTAATGTTCCAAACCTTAAATACAGTATAAAGCCTTTCTGCAAAAGCAGCTCAAAATGATTGAAAATATCTCTATATAAAATATTGTAACAACTGATAAGCATATTTAAGTAACAGATCAATGAAATATTTAGAAATAGCTTATTCCAGTCTCAGTTGGAGGAATAGTCAGGTGTTGAAGCTATTTCCATTACATGAACATCTCTTTCCTCTTTGAACAACACAAAAAATCAGATAGAAAAAAATGCCTGGAAGAGGAAGAGAAATAGTTGTAGGAGGTAGTGGAGTAGTTGGATTAGAAAAAGGCAGAAGAAGAGGTAGGGGAGGGGAGTTAGAATGTGTGTTAGACTGTGCATTTTTACGTTTGTTTTTTCCTCTTACGCATTTGGAACCCATGAAATCTTATTTCTGCCACGGAACAGAAAGGGTAAAGGGTAATTGTGACTTTTTTTTTATCATCTCACAATTCTGATAAAGTCTGAATTGCAATATGTAAACTCACAATTCCAAGAATAAAAGTCCAAATTGTGAGATAAGTAGGTCACAGTTACCCTATACCCTTTATATTCCTGTGGCAAAATTGTAACCAAAGACCATGTATGTTGGAATTTTTGCTGATCACTGGCATCAGCTACCATGGGGCACCATCCATATCCAACACCTACCCACCGGAAAGCAATTTCAAGGTTTCAACTGAATTTCTGCATAGGTTAACTTTTTCTACGACTCAGTAACGACTCAATTTTAAATAGTATGTTGCCAAGAAAGAACACTTTCAACACTTTACAGTTTTTTTCAAATGCTAATATACTTTTGTCCAATCTGTAGTTAAATTTCCAAAACTCTAAACACAATTAGCACAACATCCGTCTGTTGTGACCATACCATTAACACAATTTGTGTTGTTTTCACACAATAGGCAGTCAATTACTATGTTTCTAAAATGCCAAAATTTTATTTTCGTACAATCATGGGTAATTTTAGTCTTATTTGCAAATGCTTAAACACAGCATGTCAGAAACGAAGACCTAATGTTCCGAACCTTAAATACAGTATAAAGCCTCTATTTCTGCAACAATAGCAGCTCAAAATGATTGAAAATATCTCTATATAAAATATTGTAACAACTGATACACATATTTAAGTAAAAGATCAATGAAATATTAAAAATATTTAGCTGATTCCAGTCTCAGGTGGAGGAATAGTCAGGTGTTAGCTATTTCCATTACATCAACATAGAGTAAAAAAGACCTCTTTGAATTGGTTTTGTGGATGCAGAACAACACAAAGAAGAAGGAGATAAATAGTTGTAGGAGGTAGAGGAGTAGTTGGATTAGAAAAAGGGAGAAGAAGAGGTAGGGGAGAGAAGTAAGAATGTGTTCTGGACTGTGCATTTTTATATTTGTTTTTTCCTCTTACACATGTGAAACCTATTAAAGCTTATTTCTGCCACAGAATATAAAGGGTAATTGTGACTTCTTTTTTATCTCACAAAAAAAACAAAAAAAAACAATTGTAAATTGTAAACTCACAATTCCAAGAATAGAAGTCCAAATTGTGAGATAAATAGGTCACAATTACCCTTTACCCTTCATATTATGTGGCAATTGTAACCAAGGACCATGTATGTTGGAATTTTTGTTGATCACTGGAAAGCAATTACAATCAAGGTTCCAACTATTTCTACTTTACATTCTGTAAAGTAATGACTCAATTCAGTTTTAGATAGTATGTTGCAAAGAAATAACAAATTGAACACTTTAAAATGTAAAATGGGTTTTAGCTGAAGGCAAACTGAAGGCTAAATTAAATAAAAACAATGGATTTTATATTATATGCAGGTAGAACTGAACCATGACAATTAATGCAGTTTTTGTAAAGCCATCAACTGTTAGTATTTTGACAATCACTGTGCTATGATTGACTATATGTTTCTTTTGGATAGAAGCTAGTGCTAAAGTTTTGGCTGAATTACTTGGTTTTGAATAAGGTTTGCTGTGTTTTTATAGAGTTAGTATATGTAGAAAAAGGTATTAAGCATTTTAAAATGTAGAGTTTGCATTTATTTAACAGAAAATTAACTATTTGGCTAATTGTGTGATGTAGGTGTGTTGCTGTGTTAAGAGTTTAGAAAAAGTACTTTAAGTATTGGTAAACGCTTGTTAGCAATTGAAAAAAAACTGTAAAATGTGAAATGGTTTCAGAAGGCTAAATGTAAAAAAAAACAATGGATTTTATATTATCTATTATATTCATTTAGAACTGAAACATGACAAGTAATGCAGTTTTTGTAAAGCCATCAACTGTTAGTATTTTGATAATCACTGTGCTATGATCTGTAAATTCATCATCATCAGTTAGGAACCTAGGTGTGCTATTTGATATCAATCTTTCTTTTGAAAGCCACATTTCTAGCATGTGCAAAACAGCATTTTTCCATCTTAAAAACATATAGAAATTACGACCTATACTCTCAATGTCAAATGCAGAAATTTTAATTCATGCGTTCATGACCTCCAGGACAGATTATTGTAATGCTTTATTGGGTGGTTGTTTTGCACGCTTAATAAACAAACTCCAGCTGGTCCAAAATGCAGCGGCTAGAGTTCTTACTAGAACCAGAAAGTATGATCATATTACCCCAGTTCTGTCAACACTTCACTGGCTCCCTATTAAACATCGTATTGATTTTAAAATCTTGCTAATTGCTTATAAAGCCCTCAATGGTTTAGCTCCTCAGTACTTGAGCAAGCTTTTATCACATTATAGTCCCTAGTCTGGCTTGCTCAGTTGGGGACACTTATTTTCCAGCGATACTGTGTACTAACTGAACTGAGCGGGATGATAACATCACTGAATTCAATGTTTAACTCACTTTAACTGAAAAATGGTAACCGTTTCCTTTTGCATTATTGTTACACTACCTTCCTATTTGATACTGTAAAGCTGCTTTGACACAATCTGTATTGTAAAAAGCGTGACTAAAGGTGACTTGATTGACTATATGTTTCTGTTGGATAGAAACTAGTGCTAAAGTTTTAACTGAATGACTTGGTTTTGAATAAGGTTTGCTGTGTTTTTATAGAGTTAGTATATGTAGAAAAAGGTATTGAGCATTTTGAAATGTAGAGTCTGAATTTATTTAACAAAATGTGGTTTTGGACAGAAAATTAACTATTTGGCTAATTGTGTGATGTAGGTGCTGTGTTAAGAGTTTAGAAAAAGTATTGGTAAACGCTTGTTAGCAATTGAAAAAAACTGTAAATGCAATTGAGTAGCTTTTTTGTGTACTTCTACTTTTTAAAGTAATTTAAAAAAACTGTAATTTTACTTTTACTTAAGTATATTTTGTTTAAACTATTGGACTTCGCTACATTTTAAAACACATTAATTACTGAGTAAATAAAAATCACACACTCAAAATTATTGCAGTAAATATTGGGCAGGAGAACAAACTGGTGCTAAAATCACAAGAAATATGGAGACAGACAAAACAGGTGTTAGTGCGGTGCAGACCTAGCTGAAAATGAAACTCTGTCATATAAAATGAAGCTTTGACACTTTAGCAAGAGGTTTTGCACAAATTAGATAAAAAATAGAGTAGTACAGGACTTGAGGGGCCTTTAAATGTAATTCAAATATGAGTATTCAACATTTTATGTCTTACATATCAAAAAATTATTTATGCATTTGTAACTGCAGATTAAATGCATTCATGTCCTGCATTAATCAGCGTGTAAATACATTGAAATGCCAATTCAGATTAAGTGTTTCCTTTGCATTGCAAAGATGAATTTTGTTGATACTACGTTAATTTGCTTGGTAATTCATTTAAACCTATTGGAAAATATTAATTTCTATCACAGTTTCAATCCTTAAGATACCAGCATAATAACACAATCTCAGCAAAATATCTTTTAATTATCATTATTGATAAAATCAATGAACATTTATCTTTAAAGAAAGATATTTATTTTTTGTAATGTGTGCAATACACCCTTTAAGACAAACCTTTAAGGTTAATTCAAACTGCACAGACAGATGCCAATAGATGCGTTCATCTGGATTTTTCAGATCAGTGTGTTACATCTGTCGCTGTCTGTCGGTGTTGGTCGCCATATGTCTGTGCAGTGTGAATTATAAGCAACAAAATATCTTACTCACAGTTTGAGAAGATCAAGATGTGACTTCCTTTTTGAGAAAGACCTCTTTCTTGTCTCAGGTTCAATGACGCACGGGCCGGCCAGGTCAAACAAGCGCTGAGGGCTTCCCACAATCTACGGAGCGAGGGGAATAACAGCATGTTTATTAGAACCTGAGTACTCAAGGTGAGCGGTAGTTTTTTTTTTCATGTCTGTGGAATAAAATAAGAAGCTTTTGAAATGTAGCGGCTCATGAAACTGAGTTTTCATAGCCAGAAGCATTTGAAATAATGTACATGTATAGGAAAAAAGTCTTAAAGAGTTTTTCTATTTAGACCATTATTATAAAAGGGATGTTACATTGGAAGAAGTATGACGTAGTGTAGAAGCAGAACACTCTGTACGTGTACAGTACTATGTGTGTATAGTTAGTGTGAAGATCTCACCTCCTTCATAATCTTGATGGCCTCCACTCTGTGCTGGGGCGGTGGGTAGAGCAGAATACGGTGGTACAGGGACTGCAAAACAGGTTTCATGGACTCGACACAGCCCACCAGACGGACTAACTCTGCTGCCACATAGCAGATGGTGCGAATGACTGGCCCAATCATGACGGGAGCACTAGATGAGCAGCCAGAACCCCGGCCTTGATCCAAGACCGCTGTCCCTGGTGCCACATCTGAGTCCTGGTATTGCCCACCATGGGCTGAGGTGATGGTTTTATCACTCGCTGGGTTTCCCATAATCACCACGAGAGTTGGACACAACTGCTTCCTGTGTGTAGATGATGATGATGTATAATTGCGGCACGTTCCTTTAGAATCATTATAATCACTTTGTAAGACCAAAGTAACCCAGATTAAAATTACATGCTTATAAAAATAGTCTTGTTTATTGCATATTGTACAATGGTAATACAATTTTTTTAGGAAATATCATGGTATTTAAGAATGATGGAGGATACTTTAAGTTCATAAAGTTTTAGCTGTTAATCAGTGTTTACATACATACATTTACATGTAATTGCAAAATTAATTTACACACACATTAAGAAGTCTATATTTATTTACACTTGCAATCACATATTAAATTGACAGCCCTCAAAACCATACATTTACTATGTTAATTTAATGCAAATAATTTAAAAAATATAATTTTAAATTTAATTAAAATAATAATACTGGTGGCTAAGTGGAACTACTCTTAACTACATAATGTGTAGAGACCCTTGATTTAAACAATGTGCAAACAGAACAAAGACATATCTCACCAGATGAGGTCAGTGAAATTACGATGCAGGTGCATTGTTGGAGGACAACTGCTCAGCATAGACAGAATACACTCCAGGTACAACAGCTGCAGCAGCTGGTTTTCACTAAAGAAAAAAAACACACTTCAAAACACTAGATACACGTCAAAAATTACATAAAACCGAGTAGGTAAAAAATGTGATGAGGAACAAACTTCAGGACCATTAAAAATATATTCTAAATACTGAAATAATGAAATGAAATCTGAATATACTACATTCACCATGTTAGCTTTGTCATGTGACCTATGCTGTCAGTTGCATCACTTTACTGCTATTCCCAACTCCTCTCCTGGCCGTGGCTTTAAGGGATAGTATAGGCTATTAGTATATTAGTATATCATTCAAGCCTTTTGCCACATGTTTCTGCAATACTTAGGGCAGGGATGTCCAATCCCAATGCTCTTGGATGGCCACTGTCCCTAGTTTGCAGAGTCCCTCCAAAAGCAGGATTGGACACACCTGACTTGACGCTAAACTAAGAAAATGCCACTAATTTTAGTGGTAGTAATACTAGTCCGCTAACAACGACAGGGCAACAAGTTATGTAAAGCTACTGTAAGACATATAAAGCTTACTTTGAGACAGACTCCAGTTTGTCACAGAAAACAGTGAGCACCATAACAACATCTTCATACAGTGCATCAGTAGTGGGAGACAGATCTGAAAACATGTATAAAGATATAAATATAAATGGCACATAAAAACCGTAAGAAAGCAATTAAATGGGGCAGCCGTGGCCTAATGATTAGGGAGTTGGACTTGTAATAGAAAGGTTGTGAGTTCGAGTCCCATGTCCGGCAGGGATTGTCGGTGGGAGGAGTGAATGTTCAGTGCTCTCTCCACCCTCAATACCACGACTGAGTTGAGACCCTTGAGCAATGCACCGAATACCAAACACGGTGTGTGTGTTCACTAATGTGTGTGGCGCACCATACTTGGCCACACGTCACAAATTCCAAGTATGGGTCACCATACTTGGCCACACTTTTTATCTTTATATACCTTTATAAATCACCAATCAAACAACTCAAGCCAATCACACACTCCCTTCCTTACTGCACTCAAAAAATGTGTGAATATTAATTATAAATCACACTTTGTATGTGAAACATTCAAGAACCGTACCAGAACTGTAATTAACTACTTATCTCATATGTGATGCATTTTTATTTTTAATAGGTTACTGTGTTCATATCTTAGCAACATGCTCGTGAGGAATATGACTTGTGAAAAAGGGATTCTCTCAGAAGAAGGTTGAGAACTGCTGCCTTATGAGACAGAAACCTAATATGCAGATTTTAGAACAGAGTCATAATATTAGCAGAGCCAAAATCAGTGCCAGCTGCTGTCATCAGTAAATGGGATATACTAGTTTAGCTATGAAAATGATTGTGGTTTATTGGTAAAAACGAAAATTATGCAACGGATAGTTAGACAGATCAGCCACGCTGGAAACCTTGTCTTTGCTTTTTTAGGGCTCATTGTTTCAAGCTACCTTTGCGCTGGTGGACAGGTATGTAACGTTCCTCACCATCAACACCCTGTAAAAATTCAAGCAGATATTTTCATAACATCAGTTCATGCTTAAACATTCTAGAAATGTTGAGAGTCTAAAAATGAAAAAATGAAATAGTACTGCTTATAAAATGGCTTGACCAAAAAAACAAAATTAAACTTTGATTTGACTATAGAATGGCACCATGGAACAATCACATCAACATATTTCAGAGAGCTGTGTAATAAGACAGTATAGACATGTGCTCGTGTTTAATAAAGCTCTGTGAAACGTGACTCACTGTGTTTTCTTGTCTATGGCGCAGTTGTAGAGTGAGGTCTCCAAGAATCTGACTGAGGGTGGCCCTGACCGCTGTGTTGATACTGCGCTGATGACAACTAGATATGTATGTCTCAATGCACACCTGGAAACACAAAGATGCAACAGAATTTTTTTAGCAAGTGTTAAAATTCAACACAACAAACTATTTTTGTTTTGCCATGATAATGAAAGTTACCACTATTCTACCATTGTAGGTCATTGCAGTAATTTTGCAAGTCAAAATAAAACACACTTCATAAATGTGGCTCAAACAAACAAGCAAAAAAAAAAAAAAAATTTTCATTTGAACTGTGTCATGAGAGAGATGGAAAAAAAATAAAAAAACTTTTTTCCATGCACAAAACAGCATGCAGTGGAAAATGCATAAATACATAAGTGATTTATAACCAAAAAATGACCATCTTCAAACCAACTGAGCATCCAAGGAATGACTTAATAATTGCTGTTTACAAGGAGTCTTTATCAGGCATGATGCAGTCAATTCATAAGAATCGACAAATATCGCATTGACTGCATATGGAATGCTAATAGAAATTGACATAAACCAAGGGTCTCCAACCTTTTTGTGAGTGAGGGACATAAGGGCTACTTGTTTGATATACTCAAAAAAAAAAAAATAAATACACACACTCAATACAGTCAGGTCAATATATATTTGAACGCTGACACAATTTCGTTCACAAAGGACAAGAATGTTGGATGACTGGTGAATCTTATCCATGGTAAAGAAAAACACAACATCCAGCCAAGTGAAGAACCCTCTCTAGGAGGTAGGCACATCATTGTTAAAATCTACAATCAAGAGAAGACTTCACAAGTGCAAATACAGAGGGTTCACCACAAGGTGCAAACAAGGCCAGATTAGACTTTGCCAAAAAACATCTTAAAAAGCCAGACCACTTCTTGAAAAGCATTCTTTGGACGGCTGAAATTAAGATCAACCTGTACCAAAATGACGGAAAGAAAAAAATATAGAGAAGGCTTGGAAGAGCTTATGAGCCAAAGCATACAACATCATCTGTGAAACATGGTGGAGCAGTGTGATGGCATGAGCATGCATGGCTCCAGTGGCACTGGGTTACTGGTGTTTATTGATGATGTGATAGAAGACAGAAGCAGCCGGATGAATTCTGAAGTGTACAGAGATATACACTCTGCCTAGATTCAGTCAAATGGAGCAAAGTTGATTTTTAAAGTTGATATTAAAAATGAACACTATATTTATGATTAGATTTATTTGTCCAATTACTGTAACTGTTGGCAAAGATCTGTCCCAAAAAAAGCAAAGGGATAATAATTTGACAAATTTGCAATAGACGTTCTAAAAGTGTACATCCCACTCATTGTCAATGAAAAACTACACAACCCATATTTCAGAATCAAAGAACCAATCAAAACCAATCAAAAAAGTTGCTGTCACCTTAGAAATCAAGAGCTCACAGACACAAGGGCACTAATATAGTTGCTCTATGCTTTATATAAAATTCTATATGTAAAAAAAAGAAAGGAAACTGGAGTTCTTTGATGAAAACATTAAACATTTTGTTTGAATGTCATAGATTTGATTGATTGCTAGAATTAAAATAATAATCTTGGTTCAGCATGAGTTTATGTCACTTGGTCTCTTAAACGCCTGTTGCTAAACAGCTCTGAAATGTAATCTCCCATTAAGCAAACAGAATGACTGATCATAGAGCATCTGCCAATCTGCCATGCTTGGTCATGGAAAAAGTATCTAAGACGTGGCATCTGCGACCACTCTTACCTGTAACTATAGCAATGAATGACACACTGTTGGAGACTAGGAACATTTGTTTCATGATGGAAGTGAGATGTCAGGGAGAGGGGTTCACTGTGTGGTATTGTACTACTATTCTAGGTACTTCTACACCTAACAAAAACATTGGCCTTATACAAAATCAGTAGCCAAGAGTCTTGTGAAACATACCTCTTGTATACTGAAAACCACTTGCTTTGATATTCTGTTATCAAGTGCAGTGACATTTAGACATTGTAAGCCTCTAAATACTTAATGGGTCTGCCGTATGACTGCACATGCTCTGTCAGAAAGTGCTTGCTTCAGCCTCATTGTTTATGGCCTGTTCCCTGGGGCTCTTTGGAACAGACCTGTGTTAAAACCAGAGAAGTCTGGCAAAAGCAGACCAATTTACACATGGTGCTGTGCTTTTATGAGCTGTTTATGACCTACCAGGGGCAAGTTAGAAACACAAAGGAGGGGGAGGAACCCGATACACACAGACACAGATGGATCTGATCACTTAGCATTAAACTGTTTGTGTTTGTGCAAATAGAATTTGCATAATGAATAAAATCTGCATGGTGCTTATCCAAGATTTCCCATAAAATGACAAAGAAAAAAAAAAAAAACATTGTGAAGCAACAGGGGAACTCCCACATGACCACCTCACTGCATTATGAGGCTTGAAAATGTGACAAAGATGTAAATCAGCTCATTAAACACAATCAGTTTATGGTCTGGTATTTTCATAGTTACTGCTGGTCCATGCAAACTTGGTCTCTGCAATGCTGTGAGTTTGAGTTGCAACATATATCAAACATCTCCCCAAATTTGTAATAAGAATAATTTATAAATTAAAAGACAAGCATCAAGGTATCCTCTGTAGTTTTCTGCAAAAACAGAAGCTCTCAAGTATACATTAAACTATATTCTCTATATACATATGTTCTCTATTATAAACTATATAACTCTATTAACAGAAAACTATATAGTCTATAGAGTCTCCCCCCATATCCTCATGGTAAGACACATCAGCAAAAAGGGTGGTACAATAAATACTAGCATCATGATCCATTAATACCTTCAAATCAAATTAAAGTAATTATAATTAGTAGGGGTTTTTCAAAAAAAATTGTTTTTTTTTTTTTACTATTTTTAAATCGATTGGTTTTCCTCAGAATCGATTTATATTTAATTACTTTACTTTTCCTAAGAGGTGGTGGGGAGAAGTTATCACTTTTACTCCAACAGACAGCAAATTTTACAAATGTGTTGAACTTTAAGCAGCACAGGGTTTATTGTAATGCAATCGGTGATGTGTTCAGTTGCTTACGCTTGAGAATGCGTGCAATTGCTTTCATATACGTGCTATTTTTTTCCGATTTTACTTTCACTTTCGAACACGTTCAGCAAGGAGGGGAGAGGATGGAAAGGGGGCACTGCCTTATTACAGTGAGTGAGTCTGGTAAATCGTGAATTAGATGTCATCATCAAGAAATTCAAGCACTTCTTATTGACTTTTTGAAGCATTTCACATTTGCAGCACTTTAAAGCTCTAAAATGATCCAATCTGAATGTTATTTTTAATGGGATGAAATTATACTTTGTGGTAAACAAGGTACAATTTGTTTTGCTGGGAAAACATGACTAAAAATGACTAAAACAGTTTGCAAAGTAACATAGCACATTTCATGTGCAAGTTCAGAATTCAGAGTAGCAAGAGTAGTCTTAAATGAGCGAAAAAGAGTGCATGTCACAACTATGTTCAATTTGCACTGGCTAACAATAGCTGCTCACATAAAATTCAAGGTATTGATGTTTGCCTCCAAAACAACCACTGGTTCTGCACCCCGTTACCTAAGTTCACTACGTCACACTTATGTGCCCCCCAGAAGCTTGCGTTATGCAAGTGAACAGCGCATTGTAGCACCATCCCAAAAAGGCACAAAACCACTTTGACATACTTTTACCTTAACTGTTCCCTGCTGGTGGAATGACCTGCCCAACTCGATCCGAGCTGCTGAGTTCTTCAAGGCTAAAGACACATTTCCTCCATCTAACACTAGAGCTCTCAATTCTATTTCTATTGTACCTACTTATTTTTTTATTCATCAAAAACAAACAAAACAACTCTCTAAAACTAATGTCCTTTACTCTATCTACTTTTATGTTTTATGTTTTATCTACTTCATATTTTAAATATTCCTTGCTAGGTATACTGCGTTAGACTAACCAGGACTTATTGTTGCTCTTTTGTTGTTTTGATTGGTTCTACTGTGCTCATTTGTAAGTCGCTTTGGATAAAAGCATCATCTAAATGATTAAATGTAGATGTAAATGTGTGACCCAAAATGCTGTGATAACAACCAAACCACAGCATCGTTCTCATTAAGGCTCGCATTACAGCGCAGCAGCCTTAGGTGCCTTTTGACAAGGACTTTAATGAGAGGGTTGCCAGATTCACTTAAGATTAGCAATTTTCCATTGCCCGTGTCAATCTGTCAGTTAAACGCTAATAAAGCATGTCTTACCTCAGCAATTCTCAAGATGTTGTGCCCATTGATCTCAAAGGTAGAGGAGTAGGTGACACAAAGCAGGACCTACAACACAAAGAACTACAAAACATTAACAGCCGCTTGGCAACACCTCTACTAAAATATGATTAAACGCTTCTGTAGGAGATCAGGAACACAGTGTGTCAAGGGACACATATGTGCCAGTAATGCTGCAAATCCATCCAATTAGACTTCAGTGCAGACACTGAATTGATTAAGCCTGCTAGATGCAGCACATTATTTGTGATACTGACTATTCCAGCTCAATGCTGGCCAAATATTTTTTCCACAAAATCATTTCTAACAGAGCAGACATTTGTGATCTCACACACTGATGATGAAGATTCAGACCGGCACAGACCTTCATGACCTCGACCTGCAGGTCTTCATGTAGGGTGGGCGTCACCCTGATGCCTTCCAGGATCTGACTTAACAGCTGCTTCTCTGGAACCTCTGTTTCCACAGCAACAAAGCAATCCTCACAAAGGATTTTCTGTCAATGCCACAGGACAAAAACATGCACATTTTTGAGAAATGTATGAACTCACATCACATTTAAAAAAACATTGGTCACCTTGCCATGTTTGTAAGCTGAATTATAAATATATCAAATGTATTTTTACATTATATGAAAAAATGTGATGCAAAGCTCTCTCTATAAAAAACAGGGTTCCCACTCTAAGCCAAATGTCAAATTCCCTGACTTTCACTGACCAAAAAGCTGAATTTCCATGACCTATAATGAACGGGTCCCTCCAGCTGCAAGCTTTATTTACTTGTTCACAGATGTTTTTAGTACAAAACACATATACACTACTTTTATTTTTTGCTTTTACCCATTAAATGCACTGATATTTTTCTGTACTATTTCTACAGAAATTAATTTATGGTTATTATGGTTTCATAGCCATAACAATAGGCAAAACACTTGAAACAGCGCAATAAAACAAAATACGGTATAGAAAAATTAAATTTTGATAAATGGAAACAAAAAATTTAGCAATAAACAAAAATCCCTGATATTCCATGACTTGGATAAAATATATATTAAATTCCCTGACTTTCAATGTCTGGAATAGACCTTTCAAAATTCCATGATATTCCAGAAATTCCATGACCCATGGGAACCCTGAAAAAAAAAAATACTAATTTGAACATAAAAACTATACAAATTCTGTGAATGTGGTAAAAACCTAATAATCCACTGATCTAAAATTACACTCATGAAATTAACAGTAATTTATAATTTACAGTGAAAAAAACCCTAAACTGACATTTCCAAAATTCTCTGACACTTCACATAAGATTTTTTTACTGAAATAATGTTGCTCCTTACTCTTTCCCTATAAGTTACATACATTAGAGTTTTATGCTACATTCTATGTTCTTAAATTATTTATTTCATTATGTTATTGTCATGTGTGTTTCCATGATGGTGTTTTATAAAGTTGAGTCAAGTCACCATTACTTATACAATACAGTTTGGGTCAAAGCAGCTTTACAGTGTTAAACATAAAATAATGTGTAAATAATGTAGGAGGACAATAGCAAACAGTCAGTTTTTCAGTTAAAGTCAGTTCATCATTGATTCAGTGATGTCATCATCCAGCTCAGTTCAACTCTCTTCCAAATCAAGTTGACAATATTGCCAGAAATAAAGTAGAACCTAAAATATCACTATAATATTTTTATGGTAAAGTTCAGAAAACTATAGCTGACAGATTTTGCCTTAAATTTCACAGATTTTTTTTTTTTTACTGACATGTTGCTGTGCAGTTGGTGAGGTGATCTTGTTGCTAGAGCATTGCTTTACAGTGGACAGTGGAAGATTGCATACTGGCCAAATGCAAAAGAGTCTCTACTATGTTTTGGTGCCAAGATACAGTTATTTCATATCCATAGCTGAAACATTGCAAAACAAGTTACAAGTCTAACACACTTTGCTTGGCTTAGCAAATACCAAAATATATGAGGTGCTGCTTTATCTTCAGTCTGCTTTAATCATTTTTGTGTCTGTGAAATGTATGTCTTTTAAATCCATAAAATGTTTTTAGTAATAAGCACACCTGCATTCCAGTGAGGGCAGTCTGAGCCAGTTTAGTGTTTTTAGACTCCAGTGCCAACTGAAGAGGGAATAAACACTTCTCTCTGCACAAAAATAGTTCACAGTTAACACACCACAACATGAAAGATTTTTGCATTAAAGTATTTTCCAATGTCACTCTTACTACTTCTGATGATTCAGAGATCATCTAGATAAAAGCATCTGCTAAAATAAATATAAATAAACCAAAGGTATACAGTCAATATTTATTAATTCATTTTCACTAGGTAAGTTTTAAAAATAGAAAATGTTATGCAAAACTTAATAAATATGCTTGTCTGTTGATTTTCATGGATTATATCGGTAAGGATCATGAAGATTATGTGAGAAAGTATGTCCAAGAACAATGACAATACAAATATTGTATATGGAATCAAAACACTTGCCTGAGTTTAGATGGTGGTCTTTTAACTGATCCATTCTGAGCCTGAAGGGTCTCTGCACAATGGCAGGAAAAATAAGAGAAAAAAAGTTTATATGATATTTAAAAGTAGAAGACAGATAATAAAAAAGATCTAAACAGTAAGAAAACAAATTAACATATGAATAAACTTACTTTCAACACCATCATTCCTAACTATTCAAAATGAAACAACCTCACATTAGAAACTATTCCAGATAAGGACTTGCTATACTGCCATCTGAGCTATTCATTGATCCTGTAAAAAGAGCCAGAGTTGCCCAGCACAGCATCAGTTTTGACCCCCTCATTTGTTGGCACAGCGTGACTGACAGTCTGTGAAATATGCAATGCAGAAACACTGAAAGGTCAACTGAGTTCTTGAAGCTCTACATCATCTTAAACTAAAGCATGGTACAGAATTAGAGCTGCTCTTGCCCATCCACTAAAAGCCTATTAGTTTTAACACAATGTAAGAACGCAGAATAAGAAGACACCTAGATCATCTACAACACTTTGAACATTTGTTATATTAATTATTACAATACTTGAGAATATGTATTAAAGAAAATACATCCATTTTCATCAAATATTCAACTACTACTACTGCTGCTACTATCACTAGCACTGTTGCTTTTATTTTATACCTTACTGTATCATCTTGATAGTAAACAATTTAGGTGAAAAAACTCTTAATCTCTTAATTACCAAGAAAATAATTAAAGCATCCATTAAAAAGATTAAATTAACCGTTTAAACAGAAGCTTCCTTACGGAAAGTTGTTTAAAAGTACTGTCTTTATCATGCCTTAATAATGGACAAATCATACTAATTTCATATGTACACTAGCACTGAATGATAACCAATATTCATGCATGTCTATACTTGCATGATACTCCATGACAGATGTCCAAAAACATATTAACAATATGGCCATGGGACTTTTTTTTAATCAGTGTGCATTTTGTTAATAAATAGGTTTATAGCTGAACCTTTCAGCACTATAATATTCACACACACACACACACACACACACACACACACAAGCTTCAAATTCACACAGGTCGCATGCAATAAATTTTCATAGCAATAAGCTTATTGCATTACTGCCCACTGGAAATAAAACAATTTCATTCTATTTCAGTTTTCATGTTTTCATTTCATTCTTCGTGCTGTTCTATAAACGAATCTGCAGTTTGACAGCTTATGGAAAACGCATATCTACTGTAACAGCTGTTATATTAGGATTCAGCTGCTCTAAATAAACATCCGTGAAAGGCGGGCACACCTGTGCTCTGACGGTATACTTATGTTGTTATTCTCAAACATTAAAACAATGTTTAAATACGTTGCGTCCCTCTGTTTTTCATCCGCATTTCATTTATTCTTCACAGACTGTACACAGACAGGTGCATCTTACCACACGCGATACTGCATGAGTCCCGAATCGCTTTATGTTTACTGCCCGATGCCTCCTTCTGAAGCTTTCGTAGAATCTCCTCCATTGCGTTGAAGATGTTTGATAAATGTTATGTTGGTACGTAGGGTGGAAATGATGATTTCAGGCCTCCTGCCTTAGGCTCAGCATCCCCACAGTAAAGATGATTCACTTTAACAACAGTGATACGTCACACTGTACGTCAATTATTATTATAAACGGGGAAGCCGCTTGTATTTAGTAACATTGCAAATAAGGTAAAGGAAATATAAAGGTTTCGACAAAATTAAAGTGGACATTAATGTTTCAACTGCTTTCTAGTGCAAGCATCTGATTTGTAAGGTGGGTGCGCAGCCCTTCTGACCAGCGACTTCCCGTCCGCGAATTAAGTTACGAAAGCTACTATGCTGAAGGATTAGTATTTAATATTCATAAGCCACGCCTTCGGTGCTGGATGGGAAATAACGTAGCGTCACCATTACCTAATTAATATGCTATGACTTTCACCTTTGCCATTGGCAGGTTACCAAGCAAATGAGCAAAATCTGATTCATATTTATGACGTAATCATCGCCATAGTACAAGTATAATAATATAGCAAATTTACCAAAAATAGATTAAATCAAACATACTAACATATCATGCCGTTATTCCCGTTTAGACAAAACATGCAGGTTAGTGTTGACAGTAAATATGACAGTAAAACACACAAAAACTTTTATGGCCACATAAAACAATTTGATACAAGTAAAATAAGAAAAATCCGATTTCACTTTGACAAAAAAAAAAAAAAAAAAAAAATGACTGAAATACTAATTCTGTGCTGAGGCTTAACGAAGATACAGACGGACAGACTTTTATTTTTAAACCACAGACCGGATGTTGTTTTGTCGCAGCAGCTTAAGTGTCTCAGCGAGCTGTTGTGTCACATACTCATCGTGATGGCTGCCGTGTGGCGAGCTCGTAAATTTGCCCGCTGTGTCGTCCGCTTCTCTGATCGTGATCTGTAAAATATTCGTTGAAAGCACGTCTTTAAACGCGACATTAAAAGAGCTCGCAAAATAAGCTGTTATGGTCAGTAAAAACTGTTTCTAAGATTAGCGAGAGTGCTAATCAGATGCTAACATTAGCATGCTAGCAGTCATGACGTGTAATAGTCCTGTCACCCACATCTGAGTTTTTTAAAAGACTGAATAAGAGTCTTAAGTATTTTTAAGCGTTTATCTTTTAATAACACACATGCATAATTTTCTTGTGTATGTGTTGAAAACATAAGCTGAGTTGCGCATGCATGTTGTTTACAAAGTTTGGAGTTCTGCAAATCACGAAACAACTTGACTTGCACTCATATGCACCGATTAGGAGCCTAACTTGATAGTCGATCATTTGTGTTTTGAAAGCTCAGTGCAATGATTTTCTGCTGCTTTGGGTCCTGGTCAGTAATGCACATCGAGCTCCCTGCTAGTCTCTGATTGGTCACTCTTATTTTCCACACCAAACATGGACGTGGTTATAGTTTTTAATCAGGGCTTTGTGAGAGCTGCGTCACTTATTTTTAAACTGTGTGTATGTGTTTTAATCTACTTAATATAAAAAATATATCATTTAAAATGACCAAATATGTGTTATTTCTAGGCTGAAAGCAACCAAAATACTGATGGCACTATTGAAGAAGGGGAAGATGAAAATACAGAGGATTCTAATCTGCAAGTTAGTGAACCTGATGCCCTTTTTGCAATCGTGTATATGTAATAAACTGCCTTCAACTGCACCAAATGCTTGGAATTTAACTTCAACATAACAGTTATAGAAAACCTAGTCAACCTCAGTCAACATGTGACCAAGTTTATTTTCTTAATACACTTTCCTGGTTTTTATTATGCACAATTCATCAGTGTATGCTATCCAAAAGGGAAAATAGTTTGTACATTTTTAATGAAATATAATTTGTAATATTTAATGAAATATGGTAATTTACTTTAATCCGAAATTATCTCCCTTTTGGTATGACATCACAGATCTCTCTTACTTTTTAGTCCCTCCCCTCCAGCTATACCACTCTGTTCTGCTATGGAACAAATCCAGTCAACTCTCATTGGTTCAAAAAGTCAAGTCCAACCCTACTTTTTTTTCTTGTCGGAAAGACATTTTCTTAGAATAATAATTTAAACCAATTGATTCCAGTGATTAATAATGCTAAAAATCTGCACCACTGTCTACAAAATTATTCTGAGTATGAAAAAAAAAAATTTAAAAACTATTTTCTTACAATTTCCTTCCTGGTTTTATGCATAGTCCATTGTTGTTTCATAGAAAACATTTTATACTGTTTTTAATGTTAATATTTTTTTGCTCTCACAATGGAAAGACTTTCCTTTATTGCTAATATTACCAAGTTAAGCAGTTTTACAGTGTTAAACAGGAAAATAATGTCATCATGTCCTTTTACTATTGTACCCCTCTCACAGGTAGCTGTGTTCTATTATGTAATGAACTCTACTCTTTTATCAAATAAATATGTATCAAATCAAATCTTATGAAAATATATTGGATGGTAAAATTGGTTGTGAAAGGAATTTTATTGTTGAGTTGAAAAATTCATGACCTGGAAAAGCTGTGAAAGTTCAGTGGTAAGAGGGTGTAGGAATCCTGAATTTCTTATAAACAGAGTCTGTCAGTCTGTCAGAATATATCAACAGAATTCTGTAGCTGATTTTTGATGTTTCAGATGGAGCTCTGTGCTTTTCGGGCAAAGTGGATGTCTGAGCTTCAGCCCAGTTCAGGTGGAAAGAAAAGTGCCCTCAAAAATGCTGACCTGAGGAGAAAACAGGAAATTGCTAAAGAGGAAAAGGTGTGAGCTCACTAATATTTATAGTGTGTGCTGATCATTATGTGACTAAAATAACTCATCACAGTGTTGATGTGTAACGTTACACGCTTCACTTGACCATGTTTCATTGTCAAATTGTGAATATGTGCTCATAGGCCAGAGAGCTGTTCCTGAAGGCTGTCGAGGAGGAACAGAATGGAGCAGTTTATGAAGGTTTTTATTTATTCTTTTTGATTAGACCAGTGTTTCCCAAACCGGGGTGCCGTCTGGCAAGAGCAGGGGTGGCGTGTAAAAAAAAGTCTTATATGAATTGCGGATTAGTTGCAAAATTGAACGATCATAGAGTGAAAGTTTATCATTTGTGCATGTTTCTATGTGTTACCATTTAATCAATTTAAACTATTCAGGTGCAAAAAGAGGTGAAATGGAGAACAGTATTTAGTACACACATGCTGTTTTCTGTGCGTGCGCACACACACAGTGCGACGTTTCAGAATTTGAAAGGGTGCCGTGACTGGAAAAAGGTTGGGAAACACTGGATTAGACAATCAGACTTACACAACTACATGATGGGTTACATGAAAGCCACAGGTATACATTTCTATATTTTGATTTTGCAGCCATCAAGTACTATAAGAGCGCAATGCAGCTGGTACCAGACATTGAGTTCAAGATCAACTACAGCAGAACTCCTGATCCGGACCGTGGTGGGAACTAGTAAGGGCTCGGATGCAGAATGAACTGTCATGGAATCAATAGTTATGGAAAACTTAGCTATTTATATTCTAGCCTTATAAAATTAATGGAGATTATTTAAAAAAATAGTTTCTGTGATTTCTATGGTATTTTTATGGTTATAATATTTATTCTGTTAGGTCCATCATTACTTTCATCATTTCATCGCAATTTGACCATTCACATCACATCAGCAGGCACATCAACCATAACTCCTTCAAAAACAGCCAGAAACCTTGGAGTTGTGATTGTTGATCAGCTGACTTTCTCAGACCACATTGCAGATATACTTTATTCAACATCAGGAAAATCAGGCCCTTTCTTTCCTTGTTCAATCTCTTGTTCTGTCCAGGCTGGACTATTGCAGTGCTCTCTTAGCAGGTCTTCCAGCCAGTTCTATCAAACCTTTACAATTGATCCAGAATGCGGCTGCAAGATTAATTTTTATCAAGCTGAAATAATGCACGTCACACCTGTCTTCATCAATTTGCACTGGTTACCAATAGCTGCTCGCATAAAAAATCAAGTCAATAATGCTTGCTTACAAAACCATCACTGGCTCTGCACCCCTTTACCTAAATTCACTACTTCAAACTTATGTACCCTCTAGAAGTGAATGCCGCATTATTGTGCCATTCCAAAGAGGCACAAAATCACTTTCAAAGACTTTTACCTTAAATATTTTCTCTTGGTGGAATGACCTACCAATTCAGTCCGAGCAGCTGAGTTCTTAGCCATCTTCAAGAATCGGCTAAAAACACATCTTATCCATCTTTGTTTGACCCTCTAACTTTTTTTGCCCTCTCTATTCTGTTTTTTGAACTTTCTCTATTCTTTTTATATCTATTTATCTATCTATCTATCTATCTTTCTATCTATATATTTATTATACAATTACCCAAAAAAACACTAGCTTGCTCTATTCTTTTTATATTTTATATACATTTTCTTTTTATTTACTATATAATTAAAATAACCTTGCTACGTATACGGCATTAAGCGAATCTGAGACTTGTCATAGCACTTACATATTGCTCTTTTGTTGATTTTGATTGTTTTCATTGTCCTCATTTGTAAGTCGCTTTGGATAAAACGTCTGCTAAATGACTAAATGTAAATGTAATATTGTTTTTCTATAGACCGTATGACATAATGTATAATTTGCATAAAAAATGAAGCTTTTGTAAAAATGAATATTAATCTTCATGACATTTTCTCATTTTTACTGTAATTAATCTGGGTGATGCACTTTTTGAGATGTTTTGAACAATTCTAATAGTACTTTTATATTTTTTGCATTACAATAATGAGAGTGTAATTTTTTTTCTATTTTATTTACATTACATTTAGTCATTTTGCAACACTTTATGTGTTACAAATTAGGACAATGGAAGCAATCAAAATCAACAAAAGAACAATGCTATGTGCTATGACAAGTATCAGCTTAATGCCGTATACATAGCAAGGTTTTTTTTTTTTTACATTATATAATAAATAAAAATAAAACGATAGAAAAAGAATAGAGCAAGCTAGTTTTTTTTGCTTAGTTGATTTGTATATTAACAAGAAAACAGATAGAAAAAATAGAAGATTAGAAAAGCTAGTTTTTTTTTTAAAGAATATAAATAGAATAGAGAGTTAGATGGTCAAATAAACATGGAAGAGATGCGTTTTAGCTGATTCTTGAAGATGGCTAAGGACTTAGCTTTATTTAAATGCTGTTTTATCCATTTCTTATAGATGTTGTATTTACCTGTTAATTACTTTAAAGCTCCCGGTGAGGCTAAATTTCAATATACAAAACAATCAGCACTGCAAAAACTCTGCTGAAATATTACAATAATATTAATATTTATTTGTTTATTTTTGCATTACGGTAATGTTATGTAATAATAAATAGTAACTAAGTTGCGTTATTAGTTACTTTTTTAGAGAGTAATGCATTACTTTTAAAAGTAACTTTCCCCAACACTGTGATAATGTGATTTTTTCCCCCCACTCTTTAGCTTGGAAGACAGTGAGAAAGATCGGGAGATAGACGATCTACTGACATACTTCCAACAGCAGCTGACACTAGGGGATGACACCATGAAGCTGTGTGAGCCTGAGACAGACACGACTCAGGTGCACATCTCAGGTAATTCTCACACCTTATTCTGTTTTAGTGCTGCACAATTAATCGTATCGCAATCGCGATGTCAGCCTGTGCAATTATATGACGGGAAAATATTGCAATTATATTAAATAAGTGTGTGGACTTGAGAACACATGCTTTCTGAGAACAGTTTGCTGACTTTCCGCTAACAAAACAAAACAAAAAAAAGAAAAACAAGCAAAGATTTTTTGGTTTGAGTTTGAACGACAATGTCATGTAATGTTTTTTGTAAGAGTTTATAGAGAGTATGTTACATCCTGCATAAATGTCCCTGCTTGTGACAAAATGTTTAAAATCTTATTTTTGTGAAAATGTGTTTTTATTTATTGTTTTATTTAATTTAGCTATACTTTTGAGAAGTTTACATTAATGCAAATGTTATTTAATTTTGTAAAAAAAAAAATATTTTGAAATTTTTAGTTTTACAAATACATATTTCAGCATTATTACTAACCTGTGCGTGCATTTTCCTTAAAAACCCATCAAGTTGACTAATAATACCATTTATTATAATCGCAATCGCATATTGTAATATTGATCTCAGTAATCGCAATATGAAATTTTTCTCAAATCATGCAGCCCTAGTCTGTTTGGATTTCTAGAGTTCTAGAGACCCCTTGCACTGAAAGTCCATGTTTTCATGTCCACAGCTTTGCCCCTTGAGGTGCTCATGTATATCTTCCGCTGGGTGGTGTCATGTGACCTGGACCTTCGAGCCTTAGAGCAGCTTTCCCTGGTTTGCAGGGGTTTCTATATCTGTGCAAGGTGGGCTCACACACTCATCAAACATCATAGTAAATCAGCTTCCCCACTACGATTAAAGCAGGTTGTGCTCAAAAACACCACTCAGATTTTCTACATTAAAAAATATAGCCTGCATGTATTTGTGGGTGTCTTGTTTCAGGGACCCTGAAATTTGGCGGTCTGCCTGTTTAAGGGTGTGGGGGCGGAGCTGCACCAAAATGCTGCCATTTTCATCCTGGAGAGAGATGTTTTTGGAAAGGCCACGTGTACGCTTTGATGGTAAATGCGTGCATTTATGTATGTCTTCTTAAATATGTGCTGCATGTACAGTATTTACAAAAAAGTCTATGGTTTGTGCAGGTGTTTACATCAGCAAAACATCATATATCCGTCAGGGGGAAGAGTCTCTCGATGGCTTCTACAGGGCTTGGCACCAGGTGGAGTACTACAGGTGAGCTTTGGGCTCTAAATAGAAACTCCAGTCAAAAAAAAAAATTCTGTCAGGATTTACTCACCCGGATGTGGTCATGTCCCCCTGGATGAAAATGTTTTTAAAATTAAATGCATGAATCTGTTGCACTTTGAAAGTAAAATGAAAAGTTCCACCCCATTTTCAGTGACCAAATTGAATAAAAAGTCTTTGCATTGACTTGTACCTGGACTTTAAAAGTGGACTCAAACCTCTTTTAGTTGTGAAAGTGTCTGTCCACATTACGTTCACACTGATGTTTTAGGAAGTCAAACAAATTGAATATAATATGAATTAAGGATGGGATGATAAATCTTTGCAACACGAATCAAGAAATGATTCAGCATCAATTCTGGATTTTCCGAATGCATCGTGATTCTTTCTCAAATTGATTCTGAGCTTAGTTTTAAACAGCAGATGGCACTTCTTGCTTTACAAAAAGCTGAGCTCTGCTTGTTTCTAAATCCTTACACACACTTGAACCTAAAATAATCGTTCAACCAATTTAAAAAAATTGCAGTAAATAGCAAGGGCTGTGTTTACATAAATCTTGCATCATAAAAGCATTTTGAGCCAAGGTTAATTACATGACTCAGCCGAATGCACAAGTGCTCTTTAGCACTCTTCTTTGTGAGCGTTTGAGTGTGCAGATAAACACTAGATTAGAGCGCCATCTGCTGTTAAAATCTAAGATCAGAATCGATTCTAAAGACAAATGTGATGCATTTCGGAGGAATCGATCCCTAATAAAAATAATAAAACCTTCAATAATAATGAAGTACGATACTAAATACTTAATTAAATCACAAACTTTTGCAGTTTTATAAGCAAACAAAGCTATATTGCAATTTTGAATTTAGTTTAATTAACTGACGCTTCGCCAAACCAGAGGTGATTCATGGGAAACATATTTCTTCTGCAGACACAAAGATATTTTGAGGAACGTTAGGAACCAAACATCATTAGAACTCATTGATTTTCATTTTATGGACCAATTAAAAAAAAAAGCCTGAGACATTTCGCAGAATATTTTCTTTCATGTCCCACAGAAGAAAGTCAGGCAGGTTTGGAACAACATAAATGTAGTAAATGTAGTCAGAATTTTCATTTTTGGGTGGAGTATCCCTTTAATGTCCTTGAACAAAATCTGTTTTGCTTAGTGTTATTAGGCTTTGATGATACCTGATTTTTTAGGTACTTGCGCTTCTTTCCTGATGGTCAGGTGATGATGTTGACCACACCCGAGGACCCTTTGGTCACTGTCCCAAGGCTGCGCAGCAAGAACTCCAGGTACAGTATGTGTTATGGACCTAAATAAATGACCTCTGCTCTCAACTCAACTTGGCTGAAAGCACACTTCTAGGCCATCTTTAAAACATTCATGTTCTTCAATTTCCACAGGATGGATTCCATCATGTTTGGCCATTATCGTCTGTCCCAGGATGCAGACAATCAAACCAAAGTTTATGTTGTTGTCTCCAAGAGAAAAGAAGAGGTTGGTTTTTCTGTTCAGGTTTACAGCCCTGTTCTGTTTGTTTGCGGTTTTACTAGCAACTGATATTTCGTCTTTCAACAGAAGGTGGCAGAGTACCAGAGGAGCCGGTTCTGCAGGCGGAACCCAGCCCCCGAAGCAGATCGCTCCTTCCATGTAGGACTGCAGCTGTCCTCTGGAGGGCGACAACGCTTCAACAAGCTGGTGTGGATCCACCATTCCTGCCATATTACCTACAGGTATCTCACCAATCTGCATTCTTCAACACATCTAATGAGTCCAAATTAAATTCCACCTGCCATCTGTTCACACAATAATGGAGGATGCATTAGTATATCAAAATACTAACTGAAAATCCTATAACGAGATATTGATCAAATGCTTAAAGGGATCTATCCTAAAATAATTTAAAAAAAACTCGCCATCATTATACAGGGTTCCCGCGGGTCCTTAAAAAGTCTTAAATTTAGTTTATCAAATTTAAGGCCTTAAAAGGTCTTAAAAAGCCTTAATTATGATTAAGAGGGTCTTAAATTTTGTTTAAGTGAAGATCAGATTTGCGATTATAGTTTAGTTAATGATTAAACTTCAAAAGGGTATGATTTAATTCAACATGAGCGGTGCAAGTTCAAAGCCTGGTGCTGCTCTGCTTTGTGTACTGCCATTAAGGCCTTAAAAGGTCTTAAAAAAGGTCTTAAAAAGCCTTAATTATGATTAAGAGGGTCTTAAATTTTGTTTAAGTGAAGATCAGATTTGCGATTATAGGTTATATTTTCAATAAGCCTGTTGTTTTGAGTAGGGTATCCCTGCAATACAGGAAGTCTGTAGTTTCAGACCGCATTTCTATGATCCCATAGTATTTTTTTAATTTTATTATTATTGTTTTATTTTTGTATGTATTAACAGCTCATACTATTTATAGCACTTGCTATTCAATTCAGGATATTTTTTAAGGAAATATGTAGAAGGGGGGTGCAATATTGACAAAAATATAATCTCAATATTTTCTGGGATTTTATTCATTACGATAATTAGACAATATTTTGCTGTGTGTGTTCTTAAGGACTACAGTGACTAAAGTTTTTGATATTTGTCATATTCTGTGTGGTCAGTTCACAGCACTGATAAAAAATATTTTTTTCCTAAAAGTTTAAAATTATTTTTAACTTTTATAGACATTTTTACCTTTATAAAGCCATTTTTTCTAAAATCATCTTTTGAGTCTACTACTTACATTTAATCCGTCAATTATAATAATAGTACATTAAAGGCTGTTACTAAACAAATTAAATTAGGATCAATAAAACTCATCTTTGCAGAAGTTGCCTATAAAGTGGCATTTAGATGCATTTACACATGAAAATTCAATTATATTTAAAATCATAAAAAGATACTATGAAGTCACTGTTAATAAGTCATTGAGATTGAACCAAATCATTTCAACGGTTGATTCATTCAGAAACAAAGCACCTTCATGTTGCTCAGAGATGCAAAACAGTACTGTGGCAGTGTTTGGAATGATTTTTGTTGGTCAAATTGAGCAAAAACAGGAAATATGCTGTCTAAAATATAAGTATTTTAATATTCACTTCTTGTTTATTGAACTGTTGTATAAATCCAATTTTATTTTTTTCAAATTTGTAGTCATGCTGATTTTTTGAAGGAAAAGACAGCACTCTTCATGTGATATTGTTTATCTACATAAAATGATAGAATACAAAATATAGGGGCAGAAAATGTATGTATTTATGTGATCATTCTAGCATTTTAATAGACAAGCATGCAATGAAAGAATGTACTCTAAATGCCCACTTATTAGATTTAATCAGGTAAAACAGTTTTTACTCTGCAAATGTGCAAAGATGTAAATGTGAAATGGTGAATCATTAAGAAGGTAATTCATTATAAAAATCTAAAAAGTAAAATGTGTTTGTATGTTTTTTTAATTAATATAATTTATAGATAATAATTGTTTACATTTATATCAGTAATACTTTGATTAATTGATTAATTTGATTAATTTTTATTTTGATCCATTTTCTTAAAAATGGGTACTTTAAAGGCTGAAATGTGAAGTATATTATTTAAATAAAGCTTTTTTGTTTTGTGAAAAGTTGCATCTGAACTGTAAATAAGTTTTTACAGTAGTTTACAGTCATTTTACAGTTTAATATTAAACCACAGACATTGCCCTACCCCGCTCATATGGTATTACATTCATTTGTGCAGGTCTTAAAAAAGGTCTTAAAAAGTCTTAAATTTGAGCTTAACAATCTTGCAGGAACCCTGATTATAGGTCTTTCTGTTTTGAAATATGTTCATCTTATGATAAAAGCAAATGGGGACAGAACCTGTCAAGCTCCAAGTGCCATAAAGTCATCATAGAAGTAGTCAACATAAAAAAGAGACTCTTTATGTGTAAAACTTTTTAATTACTAAAAAAAAAACAACAACACAGGAAGTAATGGATACAAGTATGCACAAGCTGAACATAAATTAACTGAGGCTGCAGAATTTATGGCACTCAAATCTGTGTGATCATAGTTGATTTTGTTCTTGACTGATCTTTCCATCTAGTGAAGCCTAAAAATTGAGCATTTAACTTTCAGATGCACAAGCACTGATGATGTTTTCTTTTTATTTTATTGTGTTGTTGTGTAAAGTGAGCATTCGCCATCACTGACTTGCTTACAGTGCATCCATAATTATTAGGCACATTGATATTCTGGTCATATTTTTTTTCCAAGCACATTTTACCAATTCTAAACCACTTCAATCTTAAAAAACTGAAAACTGAAAAATTATTAAATCCCAATGAGAAGGATGCAATACTAATGCTATATTAGAATTAACATTAGTTAACCACATTAGTTAACATGAACTAATGATAAACTGCACTTATACAGCATTTATTAATCTTTGTTAATGTTAATTTTAACATTTACTAATACATTATTCAAATCTTGTTAACATTAGTTAATGGACTATGAACTAACATGAATAAACAATGAACAACTGTATTTTCATTAACTAACATTAATGAAGAATAGCAAATACAGTAACAAATGTATTGCTCATGGTTAGTTCATGTTAGTTAATACATTAACTAATGTTTAATTAATAAACCTTATTGTAAAGTGTTACCAGAATTTGCAAAGATAAAGCATGACCATTTTACAGCGAAATGCTTATTGGGTCAGCACGATTAAAAAAAAGAGGTCAAGGTAATAAGGTAAAGAATTATGTGTTAAACCATCAGGAACCATTTAGTCTCCAGTGCCACCATTTTCCAGAACTGCAACCTACATGGAGTCTCCAGAAGTGTAATGTGTCAGGTTCTCAGCGACTTTGCTTGGGTAATAAAAAAAAAAAAGACCATCACTTAAATAAGAATAACATGCTGAAGTGTTGTGAAATAAATTAAGACAGATTTTTTTATAGACAGATACATTGAGAGTTACTCTTTAAGGATCAGCATCACATCGTCTTGTACCACACTTTCAAGAATTTATCTTCCAGAACCTGGTAGCAATTTTTGGGAATCAGTATATCTCTCAGTATAGGAAATAGACTAAAAATTAACTCCCAAAACTTGCCGCCAGATTCTGGAAGATAAATTCTTGCAAGAGTAGTACAAGAGAATGTGATGCTGGTGCTTCAAAAGTCACTCTGAACTTATCGGTCTATAAAGCCTATAAAAAGTCAGTCTTCATGTATTTCACAACACTTCAGCATGTTATTATTAAGAGATGGTCCTTTTTTTGGATGTTTTTAACACAGAAAAGTGTTTGAGAACCTGACACATTGCACTTCCGGAGAATAAATGGTTCCTGATGGTTTCACACCTAATTCTTGACCTATATTCTTAATTCTTTTGCAGTTAACGTGTCTTTTCTTCTCCACCTGTTTTTTCTGACCGTGCTCACCCAATGAGCATTTCGCTGTCTAATGTTCATGCCTTAACTTTGCAAATTCTAGTATTGTATCCTTCTCATGGGCATTTCATTTTTTGTTTTTTTTTTTACTTAAAAAAAGTGTTAAATCTCCTTTTTGGCTCATTTTAAATGTACCAAATAATTATGCACACCTGAAAGAGTTTTTCCACTTCCTGCCTTCATGGACATATGTGACCCTGGACCACAAAACCAGTCTTAAGTCGCTGGGGTATATTTGTATCAATAGCCAAAAATACATTGTATGGGTCAAAATTACTGATTTTTCTTTTATGCCAAAAAATTATTAGGATACTAAGTAAAGATCATGTTCCATGAAAATATTTTGTAAATTTCCCACTGTAAATATATCAAAACTTATTTTTTGTTTAGTAATACGCATTGCTAAGAACTTCATTTGGACAACTTTAAAGGCGATTTTCTCAATATTTTACAATATTTTTTTTTTTTTTTGCACCTGCAGATTCCAGATTCTCAAATAGTTGTATCTCAGCCAAAATATTGTCTTATCCTAACAAACCATACATCAATGGAAAGCTTATTTATTTAACTTTCATGTATAAATCAATTCAAAAATAAATAAATAAATAATACACTTACGACTGGTTTTGTGGTCCAGGGTCACATATTTATATATCACTTCTAAATTAATAAATATAAAATTAATAGTAGTTATTAAGATTCACATGTTTTGGAACTGGTAGAATGTGCTTGGAAAAAAATATGGCCAGAATATTAACGTGCCTGATAATTATGCATGCACTGTAATATCAGCACTTTTCCACACTACTCAAAAAACCTAGGAAAACACGTGTTGATGTTCTTTCTCCAGCAAGCTAAGAGATTGCAGTTTGGATTTATTAATCTCAGAGAATCTGACAGTTTCTAAAATTTAATTTGGCTACATCAAAAATGATTTAGAATATGGAAAAGGGATCTGTTGTTTAAACTTTCATTTATATAATTAAATAATTCTAGGATATACATTATATTATATTATTTGTTTTTTCTGTCACTAAGTGGTTTAGTGAATTTGGTAGGAAATAAGATACTGTTGCAACAATGGCTCTCAGTCCAGTCGGGATCATTGTCTTGGGCTTTGTGACAGGTCTAGCCTTCGGGTCCATACCAGTTGTGTCCTGGTGGTCCTGTGAATTTAGGCGCTTTGAAAATTCTTAAATGTTAACCTGAGCGGTCAGTAGGCACTGACCATTTGTGTGACTGCGATATGCTGGGAGATTTTGTACATTTCAAACTTTTTTTTTTCTCCCTTAGATCGACTGGAGAGACAGTTGTCACTGCATTTGATGTCGACAAAATGTACACGCCTCTGTTTTTTGCACGAGTGAAGAGCTACACAGCCTTTTCAGAGCGTCCACTGTAGGACGACAAAAGCAATGCATGCAGAAACTCGACCCTTGACCCCTCAAGGTTTACACCTCACTGCCACCTCCATCTGCTCTCCCTACAGCTTCCAGCCCCAGGCTCTTTCTTATGAATGTACAAGAATGGTGTGACATTTTTAGATTCCTAGAGTCTTAACTGCAGCTCGAAGCATTGTTTTGTTTTTGTCATGGTAGTGTAAGATCTGTCTTGCTCATATTGTTAAAGAAAAAGATGCAAAATATATATATATATATATAGGATGTAAGTCTGTAAGAAGTTTTAAGTCGACTGTGACGAATGTTCAGTGGTGAATTTCAGTGAGGGATTATGTCTACTGAAAAACTGGAACACCCAAATAAATGAGCTATATTGTGTTTTGCTTTCTTTTTCTTTTGCATTTGTAAATTGTGTTGCATATTACCATATATGACAAATTGAAATCAGAAAAAAAATATTGTTTTTTGGAGTTTCATCAAAATGTTTCCTGTATGACTATTGTCCCTCTCATTTCAACATTTTTTATTTATTTATTTTTACTAGACAGATTTCAACAGATTTGTTATACCATCATTTTCGGTTTAAGTTCAGTGCCTTTGAACCAAGCACCTTTTAGAAATCAGGTCTAGAATTTGATAAAGAGGACCAATATAATCCAACTATAACATCCTCAGAGATTTGGGAACTGGAGGGGATTTAGTTCAAATGGAATTGGGTCTGTGACAAAATACAAAGAGAATATAAAGTAAAGTAATGATAATATTCTCTTTTAAATCCACTGATAAAGATTTTCTTTATGTTATTATACAGGTCCTTCTCAAAAAATTAGCATATTGTGATAAAGTTCATTATTTTCTGTAATGTACTGATAAACATTAGACTTTCATATATTTTAGATTCATTACACACAACTCGAAGTAGTTCAAGCCTTTTATTGTTTTAATATTGATGATTTTGGCATACAGCTCATGAAAACCCAAAATTCCTATCTCAAAAAATTAGCATATCATGAAAAGGTTCTCTAAACGAGCTATTAACCTAATCATCTGAATCAACTAATTAACTCTAAACACCTGCAAAAGATTCCTGAGGCTTTTAAAAACTCCCAGCCTGGTTCATTACTCAAAACCGCAATCATGGGTAAGACTGCCGACCTGACTGCTGTCCAGAAGGCCATCATTGACACCCTCAAGCAAGAGGTCTGTGTGAAGGAAAAAGTGTGGCAGAAAACGCTGCACAACGAGAAGAGGTGACCGGACCCTGAGGAAGATTGTGGAGAAGGACCGATTCCAGACCTTGGGGGACCTGCGGAAGCAGTGGACTGAGTCTGGAGTAGAAACATCCAGAGCCACCGTGTACAGGCGTGTGCAGGAAATGGGCTACAGGTGCCGCATTCCCCAGGTCAAGCCACTTTTGAACCAGAAACAGCGGCAGAAGCGCCTGACGTGGGCTACAGAGAAGCAGCACTGGACTGTTGCTCAGTGGTCCAAAGTACTTTTTTCGGATGAAAGCAAATTTTGCATGTCATTCGGAAATCAAGGTGCCAGAGTCTGGAGGAAGACTGGGGAGAGGGAAATGCCAAAATGCCTGAAGTCCAGTGTCAAGTACCCACAGTCAGTGATGGTCTGGGGTGCCATGTCAGCTGCTGGTGTTGGTCCACTGTGTTTTATCAAGGGCAGGGTCAATGCAGCTAGCTATCAGGAGATTTTGGAGCACTTCATGCTTCCATCTGCTGAAAAGCTTTATGGAGATGAAGATTTCATTTTTCAGCACGACCTGGCACCTGCTCACAGTGCCAAAACCACTGGTAAATGGTTTACTGACCATGGTATTACTGTGCTCAATTGGCCTGCCAACTCTCCTGACCTGAACCCCATAGAGAATCTGTGGGATATTATGAAGAGAAAGTTGAGAGACGCAAGACCCAACACTCTGGATGAGTTTAAGGCCGCTATCGAAGCATCCTGGGCCTCCATAACACCTCAGCAGTGCCACAGGCTGATTGCCTCCATGCCACGCCGCATTGAAGCAGTCATTTCTGCAAAAGGATTCCCGACCAAGTATTGAGTGCATAACTGAACATAATTATTTGAAGGTTGACTTTTTTTGTATTAAAAACACTTTTCTTTTATTGGTTGGATGAAATATGCTAATTTTTTGAGATAGGAATTTTGGGTTTTCATGAGCTGTATGCCAAAATCATCAATATTAAAACAATAAAAGGCTTGAACTACTTCGAGTTGTGTGTAATGAATCTAAAATATATGAAAGTCTAATGTTTATCAGTACATTACAGAAAATAATGAACTTTACAATATGCTAATTTTTTGAGAAGGACCTGTATGAGTATTTGTTCTAGTTTCACACAAAGAAGTGTCTGTAGTTTCTTAGCTCTTTAAATATTTCATTTGTTAGAAACTGCAATAATTGGAAAAATATATATATATATATACAGTTGAAGTCAAAAGTTTACATACACTTTGCGGAATCTGCAAAATGTTAATTATTTTAGCATAATAAGGGATATTTTTTATTTAGTCTTCTTGGAAACATGCAAGTATCTTCTGTAGCTTCTGAAGGGCAGTACTAAATGGAAAAAAAAGATATTTAGGCAAAATAAGAAAAATGCACACAACTTCATTCCGTTCAAAAGTTTACACCCCAGCTCATAATGCATAGTTTTTCATTCTGAAGCATCAGTGAGCATTTGAACCTTCTGTAATAGTTGCATATGAGTCCCTCAGTTGCCCTCAGTGTGAAAAGATGGATCTTAAAATCATAGTCATTGTTGGAAAGGGTTCAAATACATAAAAATGCTGAAAAACCAAAGAATTTGTGGGACCTGAAGGATTTTTCTGACGAACAGCAGGCAGTTTAACTGTTCAGGACAAACAAGGGACTCATGAACAATTATCACTAAACAAAAAACACAGCTGAGGATCATTCAGGTAACAACACAGTATTAAGAATCAAGTGTATGTAAACTGTTGAACAGGGTGATTTTTATGAATTCAACTATTATTTTCTCTTGTGGACTATATGTAAACGTCTTTTATATGAAATACTTTATTCAGGTTAGTACTAAATAAAAAATAACATGCATTTTGTATGATCGCTCTTATTTTGCTAAAAGAATTAACATTAACAGATTCTGCAAGGTGTATATATATATATATATATATATATATATATCCAGGAATCACAAATGGCTCTAAACAAAATTAATTGGTCAAAACGTGTGGAAACTCGACGGTTTAAGTGTGATTTATTATGGTAGAATTCAGTTAAATCCAATAAAAAAAATATTCAATATTTAAAACCTTGATATACATTAACTAAATTAAAAAGACAAGTGAACAAACACTGCACCTAATTTTATTTCCAAATAAAATTGCTTTATTGTTTTTATGTCTGATGTTAATAGTACGTCTTGTATTAACATTTCCTGTATTAATTCTGTGATACAACATTCATTTTCTACTGTGCTATTAGCAAATGGTATCTTGTACATTGGATGGGTACTGAAAGCATGAATTAACAGCAATTATATCATTTGCCAGGAAGGTATTACAGTAATGGAAGATTTTATTACATATCCTAAATGGAATACTAACAGAGAGAATGTCTTGATTAGTATATTATATGAAGAATTGGAATTGTGACCATGAATCAGTTTTACAGTTGCACAGTAGTAGCATTGTTTTCCTGTAGTTCTTGCCTTAATGGTTTAACACATCTAAATTAGACTGTAGCAGCAGACTAGATTAAGGAAACAGGCTGTTCAAACACAAGGACAAAATTAATGTTGCTTGACAAGGTCTGGAATGCTGGCACAGAGGAGGAGTATGTTAAGCTGTTGAAACACACTAGATACAGACGTCATGTTTTCGGAGATTTAACACTGGACAGGGTCTAAAGAACTGTGCTCATTACCTTCACTTCAGTTATAAATGTGCTTTGTAATTACAGTGTAAGCTACTGTTCATTGTTTTGGTAAAGGTGAAAGTGATGTGCTACTGTTTTTGACACCAGAAAATCAAAGCTATTCATTGCTTCTTTTTTGCAGCAAAGGGTTCATATAAGATTAGCCAGATGAGATGAGACATCTGCAGGCTGAAGACATGTGTTGGAGACTAATCGGTGGAAGTTTGAAACACTGATACACTGCAATGGATGCAATGTCAGTGCAATCTGTGCCAATCTGTGTTTCATATACAATGAACAATTGAATATTTATATCTGTGCACCAACAAATCAGAAGAAAATATAACAAGCAATTATTTGCTTAAAAATGTGTTTTACAATTATTAAATGTAACATTATGCTTGTTGTAAGGTGGGGTGAAATTGAACCTGGACATGTTTTCATGAGATTCAGCTTCAATACAGCGCTACATCAAATTGTGCTAACATAAACTTAACTAAGCAATTCATTTTCTTTTGTAAACATACATTAATTCACTAAACTCAATAGATTAGTCCACAAAACTAATTAGCTTCCATCAGTCCTTCTCAAGGTATTGTTATGACAGTTGCATACCATCTTAAAGAAACATTATATACACCACTACTGTTTAATTCAGCCCATATGTGCAACATTCTCCTGTGTACTTCCTCTAATACATTCTTCTTCATGTCTACAAACAAGCTTAGTGAAAACATCAGTGCAAATTAGTACAGTATTAAAGGATTATTTCACTTTCAGAACAAAAATTTACAGATAACGTATTCACCCTCATGTCTTTCTTTCTTCAGTCGTAAAGAAATTATATTTTTCGAGGAAAACATTTCAGGATTTCTCTATACATAATGGACTTTTATGGTGCCCCCAAGTTCAAAATGCAGTTCAAATCCAGCTTCAATAGGCTCTAAACGATCCCAGGCGATGAAAAAGGGTCTTATCTAGTGAAACGATCAGTTATTTTCGAAACGTATGGACATTTTATATACTTTTTAACCTCAAATGCTCATCTTGTCTTGTCTCGTCTCTGCGATGTGCATGCATAGCTTGTTTGATCCAGGTCAACACAGTTAGGGTATGTTGAAAAACTCCCATCTCGTTTTCATCTTCAACTTCACTTTGTAAACACTGGGTTGGTACTTCTGCAATGATGTAGGACGATTTTAAAGTTGGGGAAGAAAACAAGATGGGAATTTCTCGACATACCCTAACTGTATTGAACTGGATCACAGAGACTACGCATGGGCATCGCAGAGATGAGACAAGACGAGTATTTGAGGTTAAAAAGTAGAAAATTGTCAATTTGTTTCGAAAATAACCGAACATTCCTCGGCTGGGATCATTTAGAGCCCTTTGAAGCTGCATTTAAACTTCATTATGGAAGTTCAAACTTGGGGGCACCATACTTGTCCACTATATGGAGAGAAATCCTGAAATGTTTTCCTCAAAAAACTATTTCTTTACAACTGAAGAAAGAAAGACATGAACATCTTGGATGACAAGGGGGTAAGTACATTATCTGTAAATTTTTGTTCTGAAAGTGAACTAATCCTTTAAATATTAGCCATCTTTGTATTTCAAGAAAAAAAAAATTGTATGAAAAACATCAAATACCCTAGTACGCTAACTTGGACCCTAACTGTAGCTCTCTTTTTTCATTTTTGGTTTCAGTATGAATAACACGAGGTTGCAGTGTGCAAAAATGTAAGGAGTCTCTTATAGATGAAATGGCTATAGTGTGTAAGTGGATAGACATACATGAAGCTCCTCTACTGCATATCAATAACAATAAGTGGATGAAGTGTCGTCAATCTGTACATGGTTTCCGGTATTTAACCTTCTCATTGGATGTCACCCCATTAGTGTGACCATTTATTGATCCATTCGAGTAATCGGTCTTCCGAGATCCTGCATGTTTCTTATAGGTCTGTGGAGCAAAGAAGGGGAACATTTCAAGCGATTTTTAAAGCCATACTTATTCTTAAGGCTGAAATGAGAATTTGTTTACCTGTATGTAGAAGTTTGTAAAGAGTAAGATAAGAGTGATCATATAAGTGATTTGGAAATACAGCCAGCCCATTGGAAAACCACACGGCCAAACCACAGCACAAGATGTCTGGAACATGGTCAGGACAAACTGGACCTGAAATAAGAAACAGCCATCAGTGATCATCTCTTGAACATGAGTGACTCTTTAGATTCTTTAGCTAATACAATTTTGCTTGTGGTCAGTTGACCTTTAACTTGAGTCTAAATTCTGACAAATGTAACCATTAGTTGTCCTCAAAATCATGCTAGGAAAGCATACTAGAGAAACAGAAAAGCTCCCCTTGAAGACACTGACTCTTCTGAACAAGCTGAAACTTGGTATCCCATTTTCCTAGTCATTCAAAACTCTTTTTATAGAAAATAGTAGTAAACACATATTCTATAACAAACAAAGCACTTGGTATTTTAATGAAGTAAAAGAAAAAAAAGTGTAAAAAGAAAGTAAAAGCGTCCTTATTGAAGTTTGGAGTAAAAGTGTGTACTTGCCAGCTGCCCTTGAGTGATGTACTTTTTCCACCACAGATACGGTCTGATGGCTGGAACAGCAGAGAGGCCGTAATACGAGTACATCAGAACATGAATGAAGCTGTTGAACGTGGCACCAAAATAGGCTGATTAAAAGAGAAGTAATATCAGTATTAGTCAATCAATCACAAACTAAATCAACCACTAAAGCATCATATTAGGTTACATACGAAACTACTTTATATTTTTAAAATGCATAAAACTAATTGAATTTACTCACAGATTTGTTACGATTTTTTAAGGAATAGTCAGCATTATGTGTTATAAATAACACTGTCAAGTCCCAGAAAAGTATGGAAGACATCATCAAAATAGTTTATCTGCCATCAGTGGTTCAACCACAATTTTACATAGCTACGAGAATATTTTTTTGTACGCGAAGAAAACAAAAATAACAACTTTATTCAACAATTTGTCTCCTCGCCGTAGTGCTATTTTGGAGAGTAAACTCTCATTCTGGCATTATAATCAAGGAACTTTGCTGCCATACCATGGGTGCAGAAGATGCAATGATATTACGCAGTGCCTGAATATAGTCCCCAGCTATTTTACTATTAGCTTAGTGAGTTAGTGCCGGTCACGTTGGAAGTTACCTAAAATTTTCATTTTGGGGTGGAGTAACCCTTTAAATACCATGTTGCATTATGCAAACAGTTATTTAAAGACCACCTGGACAAGCATTTTTACCCTGTTCTGTTTCCTTTGTTTTTCTGCATCTGAATAATTCAGCATATAAAATGCACCATAAGCTCCTTCACAAGTGGATTTTCTCTTCGATGAACTTACAGTGGCCACACGGCACCCAGTTCATGACGAACCACCAGATGTTGAGCATAGTGGCATGATGGTAGACATGCAGGAAGGTGATCTGGTGATTGTTCTTCCTCAGAATGAAGAAGAAAGTGTCCATAAACTCAATAAGTTTGGAGAAGTAATACCACCAAAGTACGTTCATCATCTGAGGAGAGATTAAACGAGAATGATTTACCCAACATTTCATTTTATCAAGCATTCTCAGTCCATTTCTGACTTCCAGTTCTACAGTTTAATAGCTTAAAGGAAACCAAGAGTTAAATAGATGAGTTTTACCATTTTTGAATCCATTTAGCCCATCTCCAGGTCTGGCGATAGTACTTTTAGCATAGCATAACTCTCATTCTGGCGTAATAATCAAGGAACTTTGCTGTCGTACCATGGGTGCAGAAGGCGCAATGATATGCAGTGTCTACATATGGTTCCCAGCTATTTTACTATTAGCTTAGTGAGTTAGTGCCAGTCATGTTCGAAGTTTCCTAGCTGGGGACTATTTTCAGGCACTGCGTAATATCATTGCACCTGCTGCACCCATGGTAAGGCAGCAAAGTTCCTTGATTATTACGCCAAAATGAGAGTATAGTTCCTATCCATATAAGCCTAAAAAAAAAATCACAACTTTTCATTTTCTGTCAGTCTAAGTACACAATGTAACTACAGAAGAGTCAAATTTTAAATAGGAAAAATATCATAACTCATTTTTGAGCGAGATGCTAAAGGTCCAATCAGATTCAAGGATTTATGCTAAGCTATGGACCCGGAGATTGGCTGAATGGATTTGAAAACAGTAAAACTCGTCTGTTTAACTCTAGGGGAGTTGGAAAATTTGTCTATTTTCAAAAAAAGTGGAGTGTTCATTTAATATAATACTGCTAAAATGTATAAGCTTCTTCAAATCTTGTTTTAACACTTGGATAGGTAACAGATGGTTCCTTTGGAACATTCTGTTGACAATAAGTAACAATGCACCTACATGTCAACTAACTCTCATTAGAGTATTAGTTTTTTTTCTGCTTAATATCAGCAAACTCTTCATTGTGATGGTCTCCCAAAAGATATTCTACTGACTAAAAGTAACTTTGCAAGTACATAACTTAATCTAACCCTACCAGTCTATTAATACTCTACTAACACACTAATGAGTTTTTGTTAATTTTGTTTTTAAATTGTTAACCTTTTGTTTTGCATTTTACACTGCATTGTACACTTATTTTGATGTGTTGACTAATATACTAAAGCACATGTAAAGTATCTTAAAGGAATAGTTCACCCAAAAATGAAAATTTCCTCATGACTTACTTACCCTCAAGCCATCCTAGGTGTATATGACTTTCTCCTTGCAGACGAACACAGTCGGAGTTGTTTTAAAATTTATCCTGGCTCTTCCAAGCTTTATAATGGTGATGGATAGTGGATGATATTTTAAAGCTCCAAAAAGCACATATATCCATTGTAAAACTAACCCGCCTCTGGGGGGTTAACACATGTTTTCTGAAGCGGATCCATGGGTTTTTATAACAAAAATATTTCCATTTTTAAAATTATAAACTCAAATCACTGGCTTCCGGCAACGGCCGTATGTGTTATGACCGAATGTAAACTCCGACAGTGTTCATCTGGAAGGAGAAAGTCATATACACCTAGGATGGTTTGAGGGTAAGTAAATCATGGGGAATTTTCATTTTTGGGTGAACTATTCCTTTAAATTCCTTTACTAGATTGCAATTTAATCATTACAAATCTGCAATCACAAATATATTTATATGCATGACATAAAAGTTTGAATAGAAATTAAAGTATATTTGTGCTTGTCAGTAGTATACTGTAATCATACTATCTACAGACAGTATAAGTAATTATGCTAAATTACATATAAAGATGGACTAAAAACAGTCAAAAAGTTAAATCAGTTATTTACATTTAATATGAAGTAAACTATACTAAATGTTCAATCAGTTTCAACCAGCATTGAATTAAAGTGTCTGAAACATTACATTCATTTTGTACTTAAGTATATTTATTTAAATTATATGATTTCAGTAATAAGCACTTTTTAAAGTTTACTAAAGTGTAATTTTTTACAAGGGTCGTTCGTTTATAGTAATAAAAAAAATATTCTTCACTAAGCCCTGTTTGAGAAGTTACTAACCAGTTTATAACGGTTTTCATTCACCATTTATTCAAATAACCTTTCCTTTTTTCTAAAGTTAGAAATTTTCTAAAATGTTGGTATAATGCTTATATTTCTATAGAATATGATAGATTACCCAGAGAGAATGCATTTTTAAATCTGCAAATAAACTATCACAGGTCTATGCTGTGGATCATGAGGTAACTCCACAGAGCGTCAAACCTGATGACCCTGCACTGCCAAGAGAATTTTCAGGCACACTCACATCTCTAAAGACCCATCTCTTTAACCTGGCTTACACATAACACATTAACACATTTCTACAATTCAAATCCGTTAAAGGATTGTTAGGCTGCATTAATTAGGTCAGCCGGAACCGGGAACACTTCCCATAACACCTGATGTACTCGTTGCATCATAAGAAGAATGGCATCTACGCTAATATTAGTCTGTCTCTTGCTTATTCCGAGGTCATCGTTGCCACTCAGATCCAGTCTGTACCCTGATCAGATGGCCACTGCATTCCCTTGATCCAGTCCATATCCGGATGGTGGATCAGCACCTATAGATGACCTCTACAGTTACAAATTGCTTGTTTGTTGGTCAAAGGAGAACTGACCCCCCGACTGAGCCTGGTTTCTCCCTGGATTTTCTCCATTTCTGTCACAGACAGAGTTTTGGTTCCTTGCCACTGTCGGCTCTGGCTTGCTCAGTTGGGGACACTTAATTTCCAGCATTATTGTATAACTAAATGAACTGAGCTGGATGATATAATCACTGAATTCAATGATTAACTCACTTTAACTGAAAAATGGTAACCGTTTCCTTTTGCAATATTGACACACTACCTTCCTATTTGATATTTTAAAGCTGCTTTGACACAATCTGTATTGTAAAAAGCACTATATAAATAAAGGTGACTTGACTTGACTCACAGTACACTCACATATTCCCCCCATGGAAAATATTGTGTCTTTAGTAAGAGTAAAGCTGAATCTTTTTTTCAAATCTCACACAACGTAAAACTCAGTTTGATGTTTTACCCTTTTGTCAGCCTCTCCTCCACTGTGGGTGTTCTGGCAGAAGAAGTTGTATCCGCCTTGGTACACTGACATTACCAGCTGCAGAGACAGAAAGATAACAGAATAAATCATCATTCTGCACACCACTGCTTTAACCATAATTGTGAAATTAGTACTAATGCTTTCCTACATGACCTGCCAATACTTTTTAACAAAAAAAGGATACATTACATTTGTTGCATTTATAAGTGTAAACGCGAAAATATGTTCAAAGCACATTACTAAAAATAATACTATCTATTAAAACAAGGAAAAAAAAAAAAAAACAACTCACAGTTTAAGCTGGAAATGCAACTCATGAACTCATGCACACTTTTGCTGAAAACTGACAGAATATAGTTCAAAACATTGCAGGTTTGTTTAAAGCTTTTTAATTATCACACATTTTGCAATTTCAACAAAACAGGCCATTAAATTAAAATAAAACAGAATTTTTTATTTTTTTTTTGCACTAGGGTCATCCTTATTGTGAAAGTAGCTTTAAGTGTATAAAATAAAAATTCTTCCCAGATAGCTGAAGCAGAGTGCAGTATGAACAGCTGCAGAGTCTTGCAGATGTACAGCTGATGCATGGAGATATTTTACTGCTGACTTGTACAGAAAAGTGGACAAAAGTGCTTAATTTTTCATGGTTTCATTCTTTTGAAATGCCTTCCATGATCTTGTTCTCACCTCTCTCTGAACACTGTGCAGACCTCCTGGAAAATCTCCAGTGATCCTCTAAACTGTCATTGTTCATTGTCTCATTTTGAATAAAGCCCTTGTTCAAGTTTAGCAAATGCAGAATGAAAGCTGCACATCTGTCCCATTTAGAAAAATAATATTAAATCTCAAATAAGGTTCTCATTAGCGCTTGACCTTGTGTTACAGGTGACAATGGTATTCAGAAGGGGACATCTCCACCTAAATAACTTCTTTAAAAGGACATTCAGGGCACACAAAGTGCTGTTCAACTGTCTCAATTTAGCCATAATTGCCTTGGCCTGATGGAGCTTCTCAGGGTCAGAGGGTTGATTTTGCTGTTAGAGACTGTCACAGAGCAGCATGCACCACTTCCTCTCTCTAAAGTGCAGTCCCAGCATTCACTCTCTAACTTGGCTAACTTCTCTTTAAATGAAATGAACTCACAGACAGCTCCAGCATACCCACAACTCTATAGTCTGAACAGTAGAGCAAGCAGATTAAGAAATGGATAGTTAATGCATTAAATGTCATGAACTAATAATTAAATAATTTTTTAAAGCATTTGTTACTGTTAATTTATAAACATAATAGTCTTTATTGTGTTAATGTTCACTCAAAATGAATCTACATAATATTCATTTACTTTAATGTGTACTTACATTTACATTTAATCATTTAGCAGATGTTTTTATCCAAAGCGACTTACAAATGATGACATTAGAAGTAAGCAAACCAACAAAAGAGCAAACATTATGTAAGTGCTGTGACAAGTCCCAGTTAGTTAATGCAGTACATGTAGATAGAAAAGTGTAGGATATGGACCAATCAGACAATGGTTCATTAGATTTAACCAAATCAGTAGTTTATTGAATTAACAAAGAAGCAGACTTCTCCTTCACCCAACAGAACAGTGGGTGACACAAAGTCCCAGATATGCCCGGTTACCATGGCGGCCAGGACGCGTCTGGCAGACCAAATGGGCTTTTATGATCTAAAAGAATGTGTGAAGATGCTCTCCCCCACCTTGACTGTCTCTAAAGCAATACTTTGTTCCACTGAAAGTGACTTATTTGTTAATTCTTAGACAAACCAACTGACACACATGCCCCCGTATATCAGTGTATGTATATTACGACTGTCCATGTCCTTTGCATTTCTTATTTTATAACTGTTTTATGCTTGTGTTATGATAGAATGCTATATGGTGTAGCCACATACAGTATATGCCATGTTTGGTCTCTTTCAACTCCTAGTTTGACTACCAAAAAAATGGTTTTTGTTATTTGTTGCTAGATGTGCAACATATTAGTGTTTTAAGAATCCTTAGTAGTATTTGCATCAACACCCAATCGAATCACCTATGCAAAATACTTTGGATCCAGACAAAGACCATTAACCTTTCCTCCAAAAATACAGGACACCATTGGCTCTCTGAACTTATAGAGGTGGGACCACCCTATAAGATAAAAGATTCACACCAGCCACACTTCTTGTGCATTCTTCCAGTTTGTTCTTCAGGACTCGAGCATGATCCGTCGGAGGTTCTTTTCAGAACCTAGAAGATGATGAGAAGAAGATGATGAGCTAAACTCTTCTGGAACTTCTAAGTCTGTGCCAGGCCGTGCGGCCTTGTCTTTCCATTCTCCAAGAATCATCAGATTTCGGCTGGGTCTCTCTCTCTCTCAGCCCTTTTGTTCTTCTTCACGTCACTGGGAGGAAACTCCAGGACATCTCGGAGGACACTCTTCAAACCGGAAGAAAGTGATCGCAAATCCAAAACCTTGAAACCATCAAGACCTTCATACGGGACTGCATTTGGACACGGGTCCACAACCAAGGCAATGCAAGTATCGTACATTTAACTAAACAAACAGAGGTTTAGTATAAGCTATAGACCCATTGAAAAATGTCACAGATGGTTTCACAGGTTAACTGGCTCTTTCCATAGCTTCATTTTCCTTGTTTTCTCTAATGCCTTCTCACTTGCCCTTCCCCCTGTATGAATGACTGTATGTTTGTTTGTTTAGATTAGTTATGTGTTAGTTCTTAGTTAATAAAATTCTTGTGCACAGATTACATGAGTTTCTGATTCTGCCTTGCAAAATATTAATGTCCCTTTACGATTTCTGATTCGAGCTACATGCTCTATGCGCTAGTATAAAAGAAAGTTATTTTCTGTGGCCAAGAAAATATTCTTTCTTTGAATACATGTGAAATTACCCTGAATGTTCGCTGGACGAACGGGTCAATTAATTGTAATGTAAATTCAGCTTTATCAAGATAATTCTATTGAATTATCCAAATATTATAATTAATTATAATGAGTTATGATTAATTAGTAATATTTCCCCTTGAGCTAATAAATGTACTACAAAAGATTAGAGAATGCTAGTGTTTGAGGGTCAAGTTTTTTATAATAAACAAAAGAAAACAAGTAGATAGAATAGTGCTAGTGTTAGAGGTTTAGTTGTAGATGGAAGAGACGTGCCTTTAGTCGTTTCTTAAAGATGGCTAAAGATCGAGTTGAGCAGGTCATTCCACCAGAAAGGAACGATTAAGGTAATAACACTTTGAAATTACATTTATAATGCGGCGTTCACTTGCAGAACACAAGCTTCTGGAGGGTATATATGTCTGAAGTAGTAAATTTAGGTAAATGGGTGCAGAGCCAGTGGTTGTTTTGTAGGCAAGCATCAATGTCTTGACTTTTATCCGTGCGGCCATTGGTAGCCAGTTCAAATTGAGGTATGACATGTGCTCTTTTCACTCTTTTTCACATTTTCTTTTAAAGACTAAGACTCTTGCAGCTTCATTCTGGATTAGTTGTAGAGGTTTGACAGAACTGTCTGGAAGACCTGCCAAAAGAACATTGCAATAGTCCAACCTGGAGAGAACATGAAATTAATTAAGTCTAACTTTTTTTTAGCTGCATGTACACACCCCCATCATTAAAGTAAATATATAATTTAAATAAATTCTGAAGGATTATTAAAAAACGAAATCAGTTAAATGCCTGGTTTGGTAAAGTGATCAGCCACTTGGAGTATACCATTACAAACTTGATGAGGTGCAAGCAATCAACTTCTAGATTAAACACCATTCTAATTGCCCCACCTGACATCATTAGTAGTGGTATTGATTACTTCAGAATAAAATAGTACTGTCAAACGATTAATCGCGATTAACCGCATCCAAAATAAAAGTTTAGGTTTACATACTATATATTTGTGTACTGTGTATATTTATGTATATATATATATATATATATATATATATATATATAAATACACACACATGCATGTATATACTAATGAAAAATGTTTTAGATTTATATCTAAAATATTTATATTTATAATCTAAATTGTATACAGGTATAAATATATATACATAGAAATATTTTGTTTTAAAATACACATGTAAGTGTGTGTATTTATATGTACATTATAAATATACAAAGTATACACATACATACATATAATATGTAAACATAAACTTCGCGATTAATCGTTTGGCAGCCCTAGAATAAAACAAGCTGTTTCTTGAAGATTCCACTGTTAGTAGTGCATGGTACGGCAAAGAACTCACCATGGTTGGGAAAGTGCTTTCAAAAGACCTCCAGGATAAAGTTGTAGAAAGGCAGAAGTTAGGAGAGGGCTACAAAAACCATTTCAAAGCTTTAGCTATCCCTCAGAGTGCTGTTCAGAGCATCATTGAGAAGTGGAAAGCGTATGACACCACCAGCACATTGCTTAGATCAGAATGTCCAGATGACAGGAGGACATTTATAAGAGAAGCTACCAGGAGGCCAAAGGCAACTTTGAAAGACACAAGGCTTTATGGCTGGGTCTGATCAGTCTGTGTATGTGACAATTATCTTCCAAACTTTACACAAAACTGGCCTGTACGGCAGGGTGGCAGGAAAGAAATCTTTCTTGTTTGTGCTATGCAAAAACACATTCGGAAGAATCTGGTACCTTCTGGCAAAAGGTGCTATGGGCTGATGAGACCAAAATTGGACTGAAATCTGAAATCTGGACTGAAGAAAAGCAAACATAGCACACCACCCAAAACACGCCATACCTACTGTGAAGCATGGTGGTGCCAGCATTATGTTGTGGGGGCTTTTCTCTTCAGCAGAGACTGGGAGATTGGACATGGTTGAAGGGAAAATGGATGCTGCCAAATACATCCAAATTCTTGAGTAAAACCTGCGTCCCTCTGTTAGACAGCTGAAGATGGGCAGGTCATTCACCTTCCAACACAACAATGACTCTAAACATACTGCCAAAACAACAACAAAATGGCTTACTGGAAAATCCAGCTAATACCAGCTTAAGCTGGTAGCTGGTTTGAGCTGGTGGTAGCTGGTGGTAGCTGGTGGACCAGCTCGGCCAAGCTGGTGGTAGCTGGTGGTAGCTGGTAGACCAGCTCGGCCAAGCTGGTGGTAGCTGGTAGACCAGCTCGGCCAAGCTGGTGGTAGCTGGTGGACCAGCTCGGCCAAGCTGGTGGTAGCTGGTGGACCAGCTCGGCCAAGCTGGTGGTAGCTGGTAGACCAGCTCGGCCAAGCTGGTGGTAGCTGGTGGACCAACTTGGCCAAGCTGGTGGTAGCTAGTGGACCACCTGGTTGTAGCTGGTGGACCAACTCGGCCAAGCTGGTGGTAGCTGGTGGACCACCTGGTTGTAGCTGGTGGACCAACTCGGCCAAGCTGGTGGTAGCTGGTGGACCAACTCGGCCAAGCTGGTGGTAGCTGGTGGACCACCTGGTTGTAGCTGGTGGACCAGCTTGGCCAAGCTGGTATGGACCTGGCCAAGCTGGTGGACCAGCTTGGTTGGAATCACGATTCTCAAGCTCTTTATAATAGGATCTGGGCTGCGTTTACAAAAACCTTTTTAATGCTATACATTGTTCTTGCTGTACACTCTTAAAAAGGTTTAAAAAAAAATGGTTCTTTGGCAGGGTGTATGGTTCCATGAAGGACCTTTTAATATCTCAAGAACTTGAACTTTTCCATTGCACAAAGGTTCTTTGTATAGAAAGTTTCTTTAGACTGTAAAATGATTCAAAACTCTAAACATTCTTTCTGGAAAGTAAGATCAAGTAAGATTCAAAATTGTCCTTTCTGGTCGAGAAATCATTCCAGACTAATTTTTCACACTCAAATGAGCATAAGTAGTGCAATAAAGTATTAATTTTGAGTTAGCTATTTAAATAGTGTAGTGTTTATTAATAATATATATAAAAGTTCCCTTTGTATGTATTTTATATATCTAATGCTTTGCATGACTCGGACAAATGAAACCACATTTATGTATCTTATATGCACTAAGATACTGAACTATGCTTTGATACAACCTCCCAACCTTTCTGTTTTTTTAACAAAATGTGCTTTTTAACTTGTACTGTGTAACATAATTTTATCTTTATCTTTAACAGCATTCTAGATGTATTTATCATTTCAAAACACATTCTCAAGTTAGCAGACAGATTACACTAACACATGTGACCAACAATTCAACAACAAATATTAAATATCATTATGAAATATTGTCAAAATATTCATCTGACGGAGGTGACAAATCTGATGGACCAAAACCTGAATTTGTTTTTGAAACTTCTATTCAGGAGTCACATTTAAGTATTTTGTTATATCATTGAAACACAAAATCTTATGGTGGTGACATCTGACGGTGTTGACAAATTTGCATTTCTTTCACAAAACAAATGGAGTTCATGTAGTAGCCATTTTGTTTTTTCTGTTGATGCTAGAGGCTAATGGAACCTGCTTCTGGAAAATGAAATGATCTAAATATTTCAAATAATTTCCTCAGAAATTGGAAGATGGTGTTGACATATTACGGCTGTGACACAGGAAATATTAACATTAGAATTTAAAATATTCCAAAACTATAAAACTTAGCACAGTCTGTCTGACACTGATGTACTCTGCAGACGAGCACTGTGGCAGTGGGGTACTTTAGAGTGACAGCTGCCCATGATATTTCCTGATTTTATTACATTTTAATTAATATCTGACAGTGTTGACAAAAAGTGAGGACACAATTTCGAAACCTTATTAAACATACATGTGTCATTGAAAAACAACCTTGCTTTGATATGATATATTATTAAGTGTTGTTTTTGATAAAACAAGCTCTTTTTCATCATTAAAAAACATCTGTATCCATTTTATAGCATATGAATGAATGAACCCTTCTCTGTGGACACATGTAGTGAGAAGACAAGATGTAGTGAGAAGACAAGAAGTGTCATAGATTTCACATAATAATGTTAAAATTAAACTGAAGGGTATAATTGTGTTAAATACATTCTATTATTAATCCCCATAACATTTATAATTTGAAAATATTTTTATTTTTAAAACTAATAGCAGTTATAATTGGTGGACATGTTTTGTCCCACTTCTCAAGAATGACTGATTTACATTTAGTCATTTAGCAGGTGCTTTTATCCAAAGCGACCTACAAATGAGGACAACAGAAGCAGCAATCAGCAAAAGAGCAGTAATATGCATGTGGCATTTATTATAATTATTTAAAAAAAAGCAAGTTTAGAATATAAATATAATATATATATATATATATATATATATATATATATATATATATATATATATATATATATATATATATATATATATAAAATATTGCAACCTTGTTTTAAGACAAAATAAAAAGGCATAAAAACAATACAAAATCTTAAAAAAAAAGTGACAGTTTAACCCACTATAAAATAAAGTGATTTATTTTACTACACAATGAGTTAAAATTCGCGATTTAATAATGATTTAATTCGATTTTCAATTGTATGTAGTGTTCTAATTCTAAATGTTTATTTACGTAAATGTTGCGTGACTTTAACGTGTTTTTTGTTGACGTGTTTAATGGGCGTGCGCGCTAAACTTTGTATTTGCATTTTGCACTTGAAGTTGCCATGGAAACGGGGCGGCAACACCGACTGACAAGCCTAAACCCTAGTCTTTTGCTGTTGTTTTCACTACTTTCAGGTGAGTTTCGTCCATAAAATCACTCAAAATGCACACAACTGTTGTTGACACAATGTATTTGATACGGTTCTGTGAAATATTTTTCTCATAGAAGTGGTTTAGAGTCTTCGAAAAAATCCGTTAGCCGTTTTCATAAGAAGAGGCTAACGTTAACTCTGTAGCTCTTGTTTATGTTTTTAATCACATCTTTATGTGTAGATGACAGGTTTTGATATCTTTGTAACGGTTTTGCCTGCGGAATGTCAATGTTTTTTTTTTTTTTTTTTTTGACGCTGGCTAATTTATTTAGCCTAAAATATGCGCTGTAGTTACTGTAACGTTAGTTAATCGGTGACATCACTTACAAAGAGCGGGAATAAAATGAATTCAACATTAGTTCAAACGTGTTTTGATCTTTCATGGTACACAAATATTGATATAAATTGTTCTGTGGTTTCAGGAGTTTCAGTAACCTCTCTACAGCAGAGAAATTCTACGATTTCAAAATTTCTGAAGGGAGCTGCTGACAGAGAAGCAGAACTAGGTAAGTTAACTTATGCATTTTTACAACATATCTGCTTATATCACCATGCATCTGTTATATACAGTTATTTTAAGAAGGTTTTGACGCCCAAACATGAGGGACACAAACCTAAAAACATTAATTGTTATTTTTTTCTGTATTTTCTTTTCTGCATTCCACTTTTGCTCTTTCTTGTTTCCTTTAAATAAACCTGGTGTTGCATACTAATTATTGTTGCTTCTGTGACAAATTGCATGTTGTTTCTAACCTCTTCTATGCACAATTACTGGAAAACAAAACAACTGGTCTCTACTAGATGTTTCTGACTTTTACTCTGTTCATGTAATCTTTTGATTGTATTTGCTGTGCAACTGATTGATCAGCTTTATGTCTTTTTTTCCTAGGTTGCTTTCAGAAGTGGCTGGAGGGCAAATTTTGGAGGAAGCAGAGCTAAGGCCAGAAAAGGAAAACTTGTGTGCTATTAAACAGAAAATTTGAAGACATCAACAAAAAATTAAGTCAAATAAGTGAAAGTACATGCTGCTGAAAACTGTTAGTATTTTGTAGTTCAGTTAGGTTACTACTGCCGATTATATTTTCTCATATAAATTTAAGGACACAAGAAACAAAATGTGTTTTAATGTAGATTGTTGATAAATAAACTGAATTCTCCTCTTCAATGTGTTTTTGTGGTCCTTTAATAAAGCAGAACAGGCTTTGGACATGTATTGTAAATGGAAACTTTTGTTAAAAAACAATTCTTAATAATTATTCATCAATAACTAGCTGAAAATTTTGAATTGATCATTGAAAAAATGCACCCACCAGCAGGAATTGGGTGGTCTAACCAGCTACCAGCTACCATGTTCCAAAACACAGCTTGAGCTGGTCATGCTGGTTGGTCATAGCAGGATTTTCCAGTAGGGAAGGATAAGAAGGTGAATGTTCTTGAGTTGCCAAGTCAGAGCCCTGAGTTAAATCTAATCGAAAATAAGTGGATGGATTTGAAGAGAGCAGTCCATTGCCCCTCACCACAGAATTTGGCTGAACTTGAGTAATTCTGCAAGGAAGAATGGGCAAATATTCCCCAATCTAGGTGTGCAAAACTAGTACAGACAGATCCAAAAACACTGATGACCATAATTAAAGCAAAAGGTGGCTCTACAAAGTATTAAATCAAGGGGCTAATGTATTTTCCAACCCTGTTATTCCTTATATATATATATATATATATATATATATATATATATATATATATATATATATATAATATTATAAGAATAACAGGGTTGGAAAATACATTAGCCCCTTGATATATATATATAAAAATTTGATTTTGTAAGACCAAAATTGTAAACCAAGCTGGAAAAGTTATTAGGAATGAGGTTTGATTTTAGGCTGTATGATAAATAAAGTAACTATTTCAAAGGGGTATGATTTTCTATAGGCACTGTAGACAGTGAAAAGAAGTGGTCTAAGAACTGAGCCCTGAGGCACCCCAGTACCTCTGCTGCGACTTGGACACTTCACCCCTCCAAGATACTTTGAAGGACCAATTTGAGAGGTAAACAAGGTACTTAAACCACTGGAGTGCAGTTCCTGACATGTCCTTTGCCATGAGGGTTGAGAGAAGGATCTGGTGGTTAACCGTCAAAAGCAGCGGACAGATCCAGCAATATAAGTAATGAAGATTTGGAAGCCCTTCTTGCCAGTCTTAGGGCTTCAACAAACCAAGAGCAGGGCAGTCTCGCTTGAATGTCCACTTCTGAATCTAGACCGATTGCTGTTCAGGAGGTTGTTCTGTGTGAGAAAGGCCAAGACTTGTTTGAACACAATTTCATTTAAGTGTTTCTGCAATGAATGGAAGAAGTATATCGGTCTGTAGTTTTCTAAAAGTGCTGGGTCAGTAGTTGTTTTTTAATAGCAGGGTTATCCAAGCCTGTTTAAATGCTGAGGGAAAAACACCAGTCTGATGGGATGTGTTCATGATGTGAGTGAAGGAGAGATGGAATAGGATCAAGGGGACAAGTAGTAGGATGATTGGAAAGGATAAGTTTGGAGACTTCTGCCTCTGAGAGTGGAGAGAAGGATGTGAACGAGTGTATGTTTGCTGGTAACATGTGTTGGACAGTGTGTGGTGTGGAGAACTGTGCACATGTGTGTAATTTTATTATTGAAGAACGTGACAAACTCATCAGAGTTGATGAAACTCATCAGAGTTTTATTTTAGTTTAATTTATTTTACAATGTCTTTATGAATTTTTGCAGAATCGTCACAATGTGGTGCATACTTACAAATTATCTGTGTATCTGTATTTATCTGTGTTACAGAGATGAACAAAAGTCTGATGTGCTTGAAATGACATAAGAATGGGCAAATAATGACAGAAATGTTTCTTTAGTGTGAACTATCCCTTTAAAAGAGAAAACATGAACTTTTGTAGCCTAGAGGTTTCTTTCTCTAATGAGACTGCAATAAAACAGGTTTGAGGTAATTGATGGCTGTGACTAAAGATTAAACTTGTAGCCAGTGGCGGCTCATCGGGGGAGGCAGGGGAGGCACAGCTTCCCCAAAATTGTGAGGTGAAAACGGGAGGAGGATGATTTAATATTAATAAAATTCACAATTCAAGTTCCTGTCTCAGAATGTGTATTTTTATAATACCATAATATGTTACTGAAGTTGGAAAGCGCCACTTTTCTATCGCGAATGTACCGAATCTGCTGATGTAAATACAACCTCTAAGTGATAAAGGGGAGGGGGATGCTGGGAAGAGCTGGGCTCTCGTGCCTCCGTTGTTAAAAAAATTAGCCAATCACCACTGAGTGTTCACTTTCAGCGCTGTGATAGGTCAGGTAGGTGAAATTATATTATCCTGCTGTATGTTGATATGTATGTATGTTGTTTTCTTTACGTTTCTCTACCAGACCAATACAATTAGTGTGCCTCCTCTATTTTAAAACCCACGAGCCGCCACTGCTTGTAGCCAACATATCCCTGAGCTTATCCTGAATTTAGAGTTAATTATATTTGGAAAGCCAGGCAATGTGTCCGTTTTGCAGTGCAGAAAGTGGGGAGAGTGCAAATTAGGCAAGAAAGGACTCTGAACTTTAAGGAGCACATGGGCTATGACTCATCAGTTGGTTTGCCCTGCTCAATTTCCAAAAAGTAAAACCATCAGTATCAAAGCGCATGTCATTTCTATACCAATTTCAAAGGTCCAAGTCACATTCAAATATCTAGATCAGAGGTCTGCTGGTTCAGGTGTGTTTGATTGAGGCTGGAGCTGAAATACGTAGAACAGTAGATCTCCAGGAGCAGAGCTGGAGATCCCTGATCTAGATTATGTAACTAATGCTCTTTTTGGACTGGGTCAGAAGATTTAAATTCTGAGTTCTCACAGGTGATCACATTTCACAGTACATTAAAATGAATCAAATTTAATTCCTAATGATATGACCTCTTGGAATAAACACATATCTTGTTTATGACAAACCCACCTCATAGAACATGTAGAGAGACAGAAGCGTCAGGCAGAGGTTATATGGCACTAGCAGTGCTCTGCAGGAGTATGGCTGTCTATTCTTCATGTATTTTGGTCCCATCCACACAACCAGAAGGTACATAGCAGTGAAGGCAAAAGTGGGGATGTAGTTGCCCAGTAGAAGCCATCCTCTAACCCGAGGATCTGTAAATGATAGAGTAGAATCACCTTCACACATATGCAATGGCATTGGGATGTTCAATAAATAGTCACAGTTGTTTCTCAGCTTTAAATGCAGCACATCCAGTCAGAAGTCTGAGTGAGACTTCTTCGCCTACTCACAACGCAGACTAAAATTGCTTCCAATCTGATTGAAAATCTTTATTAGTATAATTTTTTAATGAAAACCATTTTTCCAAGATACTGGGTTGATACATTGAGCATATAATCAAATTGAATATATTTAATTTAATTTAATTTAATTTAATTTAATTTAATTTAATTTATAATCAAATATTTGTCAAAGTTTGCCAAATTGCCAGATAGATTCTTTGTTTAAATGACAAATGATGTGAAAATAAATTCATCAGCATGCAATAGTTTTGTTTTAGTTATGAAAATAAAGTAAGAATATGTTCTATTTGCCAATCCTGCAAGGTTTGTTCAGATGTTTGCTATAAAGGAACACAACACAAAGAAAAGTTTAGCTAAGGTGGCAAGAAAGTCAATTAAAGTCTTCCTAAAAAAAAGAGAGAGTATTGCTCTTACCCCTGGGTCCCATCCAAGAGTCAATGTAAGTGTTAACTCTGTAATTTAAGGCCTCCATCTCCAATCTTTGAGAGAAATTGTATGAAGATTAGTTCTGCTGTTTACACAAGAGTCAGCGCAAATATACATTCAGCCTGTCTGTGAAAGTCTTAGAACATAAAACTGTTTAAAAAGGGCAATAGAAGTTAACCTTATAAATCCTTGTTGGAACACTTATTGATTACAGCAATAAAATTGCTGCCTACAGCACGGACTACCAGCCATCAGGTGAAATTCCACTGATCACCAGTTTGGAGCTCAGTAAAGGTCAAAACCTGGTACTTATAATCCAGAAGAAAACCTTTTTTTGTTAGCACTTAGCAGTACTAAAGAATAACACAGAGAATGTTATTATGAGACATTGTTTCTCCACACACCCAAGCAGTCTGAGGAGGCCTATGCTGGAGGTGTTTATTAAAGGAGCCTGTCAAGTGTCACTGCTGTTACCATCAGATATGCAAATGATGAGACTGGAGGAATAAGGTTTTCTATGAATGATTCAAGGAGCTCCTGGTAAAAAGCAGTGGCTCAAACACATAAAGTGTATAATGGCTGACACACTTACAAAAACATTTTTTCAAAACATATATTTAGTTTAAAGAAAAGAACACACAAGAATAAAAAACACAAAAGAATGTTGGAAAAAGGAGATATTGTCAATAATAATAATAATGTCTTACAAATAGGCTTCATTTTCTTAATTTGTTTTTGGGGTAAAATTTTACATGCTCTTGAGAGGTTTTCATCTAAATATCATTATATAAACATAGTACATCTCATGACAAATTAAAATGGAATTGCCATGTACTTATTATGTAAATGTGCATGACAATGGCTGCAATTTGGAGACATGATACACTCAGTAACCATCATACGATAACTAAGTACCTAAATAAATATAGTGACAAAAAGTCCGAATGTATAACAATGAATCATAAAACATTGATATTAATTATACAACGATTGGTTGAAAACAATAAAATTAGATTAATTATAGCATGTCTCACACCAAGACACTGCTGTCACTGATTTGCGTGTCATATCAACTACTCGATAGGATCGTGTTACCTTTAAACAACAAAACAATCAAAAACTGCAACTGCACATTTCGAGACGATTAAGAAACGTTTTGCTAAGTCTTCTTCATCAGAACGGCTTCGCGTGACATACCACATACCCAACGCTAATCTTTGATAAAAGTCATATGATGCTAGACACGCCGAGAACAGTACAGTATCATCCGCATTCAAGAGGTCGCAGGCGAGTCATTCTGCCCCAGACAGCACAGTTTCCGATGACATTTTTGGGGGGGTTAACTCTTTTTGGCGTCATGGCTAGCTGCAATACAATTCAAATGTATCTTACCTTTAGTCTTCAGGCAGATCTTTTCCTCAGCGCTCAGTCTTGTACTGATGGTGTCGTCAATGTGAAAGAGTGGAAAAAGCTCGTGAACTAATGAGCGTCATGAGTGTCTGTAGTCCACCTTAAACTGATGCGTATAACGGGACGTGTTCGAATAACTCGCTTTATACTGCCGCTCTAGGGCAAAGTCTGCGAGCACACTGCGTCCTCAACTGCACTTTAACTGTCATGCAGATTTAAAAATTCAGATATGTTTCGTACCAAAAAGTATGCATCTACGTTTGGATAGAGGTGTAGTTTTAAAACAAACTTTTTCAAGTAGTGATTTATTCACATTTAAGGTTTGTGACACTGCATGACCAACTAGTGTGCTTCAACCTAGATTTGGAATGTAAACGTATCCGTTTTGACTTCCATTATGACGTTATAAGAGAAAAGCGCAAGTTCTGGCAGCTTGTTTTGAGAATTGTGCTACACGACTTACAAGGCGTGAACTATTTCGCGAACTAAAAGTCACCCCATTCATCTGAAGTTAGAACAGACCAATCACAGCGCTGTTATGATGTGGAGCCAAAACAGACCAATCATAGAGCTGCTCTGATATGGAACCAGATTGGTCCAATCACATCGTTGCTCTGATGGATAGACCGCACCAAGGGGCCTATGTTTGAAGGGAACAATCACAGGAAAAGCTCCACCAAACCTGCTCACGTGGCCCACACAACAATCATGTAACAGTTTCTTTTTGGAAAGCAGTGGTTAATAGGTAATCTATTTATATAGATATTGCAGTTTTTATTTTCTAGTTCTTGTAAAATTGCATTGTTTTTTGTTACTAGGCTACACACTGGAGAGCATTATAACGATGTCTGTAAGCATAAAAAGTCATAAAGCTGAAAAAAAGATCTCTGGTGAATCTGGTCATGGTTCAGTGGGCTGATTCTTTGTGATACAGTGTGATACAAAGTCCCATTATTGTGCAAAATATGTCAAGCAACCACTTCACATTTTAGAATCACACTTGCAAATGTTATACGGGTAATCCTGGTATCCAGTAACATTTTGGCGTCATAATTTTTGAATTTTTAAAAAATGTTTTTCATGTTTTTATCATTCTACCAAAATTGTGACATGTTTAACTATTAGGAAAACATACTGGCCAAGCTCAGGCACTCAAAAAATAATTATGAGTAAATTGTTTTGACACTGGCTGTGAAAATATTAGGGACAACTGTCCCTAGGGACAGTTAGGGACAGATAACTGTTAGGGACAGTTATCACAAAATGTTAATAATGTAAGTGTTAAACAAAAATTACATTTTCTTGGATAGCATATGTCCCTTATGCCACAATAGTATTTTTATTCTTTAAACAATAACAAAACAATTATTGATGAATAGAATATGTCTTGATTATTAAGAACAGGTTCTTTTTTGTGTCCATTTTTGCCAACAGGATGGTAAATAATAATTAAAAAAAAAAAAAAAAAAACTCATCATCTCACAAAATAAAACAAATATTTACCATTGCCTTTAAATTATTATTTAAAATGACTTGTCTAACAGAGTGGAACACCAGTGTTAACAGGTTAAGTGGATGAGCTTTCCCTCATTGTCCTGCATGGTTTGCCATCTGTAATGTCTTTCCCTGTCTTCTGCCTACATTTTATGACATTTTCTGTAAAACAAAACAATTTCTCACACTAAGCAATGCATTATCTTTTACTTCATAGGATGTCCCACTTTAGCTAAATCTAACATGTTCAGTGACATTATTGCATAAAATTTAATGATGGCATGAACACGTAATACAAATTTATATTGTAGTTAAATTACAGGCTTTTGTATTTGTTCTCCAAGCTCTGGTTTTCTACCAAAGACCTGGGAGCTTAAGGGTTATGTTCAGTTATATATATATATATATATATATATATATATAATTTGCAAATGCAATATATGCTATTTATTCTATTAGAATTTCCACTCTGTTAGTTTGGAAATTCTAACAGAGTGGAAAATTTTCAGCTAAGTTAGCCTTAGCTCATTGAGTGATCAGTATTTAGCTCTCTAACCATCTACAGATAAACAGAACTTAACTATGTCAGATATGTTTTTACATTTTTTTTTTTTTTTTGACTGGACAAAAAATTCTCCATAACATAGCCAACAGAGTGGAACTTTAAGTGTGTGACAAGCAGGATAACATTTAAAAAACAAACAAAAATGTTAGGACTGAAATATGACGCTTACCTCAGTTTGTACAGTTGAATTTCAGCAGGGAAAAATAAACAGCATCACTTCCTAATATTTTAGGAATCTCAATGGAATTGTAGTCTATTTTGGAAGATGAGAAAATACATACTAAGAGGCTGGAAGATGACTTTAGGAACATGTAAATGAAGAAAATTGTAAAAAAAAAAAAAATTATAATAAAATTATATATATATATATATATATATATATATATTATTTATTTTTTTCATGATTTAAATGTATGATTAGATGCAGTTTAGCCTAGTTTATAACATCATTTTAAAATATTTTGAGGGTTTTATCATTTCACGGTTTATATTTCTTGTGGAAGTTGATTACTTTGCACTGAGAACATGATACAATTGAATGCATATTTCATTAAAAAGGTTTGTAAAATACAAAATAGTATTTTTATGTCTATTATATCTGTTTAAGTGATGAAGACCTAAAAATATAATTTAAGCCGTTTCTATGTAAATATGTAACTCATTTTAAAGAAGATTATGAGTAAGTAAATCACAGAGACAGAAGTCACTGTATAAGAGGAATGACCCATTCACTGTTACTAACAATCTACAACAGACCATACACACAAGTAACAGTATAGCCTTCATTTTGGACCACAGGAGGCCCCTTTATAAGGATTTTCTTCTGGGCCCTGTACATTTCAGTAACGGCTCTGGTTTACAAATGCAAAGCAGTAAATGAATGCAACCAATGACTGCATTCGACATGCAAGGCAAATTTTTGACATGTAAGTTTTTTTTTTTTTTTTTTTTTTATAAATAGCTTAAGCATATGACCATTAAAATTTGCATTTCAAAACAATATAAACTGTAAAAGTGTTATCTGCTTAATGAAAATCAGGTAAAATTAAGAACCGATATTAGTTCTAACAACTGTAGTCACCAAGCACATTCAGTCCTCTGTCCAATAAAACAAAGCAAACAAAAACATTTTGTATCTGACAGTCAGCAAACTTAAACTGCCAGTGGGCATGTGCTTGTGTAACAGCTTTTACTGCCTGTGTGGCGACGACAGCTCGTAGATACCGTCTGCAATGAAGGTCTGATGCTGATTAAATGATTTAATGAATTGAATTTTATAGAATAAACAGTCCATGCAAACAGCATTTAAAAGAATTGTTTCCACAAGGCATTAATTGGAAAGAAATTACAGTGCTCTATAAAAGGCATTATTTGCCAGTGCAGGTGTTTCACTCAATAAGCTGAATATGTACAGGAATCACTTTATTTAAAGCCATATACAGAAATTAATGCTAACAAACTATAGCTTAATCTAATTCGTCCTTCCACTATTTTGATAAAAAAAGATCATCTGCACCCTCTAGTGGTGGACCTAGTATGAGCTTAGCAAAACAACTATGAAACTTCAGATGGTATAAATTTAGCTGTCCTTCAAAAACTAAAATTACCAAATATAATTTGTTAGTGAAAAACACAACACACTGCACACCACAAAGGTCTTATCCCCCATTTAAATTCCCACATTTTAGTCAGTGCTGCATACAGACTTGCATCAAGACCAGTGTCTTAAAATCTTTGTCTTAATTGGTACAATATTAAATGGCAAAAGAATAAGAATCTGCAAAGCAAGTCAACAGTTTCATCCATAAAAAAAGAAAGTACACTTGTTAATGCCCGATGAAGTACAGTATTTACATTTCAACAATGAAAATATTACTAAATGTACAATTTAGTGTTCGCTACATTTACATAATCTCTCACAAACTCAGACCGACATGAAATATGTACACATCAGAGTACAATTACATCATGGATCAGTTTGAAGCTATTAAAATAATTTGCGAATAATAAAAATCTGCTATTTACAAATTCAACAAACCTTTGGCTGACCTCAGCAATCAACACATGCTATTTTAAATATTTTCTTCAAACATTTTTTCTGGACTGCTCTGGTCTTCCGTTCTCATGCAAAGGAGCGATTCACTTCTGTTTTGAGCAGGCTTTATTTTCCTCTGTTAACTGGGTCTCCGATAAGTTCCGGACATTTCTCGTCCCCCTTTGCGATTCTGTCACACTTGTGCAGCAGGTCGTAGTTTATTTTGTCTGTAATGACGCTGTCCTGCTTGTACTGAGGATGTTTGGCAACAAACTCCCTCATCCACTTAGCCATGGTCATCAGCTCACCTGAGAATAACAGTGAAACAAACATTAGATGAAATATAAAACAAAAAAAAAAATCCAAATGAGGGAATTAGTTTGCCTGCAGTATATTCATGGCCAAAAATATCAGCACCCTTGCCAACACTACTCTCAGGAAATTGTTCCAATTGCAAAGGTTTTGGTATTCACAAGCTTATTGTTTTTGTTTACACTGGAACAACACACAAAAAAAAAAACCCAGAAGGAAAGTCAAACTTGATAAAATTTCACACAGAACTCAAAAATGGACTGGACAAAATTATTGGCACCTTCTCAAAATTGTAAGAAATAATTGCTTTTCAAGCATGTGATGCTCCTGAAATTTGTATTTAGACACACCTGTGGCACGTAATAGGTGTGGGCAAATATAGTAATCATACTTGCAACCAGTTAAAATGAAGAACAGTTAACTAAACCTTTGTGCTGTGTCTCCCACTGAGCATGGAGAAAAGAAAAAAGTATAAAGAGTTATCTGTGGATTTGTGAGAAAAAAAGTGGAAAAACATGAACTTTTGAAAGAATTTTGGGGCACAACGTAGTGACCAGTGTCGGAAAGCTGCGTCTCCACCAGAGGTCATGGGTCTTCCAGCAGGACAATGACTCGAAACACGCTTCAAAAAGCACTCAGAAATGGTTACAAACAAAGCGCTGGAGAGTTCTGAAATGGCCAGCAATGAGTCCAGATCTGAATCCCATAGAACACCTGTGGAGAGATCTCAAAACAGCAGTTGGGAGAAGGCATCCTTCAAATCTGAATGACCTGGAGCAGTTTGCAAAAAAAAAAAAAAAAAAAAAAAATGTGGTCCAAATTCTAGTAGAGAGGCGTAAGATACTCATTCATGGTTACAGGAAGCGACTGATTTCAGTTATTTTTTCCAAAGGGGGTGCTACCAAATAAGTTAAGGGTGCCAAAAATTTTCTCCAGTGCATTTTTTGGATGCTGTGTGGAATTGTATCAGATTTGACTATTTAGTAACACTTTAGAATAGGTAACACTTATTCACTACTAACTATGACTTTTCCCTCTGTAAATTCCTAATTTGCTGATTATTAATAGTTAGTAAGGTAGATGTTTAGTTTAGGTATTCGGTAGGATAAGGGATGTAGAATAAGGTCATGTAGAATAAGGCATTAATATGTGCTTAACTAGTACTAATAAATAGCTAAAATTCTAGCAATATGCATGCTAACAAGCAACTAGTTAGTAGTAAAAAGTCTTACCTATTCTAAAGTGTTACTGACTTTTCCTCTTTTTTTTTGTGTTGTTCCAATGCAAACAAAAAAAATAACATGTGAGTAACAAAACATTTGCAACTGCAACAATTTTCTGAGAGAAGGATTGCATTTTCTGACAGAATTGCAAGGGTGCCGACATTTTTGGCCATGACTGTAACATTCTTAAGTTGTCAACAGAGCAGAAAAATACACAAAGGATGGCATTTCATGACAACAGGTGTAACATGTTTGCATGTTCATTATGACTGTCCAGTAAAATTACATGAAAATTATTTTTTTAGCCAAAGCTAAAAGAAAATATTACTCCAGGGGCCGGTTGCATTAAAGGTTTAGACTAGTCTTAAAAAAATTAGTCAGCTAATTTTTTAAGACTGGTCATAATTTTTTTAATTCAGTTACAGAAAAATGTAGATTAGTCTAAGTTGAATCCAAAAAATAAGACTGATTACCCTTTGGTTAACTGATAGTTAGTCAAACTAGTATCTAAGACACTGTCTTAACAGAGGCCAAGTTTATGCAACTGGCCCCAGATTACAAAAGAATGATACATAGAACAATTAAAGGATTAGTTAACTTTCAGAACAAAAATTTACAGAAAATGTACTCACCCCTTTGTCATCCAAGATGTTTATGTCTTTCTTTCTTCAGTCATAAAGAAATTATATTTTTTGAGGAAAACATTTCAGGATTTCTCTCCATATAATGGTTATGTATGGTGCCCCCAAGTTTGAACTTCCAAAATGCAGTTTAAATGCAGCTCTAAATAATCCCAGCCTATGAAGAAGGGTCTTATCTAGCAAAACGATCGGTTATTTTCGAAACAAATTGACAATTTATAATTTATATAATTTTTTAACCTCAAATGCTCGTCTTGTTTCATCTCTGCGATGCGCATGCGTAGTCTGTGTGATCCGGGTCAATACAGTTAGGGTGTGTTGAAAAACTCTAATCTCGTTTTCGTCTTCAAGTTCAAAATCGTCCTACATCGCCGTTTTACCTTTTTTTGTAAGGGCATTTGATCTTCTTTGTATGTTCACTTTGTAAACACTGGGTTGGTATTTCTGCAGCGATGTAGGATGATTTTGAAGTTGGGAGAAAAATAAGATGGGAGTTTTTCGACATACCCTAACTGTATTGACCCGGATCACACAGACTACGCATGCGCATCGCAGAGACAAGACAAGACGACTATATGAGGTTGAAAAGTTTATAAATTGTCAATTTGTTTAAAAACAAACAAACAAACAAAACAAAAAAAAAACAATAATTTCGCTAGATAAGACCCTTCTTCCTGGCTGGGATCGCTTAGAGCCTTTTGAAACTGCATTTAAACTGCATTTTTGAAGTAAAAACATATCCACTATATGGAGAGAAATCCTGAAATGTTTTCCTCAAAAAACAATTTCTTTATGACTGAAGAAAAGACATGAACATCTTGGATGACATTATCTGTAAACTTTTGTTCTGAAAGTGAACTAATCCTTAAAGGCCGGGACACACCAAGCCAACGGTTGGCCGTTGGTCAACGTTGGATTGATGGGCCAGTGTCTGTCGGGCTGGTTTGTTTGGCGTGTTCCACACGTCAACTCTCGTCAGCAGGAGTTTGCCTGATTCAACACGTTAAATCGGCGTCTAGGCCATCGGCTTGAGTGAGAAAGCTGACTGAATGCTCAGTTTAACAAACAAGTCAGTGCCGGAGAAATACAGCGAAAGTGATGAAAACGAGTAAGTAAATGAAGGTGGCACAAACAGAAGCCTGTTCTAATCTTACCCAAGCATTCCAATACGTGAATATTTTTATAACAACATGAGGTGCTTAAAATGAAAAAAGTGAGTGATACATAACTGATTATCAAACAGTACGCAAGCGCTGCTTTGTTTACTTTTGGTATATCTGCATATAGCTTGTATAACCTTGTGTTGTGTTCAAGTGCAGCTTTTTGATCCAGAAGCTGCCAACGTGAGGTGACAACAACATCGTCTTTTGTCGCTGCTAGTTCTTTGAATTCGGCTTGGTGTTTCCCGGCCTTAAAGAACAGAAACACAGCACTGCTGCAGCAATGAATATAAAACCATTTGCATACCAGATGCACGCTTCTTAATGAGTTTCAGGTAGTTGAGAATAGTACACCGCGTGTCGACATCCACCTCCATGTTCTCAAGATAGCTGTTCAACATCGGTATCAAGCCGTGAAATACCCCTTCCTTTAAAAAAAAGAAAGAAAAAGAAAGAAAGAAAAAGAATTCTAATACACACCACCAGACAATAAAATGGGAAGATCTAAGTATCATTTAATCAAATAAGCTTATTATTGAAGCATGGAATGTGCAGTTAAAAGAAACACACACCTTCCCATTGATGATGGTGTCAATACTCATCAGTGTGAACTCTTCACCATCATTAGCTTCACTCTCCACTCCATTCTGAGCTGTGGAGGGCGGATCTAACACCGGGTTGCAGCCTGAAAATTTAGAAGAATACAAATTTAAAAGAAATCTGGAACCAGTATGCGGTTTAAAAAAATGAGCACATTATTTTAGTTGTGCTTTCATACAAATGTATCACAGCTCGATGATGATATGAACGATAATCATTACCTCTATTTAACTTTAATGTCAACTAACCTTTAAAGACGTCCTTCCGAAAATAAAACATGCCTTCCTGCACTGCATTTCGCTTCTGGGCTACTTTCATGTTTTCATCAACCTAAAAAAACAAAAAAAAAAAACAAAAAACAAAAGTGAACATGCAGTGCTTTAATGAACAGAAACAAATGTTATGCATGCACATGTATACTTTTTGGTGATTGTCTTAGTTTTAAGGATGCTTAGTTTTTTGCCATTTAATATCTTCCCATTTTTCAGCTGTGTAACTAAGAGTTAAAATGCTATGCGTCAAAGCACACACAAAGAGAAACCAACCTTTGACAATGGAATGAGGAAATCCAACTTATAGGACAAGATCACACGGGTGAGGAGAACGATAAACACGACATAAGCAGAGTTTTCAAAATCGGTCAGTTGAACCTGTTAAAAACAAAAACAAACACATATATATAAGAAACATGAAGCACAAGTCAAATTACTGCATATTTGGAAAATCAAATCAACCTGTCTAGAAGTTACATATATTATATTATATAGTGTGTGTATGTGTTCATGTGTGTGTATTCTGTCAGTAGAGAATTATTAGTTTTGCGGGTTGTTCTTGAATAAACTGTAGGTGGCCAAGTACTGACGTCTGCTTTGCTACGCACACAGCCAGTCAAGCCACATCTGCTTGCATCATTTGGCACACAGACAGCGGGCAGACAGCTGTTTGTTTAATACCTCCATTGGACGGAACTCGACTCTCCATCCGATTTCAGAGTTTGGAGGAGGGGGTTTGAATCTCATTGTCTGCCAGTTGGTTGACTGAATGTTCTGCAACATAAAAGATAAACTAAGGTTCATTTTCAATTGCAGCGTAAACAAAAATCCTTCAAACAAGTTTCCCACACCTTGGTTAACTTCAAATTCAAGAACCTTTCCAGGTCCAATACCCTCATTCAAGGACTTCAAGGACTTAATATGGGGACACATTTCAAGTGAGAGCAAGGTTACATCATATTACATTGTAAGATATATTGTTACAGTTTTCATGTGTCAGACACAACTATGCAAAAAAGCATTTAGTTTTTGCATTTATTTTTGGCCATATTTGTCGTAAATGTGCATAACTAACGTAAATCAAGCAACTAGTAATGCATATAGGCCACAAAGTGTTGGCAAAATAATTAGCGGACTGGAATGAGTAATCCAAATTTTGTTTTTCAGAAAACTTCTTGCACAAAAAAAATTCAAGCAATTTTAAAGACCTGTATCTATGCATGTTAATTTTCAAAAACTTTCCAGGGCCTTGAAACTTTTTTTCCCCCTCAGATTCACAAACTTTCAAGGATTTCAAGGACCTGTGGGAACCCTGTTTAAACTACAAAGTGAACACTCGTCTAATATTAACATTAATTTTTTGTTGCTGCTGAGCAATATTCAATTTGTTATAACAATAAAATAAAAAAAATTAACTTTACCTCAAAGTGGTCCGATTCGTTCTCATCATCCAAATGAATCTTCTCCTGGAAGAGTGACAGCGGGTCGCGGATGAAGAGATGTGCAATGTGCTGTGCCAGCAGTTTGTCAATGCCTGCAACAGTGCAATACAGCACGCTTGAAAATACTGCAAACAGAGCTGACAAGTGCACTGACTGCAGCGGCCTGCTTCAATGATTTTGACACCCCGTCTACACCGGATGCTAGTGCCACGTCGCGTCAAAAGCAAACGGAACCAATATTAACAACAATGCTGTCTGCAGTGACAAGAACAATCCGACTTATGAACAGCTAAATGTTCACCCCGTTGTGCAATAAAAATGTGCAATAACTTTCATCAAGCATCAATAGCACAACTGTATATGACACTTATTTCTTAATCCATTTTTCTATATAAATATTTTTTGTGTCTATTTATATTTATATTTACATATGTATATTTTCTATTCTCTATTACCTTTATTTATTTTATTTTATTTATTTTTGTTATTTTTAATTTTTTTTTTTTTTATTGTCTGTTGTTGTTGTCTATGTACACTGGAAGCTAATGTCACAAAAACAAATTCCTTGTATGCGCAAGCATACTTGGCAATAAAGCTCTTTCTGATTCTGATTCTAAGAACAAAGAAATATTTTTGAACTGTTGCTTTTGATGTGTCCAGTGTACACAGCCTCAAGCCGCTGTAGACGGGGTGTCAGTGTGTGTTTCTTTACCTGCATCTAAGAGCTGTTTGTTGATATCTTCATCTATGGTCAGCTCAATGTCATTGTATTTCTCACCACAGCAGGAGAGGTAGCTGTCAATCGAATCGTACCGTGATTTATGGATCCTGAATTTGTTGTTCTTCAATGGCTACAGAGACACAGAAACACACCACAAGAGCATTAATTTTGAACCATGTCTACGAAAGAGCAATCAAAAACAAAAGCCTTTGCAGTTGACATGAGTTGATTAATCAGCTGATGTTTGGTTATGACTAGTTTTAGAAGTTGGGCAGTCTGTAACAGTCTGTAGTGAAACATCGTGATGCATGATGACATTGGGCACTAATTTTGCTATAACGTTTAATTGCAACATATAATCATTACTGTTAATAGTGTCCATCATCTGTTTGATTATGTCAATATTAACTGATATTTGGACATAGCACCACTAGTAAGCTACTTCTAAATATATTGTAGAAACTTTAATTTTCTGTAAAGCTACTTCGCAACGATTTCTATCATAAAAAGCCAAATAAACAAATACAAATAAACTTGAATTGAATTGAACATTAGGGGTGTTTAAAGCGTTAATCCGTATTCAAAAGGCATGGAAAACAAATAAAGCCCTCAAGGAGCCACTAAAGGGACATGGTTAGCTGCTTGCTAGCAGTAGCCTGTTACATTACAGTACATAAAATTTCACTTTCCACATAAACAGAGAAAGGATAGATGACTGATAGGATGATGGTGAATGATTTGCAGATCCTGAGCACCACTGACAAACATCTGATCTTGTAAAATGTGTGGTAAATACTGCCACTATACACAGAGTATGTGTGCTTGCAAATCTCAGAAGTTAAAGAGTTAGTTCACCCAAAAAATAAAATTAGCCTTTTATTTACTCACCCTCCATGCATCCTAGGTGTATATGCCCTTCTTGCAGAAAATCCAATCTGAATTACATTAAAAATTGTTCTGGCTCTCCCAAGCATTGTCATGGCAGCAGGTGGGTGTTTCTCTTCATCAGTCCAAAACAAGTCCAATAAAGTGCATCCATTCATAATAAAAAGTGTCACACAGCTCTGGGGGGTGAATAAAGGCCTACTGTAGCGAAGCAATGCATTTTTGTAAGAATTCTTACAAAAATGCATTGAGTTGCTACAGGAGGCCTTTCATGTTTCTAAGAATTCTTACAACAATTCGCTACAGGAGGCCTTTATTCACCCCCAAAGCTGTGCGAGACACTTTTTATTATGGATGGATGCACTTTATTATACTTGTTTTTTTAATACAACTCAGATTAGAGTCGACTGAAAGAATGAAGTCATATACACCTAGGATGCCTGGAGGGTTTGAAAATACTGGGATAATTTTCATGTTTGGGTGAACTACCTTTTGAAGTAAAAAGCCAGCGAGCATTCCTAAACAATTTCAATGCCCCACATATTAATAGTAGGGCTGGGTATCGAGTTCGATACTTTTTAGGAACCAACCGAATTGCCTTCTAAAAACTAAACTAAACTAAAACTTCTATACCTAAGGGGTTAATCTCGTCAACGTCAGTGAGCCAATAAGCCTGCAGCACTAGGTGTGTTCGACTAGAAGTGGCACCACGCAGATCAATTCAAAAGCATACGAAGCAGTCTACTCCCTCTAGCCCTCTCAGTCCTGTGTAGGGCCCCGTCAAGTCGAACACACCTACCTTTTATTTTTTTGCTACAAAATGGGATTAATCAATGCATGCTGATGAATTTATATGATCATTTATATTTATATGGTAACGAAAGTGGTTAACTTCCGTTCTTTTTCATCAATAGTATAATTTGCAATGTGAATTTTGTGAATGGGAGTTCCTCTTTTGCATGTTATAAACCGGGCTTCGGATGTTTTTGCTTTTGAATTCACAATCTTGTTGTCATTGTTTTTTTTAAATAAAAGCAACAACAATATAACAATGACATCTTTCATAAGTTTATTAACAGAAACGAATACGACAAGACATGGCATAGACCTACACCACATGCTGTATTAAATACCAACTAATAAATTACAGAACGTTTAGAAAACAAATCAAAGAGAAATCAAATAAATAAAAAGTAAAAGCGTAACGTGAGGTAAACAGCAAAGATGACAAGCTTTTCAAAATGATACAAAAAGAAAAGAGAAACTAAACTGGCTGTCGGTGACAGTGCTTGAATGTTTTTTTTTCCCCACAATAATACCAACATGTTCACCTTCTCTGGTTTAAGAAGCGGTCTTTTACTTTACTTTAGCTTGAAAAACCAAATCCTCCATCCGCCGTCATTTCCTCAATATTCGTCACATTTCCTCAATATTTGTGCTGACGCGGCAAGTATTAAGCCAGGTTTTACCCGAAGCGCTCGCACTGAAAGCACCTCTCCTCATGTGATCAGTGAATTCTGGTTCCTGCTGAAAATGCGACCATGTCAAATTTTAACACGCATATTCTCAAAAAATGGTCACATATGCGACTATTTTGATCGCAGTCTAGAGCCCTGTTATGCCCTCTGGGTCAGAATGATACAGAGCTAGAGACAACTACACAATCTATTATAGCCTACATAGTAATAACATCCTAGATATGTTATATAGCCTAATTTGCGTGCATCAGGGAGTCGCTCTCTAAACTCGGGGTATTAAAATTGCTTTTAAACGCGCGTGCGCATTTTTTACTTTCGTTTCATTTTAACGATTGCGTGAAACACTCGCTGGTGCTGAGTCTGCATTCTACAACACACGACATTAATTTACAAATTAATTTAAAAAGGTGGGGGGACACAAACAGGATTTTGTAAAGTGGTGGGGACATGTCCCCCTGTCCCCAGTGGAAGTCACGCCCCTGTACATTAGTGGTAAATTAATAGAAATCATGATTCTGTCTGAGCTATGCATTTCGAAATAAACATGCACTAGTGTAAACGTAGCCTAACAGATGTGTAAACTGAAAACTTTTTGAACTGTATTAAAATTATTTTCACTGATTTATTGCGTTGGCTATATTTTGTTCCTTTGTGCAGTGGCTCATGAGTCTTTGAGTCTGTATAAATGTCAAGAAGCTGAAAAAATAAAACCAACTTTTTTTTTGATAAAATTGAGTTCATAAAATTGGTATTGGAAAAAAATATCGTTCAGGAACTGGTATCAAAGACAAGGTATCGGTATCGGCACCGGTATTGAAATTTTTGGAACGATACCCAGCCGTAATTATTAGCGGCTCCTTGATGCCTGCAATTTATATACAGTAGAACTACCCCCCAAAAAATCAAACATTATCTAAAGTGTGGTGGTATTAAAAAAGTTCCCAAAAGCACTAATCAGATAGGATTAGTTTTCATTTAAAATTATTAACAAAGGCTGTCTGTGACTCCATGTATGATTCACACAAGTCTGGGATGTCTGTAATAATTACTGAATTGGGAGTGTCTATTGTTTGGATGTAGGCATTACGGAACATCATGTAGCCTATGATTAAAACATTTTTTAGATAATTAAGGTAGGGAATTGGTGCCAAAAACACTGCATTATTTTTATAAAATAATTTCCCCCATACATTGCACCAGGAACCCAAGCTAGCTACATTTGAAGAAGAGTAAAAATATATCTTGTCTCCTCAAAGAAAACTATTATTATATTACTATAAGATAGGATCCTGCTCTCACCTCCAGGCCCCTCTCCTCTCTGGTTCTGTCATCCACAGATGCAGAGATTACACCCCATCGGCAATCAATGTCTGATACAAACCCCCGGTAGAAAGGTGAGGCAGCGCTGAGAGCCATCTGCACAAACATAAACAGCAATACTAAGAAATTCTGCGTACACTTCTGGAAACATCTAAAAGCAACTGCTAAACACACAGGAATGTCAAAAGATGAGGGTGGGTTATATATTACTTTATGTGTGGTAAAACTGGTAAATTTTCAACTAAGGTCAAAGTTATAAGATGCTTTTAAAAGCTAGAAATGCTTAGACAATTCTTTTAGTTTTCTAAAATTGTATTTTCTTGTATGCGGTAGAGTACCACACATCTCCCTCTTACATGAAGTGACATCATGCATGAAAGTCTGCTGCACACCTGCATCAACCATAGGTCCACATTTATATAAAATTTATTTTAAAGTATAAACATACAGTGATGAATTATCACTTGAGAAGTAAAGTTTTACTTTTGGACCCTTTTTACAGAAACAGCCTGTTCTGTTGTAAGAAATAACCTGTGCTTTCTTACCACTATGGGACAGAAAGTGGCCAGCTGGTCGTAAAGGTAGCGCGCCTCATTGATGCTGCAAGCCTGGAAGGTCACCTGCAATTACAGAGGTGGACATCATCAACCCATTGTCAACCACTTGACCCAAATATCCTCAAAGCAAATAAGTAAGGGGCAGCAATAATCAGGTTTCTGGGAATAAACAGCATTTTACCTGCAGGCAACAGTTTCCCATGCCAAAGCCCATGGCATCCATGTAGATGTGATCCGGCAGAGCTCCCCGGGCAGCTTCTCCATCATCCTCCGGGAACGTCTCCACAAAAGGTGACGGGGTGTTTTTATCTTTAAAAACTGAAAACACAGCAAAAATCATGCAGAAATATAACAAACACCTCGATTTTTTTTAATAATCACCTGGTAAAACAAAACAAATCTGACATCTTTCAAAGTGTGCTACAGAGCAATAAAAATCTCTTTCCACACAAATCTTTATCCTAACTTGCTGCATTGTAAACAGCAACATTCTCCACATCCACTTGTCTTGATACAATAAGCATATTATGGTTTGCAATATGTACCTACTGATTAATTACCCTGAAAATGTTTTATTTTACGTTGCCATTTGCGTTATCATGAATTGATAAGCCTCCACAAGATTCAACGGCTGCGGTTGCCAGATTTCCCCTAATCATAGCTTTTTTTTAAAAAATCAATATATCAACATCATGTTCTCACTGACAGTGGTTGCATCACATCACTTAGCAGCTTTGTGTATAGAATCTCATAGTGTTGCATCTGGTTAGAACACATGCAGAATTACTGAATGTTATGTTGGAAACATCTCCAGTGTATCCACTAGGTTGTGCTTGAATTTCTGAGTCAATATAAACTAATTTACTCACATTAGGAGTAGATCAAATGAAACCAGACATACTCTTGTTTTTTTTTTGTTTTTTTTTCCAGAGCAAGATTGACTTTCAACTACAGAAACAGAATTCTATCATTTACAAAGAATCAAATTCAAAACACCTACTTGGTACATTTATCACCACCTTTTCTCCCCTCCGGTGGCGTATGTTTCTGGTCAGAGTGCTGTAACACATCAACAAATGAGATCCGTTAGTAATGCCTTACCTAAAGGATTCAGCTGCAATTTCCATGCATTAAATATTTAGAAACATTATTTTGTGTCCTTAACAAACTGTGCAGAATGAATTGCGTGCTTAGAGTTTGCTGAAATTCTTAACTTACTATAAATATGAGTGACCATAATGGAACCACCAATAACCCTAAATATGAACAGCACTTTGTAAAATGCTCTTGGCTACTGGCATGTGAATGATCACTGTCTGTTGAACTGGTCTCGCCATAATCCCCTAGTAATGCCTCTAAGCTCTAGCTTACGCAAACAACTTCACATTGTTCTGCGTCAGATGTCACTTTAAACACTTTCAATAATGACGTAAAACTTCTAAACTCTCAACTTCCTATTTCAACATGAAATCAGAGACAATTTAGTTTGATTCAGGACCTGAAACTGAATCTGGAGAGGTTACCGCTTAACAACTACCAGTGGCATGGGACACATGATCTCTCACCTGAATCTAGGGTGTCTGTTGATGGCCTCATCAGGGAAGAAAAGCGATTTGGACACCCCTTTTTCAACAGGTGTGGGTTTGTACTCTGGCAGAGTGAAGCCTGGGCAGCCTAACCTAAAACACACAAAAAACAATTCAGAACTGTACACATTTGCATATGACAATGCAAACTCTACAAATGACTTAATAGCACGGAAAGGCAAATATAAGCCTGCATCTTTTATCAGGGTCATTAAAGTGTTTGGGGGTAAAGGGTGAATGTTATCTACACACATACAGCACACATCATGCATGCATAAAGACAAATGTTTGATCCTTTTTGTAACAATTAATATGTATAAAATAGTTCTTACGACTAAAACAAACATGAAAAATAGGACTGAAAATAGTGAATCGCAGAATGAATGGTTGAGATGTCATTTGGCATCAACAAAATCTGGACAAAACAAGTTAATTTGAAGCTAATTTCAGTGGTTTGAAACCGCTAGCTCAGAATAATGCATTATATACTTATTTTTGCCCCAGAGCAAAGGACAAAAAAAGAAAAACTGTCATGTCTATATTGGGGGCTGTACTCTGACTCAAGTAACAGTCACTTATATAAGAACTTCTCCAGATGCAGCCCTAAAATTGGTTGGTTTTGTTCATTTATTGCATGGGTGGACAGCTACAAATGTCTCCATTTACACAGGAAAAATAAACAAACGTGCCAAACATGCCATCTAGATACTAGAAGGGGGCAATATAACCACTTACACCACTTTCAGAGTCTTTTATATTACTGTATAATGTCATAATACAGCTAAAACTTACATCTGTAAGTAATGATTATATTGATAACTGACAGACAGAAGTGCAAAAAAAATTAATACTGCATTTTAAAGGTGAAACAATCATTTTAAATCACTATCAATCACTAAATTTAAAATGATAAAAAGGAAAAAACAACAACAAAAAAACAAACAAAAGAAGGATAAATAAAAATTTGGTAAAAGTAATCTCATCTGTATAGTATAATTATATTTATGCCCTATTACAACAGTTGCTTCACAGTTACTTCTTTCATGCAAATTCAATCACCTAAAGAATAAAAATGCTATTTTATCACACTCCCTTTTTATACGCTTCGTCAGTTTGAAGTGCATTTGCATGCCGCCGCATGCTTAATGACGTCTGTAACGTTTAGCGGAGACTTTCTGGCTTTCAGAATTTTCTAGCATGTACAGATAAATTTATAAGCATAAAATCTAAGTGACTTAGATTTTACGCTTATAAATTTGAAGAATATAAAATGTTCTTCAGTGACGCACTGAAGAACAGCACACACATCTGCCCACAGCACCTGACAGGGTAAGCCATGTTCAACTACATGCTTACGTGTTTGTATGAAGCCCTCTCATGTTTTGGATAACTTGGGTCATTTCCCGCAGCAGCTCACTCTGTGCACTCCGCTATATTTCAGACGTGTTTTGTCCACAGAAACGCATCATTCACTATTGTAAACTGTTACATGACTGGAGGATGTTTTCTGTAAATTAAATACTTTATTAAAGTGCAAAAAGGTCACCCATCATCAGGATAATCCAGGAAAAATATCTCCAGTCTCTGCAAAATGTAAAACCCCGAATCTCAATGCACAGATACACTTAATGGACATTTGCTTACAATGCTTACACAACTTCGGGTTGATATGGATATTATTAGTAGATTACAGCCAAGCACTGGCTACAGTTTATTAAATGATGATGTGACTACCTGGGAAATGATGTAACTGTGAGGAGAGTCTCATTTTTATTAAGCACAGATGCGGCTTCTCTCCTCCGCTTTCCCATGTTGTCTTCAACTGTGTTAAACTCTGACATAGTCCCTCCGTACGGCTGCCCAGGGGTTCCTTCAATCATGTAGCTTCCGTACTCCGGCCTCCACAAGGTGGGGTGGCTGAAAAAGTACAAGGTTGACAATCAACTACTAAGAAAGTCATCCCTTCATCCAAAGGGATATATACATGTGAATACTAGAATAAGCATTGATAGACAAATGAGCACTCATGTCTTTGAGACTTTGTCAACTTTTTTAAACTAACCTTTGTTAATGACCGATAATGATAAATAATGAACAGAGTAGCCAATAGCCATTTAGGCTAATAGAATTAAAACAAAGCACATATACACTGAAGAGAAAGTTATTTTAAATATATAGACTCTCTTAATTTCCTCGAAATTCACTCAAGCTGTTGAATTTTCTTTAGACTTTGGATTCTAAAGTTTGAAATTGACATGGGAAAATCAGTTCCGAAATCAAAAAAGCAAATTTAAATAAAGGAAATATCTGTCTGGCCAATATATCAGCCTACTGCTGATGCAATAGTTTTAATAGATGGCATCTCAGATCGTCCCATGGTGTCGAAAGTGCTGTGCTGGGAAGGCGTGCTACGCTCTTCAGTATGTGCAGTAGAGAGGCAGTAATGAGGAATGCCATGGCTCTCTCATTTCCCATTGCATGCTGCTATTTCTAATGAGCTACAACAGCTATACAACATCAGTGGCACTTGGCCTCAAGTGGGCTTTTTTTAAACAGGTTTAGAAAAAAAAAGGTAATTTCTTCCTCCTATATAACAACTTACCAAACTTTAAATCAAGCTTATGCTGTCCGAGCTAATGGCTTCAACTGATTCTCATGAGGCAGTCATTTAAAAACACAAGAAGTACAACCACAAAAGATACGACCAATCTTGTTGACTGATTAGACACATGCATAAAAGAGGGATTGGCTGCAAGACATTACAGCCCTGTAGGAGGTTAAAGTGTACAAAAGGACAAACCAACTATGTTCAGCTCACCCAGTTTTCAAATAAATCAACAATGGCTCAGACGTTTCAAAATCATTTCTGAATTTACCGCAAAAGGCTTTTTAAAACACAGTTGCAGATAAAGCTGCTGTTTTTAAAGTCATTTGAGGTTTTCAGCAACCCTACTGGAAACCAAAACTCTAAAAATGTTAACAAAACATGTATAAATTAGACCTGGTTTTAAACCATTTTTTTGTGATGCACAGTAAGTCCCTACAAAACGGTTACTCACTTGGGGTTGATCTTTTCACCCTTTTCCTGAAGGGTTTCCAAAACATCCTTCCCATTCAGAACTAGGCGGACTTTCTCATTTTTGTCATCCATTTCCACCAACATGTACTCCACCTGCAAAATGTTTTAGACACAGTCTGTCACATTACTAACAAAACCACAAAATACCCACAGGCAAAAATAGTTTCTGTAAGCACTGTTGCTTTCACAGAGGTATTATGCATATTATGTGTGAGTGGATTTGCCTTGCAAACCCAACAATGACTAAGCACAATACTCTTTTTACTTCAAAAATTCATTATGAAAGTAAAACTGCAGAGAGACATTTCTAGACTGATGCCATGCCATTCTTTTTGCCTTTTAAATCCACTAATGCGGAACGAAGGATTTACCTAAACCAACAACATTCCAGCAGGTTTTTATCATTAATCCACTGACGTCTTCTGGCCGAACAAAGGTAATGAAATGAAAAGCCATTTCAAAAGGAGGTTTAGAAACTGAAATTAGCCTGTTGATCCTACATAAATTGCAAGTTTCAGCATGAAAACACGTTTAGGCAGCACCGTTGTTTGTGTAAGAACAGAATAGAAAAGATTTTAAACTTTTTTTTTTTATTAAAAAGAGCAAGAGCTCAGTAAAAGATGACGAAAGCAGACCCATTCAAATGAAATGGGATTTTGTAACTATCATCACAAAATCTGTAAACTGAAACCCCTTGCAGAGGGCAGATCTTTACATGTCTGGGCTGCATCCTACATACTGTATATCAGTGGAAAGTTTGGACACACCCACTCGAACCTTATTACTGTGATTTTCCACATTTTAGAATAATAACCAACTCATCAAAACTATGAAATACAAGTGGGAGAATGTGAAGTCAAATCACAGTATCTTTTATTTAAGGATCCACTGATCATTGTCTCAACCAAGTTCACCCTTGGACCATTTTTAAACATCTGAAGGAGGTCCTCAGCAGCCTGGACACTGGCTGTTTTCCCTTCAACAATCGAATGGCAAGGTTTAGTTTGGTAAATAAATGCATGCATAAGCACGAACTGCATTTGTCTACAAAACGAATTTCAAGATTATAAGCCTTAGCCTTTGGGTCACACGGATTTTAGGAATCATACATGTGTAATCACGCGTGTCAAGTAAAGAGCATGCATAAAGTGAGCTGAACTGGTGCACCTGCTCAAAAGCAGCATCCAAATTCGGTCCATTGCATCATTGCATTCTGCCTCTGAAAACGTAACCACGTGTTTCTCCATCATACAAAAGTATAACATGCAGATGAAAAAGAGCCTCACCTCGTCTCCCCATTTCAGCACATCCTTCTGTCGTTCTTTGACCTTATTGTAGATGTTCAGGAACTGAAGGATGCCGTGCTTTCTAACGTGGTCAGCATGTTTCTTGGTCTCTTCCCAGTTAAGCGGTGACCCTTGTGACAGTAAGCCCATAGCACAAAACTACGATCGCTCGCTTATTGTTATGGACTTCGACTTCAGCTTCTCCTCCACCGAGCACACCGCGTATCTCACTTCACGCGCTATACTAAACGACAATTTAATGCTGGCGATAGCACACACTAGGCCTTATGTGATTCGTTTTAGACACGGATATATTCGCTCTTTGCTTTCTTGCGGTTCCGAGTCAAGTACAGGCTACGGTTTTACGCAACCTCGACTGTAACAGAGTAAAGCAGTGTCGAATTGCGAGCGGCTGATATTTGATCGGAGTGCGCGAGCTATGTCAGTCCCTTCCTCGCTCACAGACACTTTGCTTGTACTGAGTACACGTGACTGTGCCGAGGCGGTGACGTCATGTTATGACTCAGCAATCCTTTCCTAGTACTGTGCACTGTTGATGGTGTGGCTAAGGTAACAGCGAGCTGCTAAGGAAGCCGTTTGGTTTGAATGTGCTTTTGTAATCATGACAATGCAAAATTTAAGAGGCGCAATTCGTTCAGCGTTTGGTTTTTATTAATTTTTTTTTTTCCTTTTTCTTCTTATTTGAAGGTCACGTTCCTTAGCTGTTTTACCAAATATTGACCAAATATTGTATTAGTGTAAATATTATTTAATTGCGTGTATTTGGGATACGCTGGTTTTAAAATGAACCGTGGCAAGACAAAGATGTCTGCCGTTGTATTTTAGAAAATACAGAACTGTCTTCTAACATTAGGGGGACAAATCAAATCGTATTTTTATATAGTAAATAATTATATTATTTTTACAGCCATAAAATATATTTTTAAATACCATTAAATAACTTTTGATATAACGTTTGTTGTTTTTAGGTTTTATTTTTACCACCATAATGGCTATTGTTCATTGTATAACCATTAAATAACTTACACAGAACATTCCCTTTTATTTATTTATTTATTTACCTTGCAAAGTAACCTTTTTTATTAAAACATTGCAGCTGTTTTTGTGTGTTACATTTATAGAGCGTTCTCTCTCTCTCCAGATATTATATTAAGGACATCAATAATGTGAATGGGGGAAAGCAAATGGGGTTATTGCTATTAGGTCAGAAGTCACCTCTTATACATTCACCTGTCATCGTCATGATTACAATTTTGCATTGTCATACTGTCTATTAGCTGCCACTAGCTCCAACGCCCATTATGTTTACTTTGTGATCTTTAAAGTCTAAAGTTAGGGTTAGTTAAAATGCTAGTTAGCTAAAAAATCCATCATCATGTACTCACCTTCAAGTTGTTCCAAACCTCTATGAATTTCTTTGTTCTGCTGGATACAAAAGAAGATATTTTTAAGAATATTGATAACCAGTTGATGGACCCTATTGACTTCCATAATTTAGCTATAGAAATGAATGGGGACTATCAACTTTTTAGTTACCCATATTCTTCAGAATATCTCAATTTGAGTTTGGCAGAAGAAAGAAATTCATATCAGCTTTTAACACATTGAGGGTGAATAAACGATGGCAGGATTTTCATTTGGGTGAACTATGCCTTAAAGCTTTTGCACAGTCATTGTTTTACTCTCTCTCTCTTTAGTCATTGTTAAAAGATTTTAAAAAATGTCAACAGCAACATTTCTTAAGAAGTTTTAATAAATATGCAGAGCTTTATTATCTGACAACATTTATTACAGTATGTATATTGTGAATACAATCCATTGATTTACCTTAAATAAGCAATACCTTATTAAAATAATAAATCAGTAGTATGTCCAGTTGTCACTTGTCATTTTTTCCCCTATCATACAATGTTTTCTAACCAGAATATTTAAAAAAAATCATGAACCATCGGGAAACAAAGCAGATGTTATACTTGTCCTCCAGAAGGTTCAGGCCAAAAAAAACTTTTTCACAATTATTTATTCTCTCAGTTTACAAAACATGCCACTCTTGTATATCCTTTTATGTCCTATTCAGTGTTCCTCACATCATCACCCACATCATCATAGTATGTGTTTTTGTATTTTATTTTTCACTGTAAACTGAGTTGCAAACAGGGTAAAATGCTACAGGGCCAGGGACATGTGCCCCTTCTCCCTGAGGCCTAATGATTAAGAACTAAGAACAATTGTTCTCAGTTATCCTTCCTGCCAGCAACCCTGGTTATAATCAACTTGCTTGATTTTCCAAGAACCAGCTGTATGATCACCTAACCCTAGTAGGTCTAGGTGTAGGTGAAATGTTAAAACCTGGCTTTATTAAGCAAACTATACAATCTATGCTCCACAATTATTCTAAATAAATATGAACTACAAGCTCACATGTGTACAGTGCAATAAAATTGGCATCAGTGGAAAATAATTATGTAATAAAGTATCTGCAGCAATTTTTTTAAAGGTTATTTTATTGTTTGTTGATCAAAGGATGATGTCTAATATATCTGGACAGTTTGCAATGTTGCAGTTACCCCATTTTGCACATTAAGGGACTAATCAAATCATAACTGAAGAATTGGCCCCACTTGGAAATAATTTCCCAATGAAAATTATGATGGCAAACTCTTGATTTTACAAATATGTCTTGTTTTTATGCGTTCCTTCTCCATAAACATTTTAATCAATAAATCTACCTCCAAGACAAGTCTCTCTCACTTTTCCTGTTCCCACAACTTCAAAATGCATCTATTTTTATTTGTTTTCAAAACGCTTCAATTTTAAACATAGTGGCTTCTATAAATAATTGTTCATTTAAATGCATAATTGAACTTTTATTTTGTTTGTTGGAATTTGACATTCAACATTTCCGAGACTGCCATGAACTGACAATTAATCTTGGCATCTGTGAGAAAAGTTGAACTAATAGTAAGATAAAAATTGGTACATTTAGCAACCCAAATACATTCTCTCGCTGCCTATATACTAACTGGCGCAGACGATACAGAGCTGGCCCTCGACTCTCGTGTTTTGCGTGTGGGGATGGTGACAACGCAACATGAGATACCAACCGTTGCCTCTGGCAATTCGTCATCCTCAGTCCATTCATTAAGATCGGGGTTATACACTTGAATACATTTTTTATACTTCTTCTCAATTTCATTCCAGCCACCCAGGAGGTAAATCTTGTTATTCAAGGTGGCAGCACCGGCTGTGCTCACTCCTGTGAGCAAGGGGCCGACGTAGCTCCACTGGCCGGAGTGAGGGTTGTAACATTCAACTGCCAAGACATCTACCCTCTCGCCACGTCCTCCCAGTTGGCTGCCGCCGAGAACATAGGCGCGATCTCCGACGGCCACCGAACAATGCCATCCTCTCGGGGTGCTCAGGCTGTTCTTATCCTGCCAGCTATCGGTGGATGGGTCATAAGAACATACAGACCGAGAGTAGGCATTGTTAATGTAACCACCGCTAACCAAGATCTTGCCATCAATTACTGTGCTGGCATGGCAACATCTAGGGACTTCCATGGGTGCTTTCATCTGCCATTGGTTAGAGGATGGAACGTAGCACTCAACAGATGCCTGGCAGCCATCAGAATTACGGCCCCCTACGGCAAACAGGAGACCATTGAAGGTGTTGAGGCTGAAATGAGTGCGCTTTTGAATCATGTTTGTCAGGTGGATCCACGTGTTGAATCGGGGGTCGTATCTGATGAGGGAAATGCTCGTAAGTGGTGCATCGCTTTAAAAAAAATACATCTTGATGTACTTTTGACAATAAAGCCTTCGTAAAAAAAGGACATTGGATCTTACCTGATGAAATTGCTGACAGCATGTTTTGCTTGGTTCCTAGCATCATTCTGGTCTTCACCACCAGCCACGTAAAGGAAGCCATCCAAAACAGCCACACACTGGTTGAAGCTCTTCGCGGGCATCTCCGTCAGCTTGTTCCAGACACTGTCTTCATCTCTGTAGAGAATGTCCTTGCTGAGAGATTTTTCAGTTAGAGCAGGGCGCCCACCCACTGTGAGCATTACTCGTTGGCCGCCACGGACCTTGGTTCTTCTGGATTGCAGGATGTTTTGCTGGAATGGCAGCAGGTGGTAATTCATGGCATCAACCAACAGACGGTGGCATTCAGCATCTTGCATCATCCTGGGAACGATCTGCACGTGACTAACAAGGTCCTGGGGTGAGATGGTTCCAAAGCGGATGCTGGACAGCAGATCAGGAGCATACTTCAGCCTCTTCTCATCGAAGTCTAACCACTTCATTGCGATCTGGAAAGCCGTGAGCTCAGAGGGCAACTGAAGCGAGTCGTCTGTGAGAAATTCGCTGATCTGCTCGTAGGTGAGCTTCAGGAACTGTTCCATTTCTGAGAACTCGATGAAGTTCTCCCGCATGAACTTCTGAGCCGCCTCTTTCGTCTCTTTCAGATTGTACGTGTCGGCGATGTTGACAACATACATGCAGTTCTCCACACTGATCTCTCTCATCAAGAAATCGCTGCACATCTTCACCAGAGAATGGATCTGCAACAGCATGGCTGCTGATATCGTGCTACCAATGGTGTACAAAGACAAGGTCAGTTTTCCAGAATAGGCATATGTGATGACTGTAGCTAGACCAACTGGGGACAAATCACTGAGTTCAATCTTCTTGAGGGATGGATCCTTCCTGAGCATGTTTTGGATGTACTCACTGCAGGAAGCCATCACAATCTTGTGAACGTCAAAAGATTTGGACTTGGTTGCTACAGTCAGATCACAGAGGAAGCTGTCTTGCCTCATGTGGCTGAGACCCTCCAGGAGGTTCGGTGCATAGACGGGGTCAGTGACCTCTGTTGAGATGCAACTAAAGCCATTTCCACCTTCTAGGAGAGTGTTGAGCCCATTTATTTTGTTGGTGGGACTGTCTTCTACCATAATTGTCATCTCATTGATGTCAGCTTTGTTCTTCTTAGCGGCCTTGTTCTTTTTGGGTGCCATGACTGTAGTGATGGGTCACAGCCAAGACCTAAAAGGGATTTTGATAAATAAGAACACATTATGAGTCGAAGAACAAATGTTCACACATATAAGTATGCACAGAACAAATGAGCAAATCTATTATGTGCAGGCGGTGAAAACTTTCAATGTTTACAACATCTTTTTAACCACTTCATTAAATCCTGACAAAATATACATCAATTGAAATATCTTAAAACTTACACTCCAACATAGGACTATAATGATGTATACCTATTAGCAACCTTAATCATGTTTAAAGGAAGACAACAAATATTCCAGAATGAGTGTACCAACAGTAATAGCTTATGAATCAATTTTGAAAACAAAACATTCATTGTTTATATAAAAATGTATAGTGGTCGCAGTCCTGCTCTCAAATAATGTATGCAACATTTTAATATTGTGGAAGAGATCTTTCATTTTACAATGCTCTATGTATCATCAATTCAGCAATTTAGCTAAATATTCCACGTTTTCAGCAACAAAACAACACATCCAGCTCTTAGGTCTGTAGTGACACAGACTTTTCTCATATTTCAAAACCATGTGCAGTGTTGCCTAACTATTAGGGTCACTCAAAGGAGAAAGGGGGAAAAACACTCAAAAACAAAAAAGTCATCTCAGAAGTGTAAAGCTGTATACTAATGCTCTTCAAAATACCAAAATTAACTCTTAAGAGTTGTTATCGCAGCATATCACCTCGACATTCCACTCTTTGCATCTGTCACAAGTTATCACAACTATGGCCAAGAATAGAAAGGCAGTGTACCATTGCTCTAGGGTTCCTTTTATAGACTCTAAGTCATTTAAACCCATCTGTCCTTTCAGTACATATAGCTTTATTTATGAGGAACTGTTATTTTTCTTAAAGTAAAATAATACTAATACTAATACTAGGGTCTCTGAGTGTTGTATTTTACCAGGTTTACACACACACACACACACACACACACACACACACACACACACTTATTTTTTATGCTTTCTTTTTCTTTTCTTTTTTTAAAGCACCCTTATTGTAGAGCTTTAAAAAAAGAACTCAATACACTGACCTAACGCAACTCCTGAGATTCACACAATCAACTCAAGATTCCCCTTGAGCCAAAATAGCAATTGATAAGCAGGTCGTTGTTTGTTAAAGTAAGATACTGTAATGGATCACCCAATCATGAACTTTTTGTATAAAGGCATGTATAACGCACTTACCGATGTCGAGATGAAGTAGATGGAGGAGAAAGACAGACTTGCACCTCCAAGTTGGTGTGCAGGAGAGAGAGACGCTCTGTCAGAGGTCCGAATAGACAGCTGATTAACTCCTCCTCTCCTGCTCAAACAGAAGTGGTGATTGCGCAAATAGTGTGAAGCGTTTGGTGCTCCGTTATTTCACCAATAGGTAATTAAGCTACCTTATTGGCTTGAAATGCTTTTGATTCTGTCAGGCAAGTTTCACGAGAAGAAAATAAATAGGGTTAGGGCTACACACAGGACGCGTACTTCGGTTCAAAACAGCGCTCTTGATCTGAACTCGTTTTATTTATTTATTTATTTATTTATTAATAATATTAGCCTACTATAGAACCTTGAAGGGTTCTATGTATGTTGATGGTTCTTCATGGAATGCCAATAAAAAAACTTTCTTTTTAAGAGCTTATTTATAAGTTATTTTTAATTTTACTAGACGCTGGCTAGCATATATATATATATATATAGATAGATAGATAGATAGATATTATTTATTTATTTTATGTAATTTTATTTAATTTAATATTATTAACAAAAACTGAACAAATCAGTAAGATATGCGTTTTGATCAAAGTTGTAACTAATTGCGTGCATTCAGTGATCAGTGATCAAAAGTGAGATTGCTTGTGTTTGTGGAGTATTTGGTATAGTACTCCTCGCAATGGGTCTGTTGTCAGATAGCTTGTGTGCAATGACACTACCCTTTCCCAAAAGGTAAAATGCCTTATGTCGTCTCCGCCCATATAAAGGTGACGAAAAAAATATGGCGAAACTTCAATAAGTGCAGGTAAGGCGCATGTGAGGAGGTGACATGGCCGCAGCTGATGTGAAAAAGGTTTTGCAATTAAAACATCAGCTGAAAGAATCCTGTGAAGGACACACGGTAGGATGCTGTCTATCGCTGCGCAATCATCAACAAAGAAAGTTTTGTATCGTTTAACTCAAAACATGTAAACAGGCTAAAAGATAAAGTCGCTAGGGCAAGACAACACAAGGAATAATACATGAATTAACATCAAGCTTTTAGCAAGCACCTTATTAAACATCCTAAAACAAGAATTTTTTTTTTCCAACTTGATGCATGTTTTTAAATAACTTGGGTAGCAGTTGAACACAATAACCACACTGGGATGCATTTAAACAATAGTCAACTAAATTATACACATTTTAAACTAAAAGGTTGAGCTCTGTAATCAGATGCATCTTATATGTAACCTTTTCTAGGTTTGCTGCTGCTTGAATGGTTTTTTCCCTCTTACTGTTCAAATTTTACTGAAAAGCCATCAAATAACCTATAAGATCAGTAATATAAGTGTGACAACTAGGCCTGGTCTCCCCTACTTAAACCTAAAATTTGATTTAAATCAATGGTATCATATTTGTTTATTCAATTCATACTCTTTGATCGAAATGATGGTGAACTGTGAATAGAAAATGTAGTATGTCAGCAGCTGTTGACAGTAAGGCGGGAGGTGTTGGGGGTAGGCACTTGAGAGGGGGTCTTTCTAAAAATAACTCTGCAGTTGTCTCTCATGTTGGCTGTCTGTCAATTTAGGCCGTGAAGGGGCAATTAATGTGACAGTGCTTGTTTTGTTTAAATTTAACATTCAACGTGTTGGTGACTTTTGTAGTGTATTGTTAAAGTACTATTTTGTTTGATGTGACTGCACAATGCATTAACCCCTCTACTGCACATATGCAGTGTTATATATTACAACCGGTGGGTGGGTGTTATTTCATTGCCCATTTATAGTACCTTAGCTAAGGTTTCCCTATACATGGAGCCTGACCAGAGCGCTCACTCAGCAAATTCACATTTTTAAACAGCCATGTAGAAATGGGTGGGACACACTGCTCTAAAATTATTTCTTTGGCTTAGATTTTTTTTTTTTAATGTAACCTGTTCTGTTTCAGCTGCTGAAAATCTTGAAGAAACTTGAAGTATTGGACATTACACTTGAAATTCTCGCTGTAAGAGATTCATGTATTTCGATCATGTATTTTTAGTTAACTCTTTTCCTCTCAGGCCTTCAATATTCATATTTTGTTTGTAGGAAACAGGAATTGGAAAAGTTGTCAACTCCTTTCGAAAGCATGATGAGGCAGGAAAGGTGGCAAAAATATTGGTTAACAGATGGAAATCGCTTGTTCCAAAAGACTCTAAAAGGTATCATCTGGCCCTACAAATCTGTGCATTTGAGATTTTACCTTTTCCATGTGACACATTGTACTTCTACTCTTTATTTATTTATTTATTTATTTATTTTTATTGTAGTTCAAGTGGGGGAAAGCTGGATGACTGCCCAACTCAAAATGACCAGCCTACTAAAGAAGTTCAAGAAAAGAATAAACATGAAAACAGCCAGTTGTCAGAGACTACTAATTCTAGAAAGAAGCCTAAAATTGAGAATTCCAGTACTGAAGAAAAAATGTCACAGAATGTCGACATTAAATGCAAAATCAAGCCCAGTAAATCCAAAATCTACTTGAATGCTGAAAACAAGAATGAGCCAAAAAGAGATTTAAGTTTAAACGAGGGCTCACAGAGTCACGGCAAGGAAAAGACAAGCGGTGAGCACACAAAACATGAAAGCAAAAAGACTGAGAAGGTTTCTGGCATAACAAAAAAACAGGAGAATACGAAACTTGAAAAATCCCTGAAAAGACCTGAAGCAATGCAAAAGCAGAGAGACAAGACTGGAGATGCATGCAGGAAGGAAAAGATGGAGAAGGCCAGAGACAAATTAGTAGCAATGGAGACTGACAAACATGCTGTGGATGGCTGTGAAACACCTTCCATGTCGTTTGAGGCCTACCTGAGCTATGACCTTGAGCCTCCTAAACGCAAAAAATCTTTTAGTGTTGCTAAGAATCCGAAGAGGCTTAAAACTGCCCACAAAGAGAACTCTTGTGTGTCTCTTGTAAAGTCAAGCAAGGCAGCGACAGAAGACCCAAAGACAACGGTACTACAAAAAAACCTGCATCGTGTTTCTTGTTTCTCCAGTCCTGTAAAAGATATTTTTCCCAAAATGAAAATGTAGTTTAAAGCATAATATGATGTCCTTTAGCCCAGGTCCTTGTACTAAAAAGTCTTATACTTTGCTGTAGCTTTCAGATCGTGTCACATTGGATCAGTGTGCAAAACACCAGTGGCGTTAGTTATGGATTCACACCTGACACATGCACTGAATGTTGTTATATTTGATTTGAGACTTACAGTTGCACAGTTGTGTTTCAAAGTCACACAGGTTTAAAACCATGTGAAATTGAGTAAAGAATAACAGGATTTTATTTTTTAAATGAAATCCAGGTCCCTGAGCACTCCGTGATGGACTTGCTAAACATTCCTTTGCCTACCAGTTTTCCCGAATGCGAGGACATTTCTCAGTATCAGTACATAAGTGAAAAGAAAGGTGAGTCAAAGCTTTGCATCTGTTCTTAGGTGCCAGAAATTCTCTCATTTATTTATGTGCTTATTTATTCCTAGCTGATAAAAAGATTATTGATGACTGTGAAGCAGCTCCGCTCTTCATTGGACAGAGGCTGAAGAATAAGATGCAAGTGTACTCTGGTAGTAAGATCGCTTACCTGCCCACCATGATGACACTGTACCAGCAGTGCATTCGGGCGCTGCAGAACAACATTGACTGTATGTGACTTGAGATTAAGATTTTGCTCCAAATATTGTAATTGCATGAGGTGAGCTTGGTTTTAAAGATGTTGACTGTGTTGCAGCTCTCTATGAAATTGGAGGGGTGCCATTTGAGATTTTGGAACCAGTTCTAGAGCGCTGCACACCTGAACAGCTCTTCCGAATTGAGGAGTATAATCCAGTAAGAAGTTAACTGTAGAAATTCTTAGTGAGAATGCTAGAAATAGTGTGTGCCATTTAGATGTGGATGGAGACAGGTTTTTTTTTTTTTTTTTTTAATTACTACCATTTCAACATTTTAAATTATAGTAATGTCATCAAAACTATGAAATAATGGCATTAAAATATGGGAATAATTTAAAAATGTTAAATATTTTATCTTCAAAACCTTTTGTCCATATTCCAGCTCAGGGTTTCTTTCACACAACTCTTTGTGTGCACTGTATATATAATTTATTATTATTATTATTATTATTATTATTATTATTATTATTATATATATATATTATTTTTTTTTTTTTTATTTTTTTTTTTTTTAAAGTGACATCCAAATGTACATGCTGTATTTCTGACACAGGTGTACATTGGGGTGACGGACCACCTGTGGGAGAGACACTGCCAGAAGGACTTCAGAAACGCCCATTTGGAGGAGTATGAATCCTGGAGAGAGATGTACCTGCGCATGTCCGAGGAGAGGGAGAGAAAACTAAAGCAACTCACAAAGAGCATTGTTTCTGCTCACTCTGGGAAGCCCAAAGGTAATTGGATTTGCACTATGCTCTACATTTTCTCACTACTGCTTGTTCAGTACTCAGTACTTCAGTCTTTGCAAATGGTACAAGAATAGTTCACCCAAAAGTGAAAATTTGCTGAAAGTTTACATTTGTTCCTTAATGGGAACAGATTTGTAGAAATCAGGGTTCCCACGGGTCATGACATTGAAAATCAGACATTGAAACTCAGGAAATTTTCTATTTATTTTGTTAAAGTCATGAAATATCAGGGATTTTTGTTCGTTGCTTTAAGTTTTTTGTTTATTTTTTGTTTAATTTTTCTATACGTTTCATCATGTTGCTTCACACGTTTTGCCTTTTGTTATGGTTAGGTTATAGTTCTGAAAGCATAAAAACCATAAATTAATTTCTATAGAAATAGTACAGAAAAAAGTGAATGGGTGCTGTCAGAATTAGAGTCCAAGCAGCTGATTAAGAACATCACAATCCACAAGTAATTCACACAACTCCAGTCCAAAAGCCAAAAGTTGCATGTTTGTATGAAACATATTTATCATTAAGACATTTTTACTATTATCCATTTGCTTTTTGTGGTGTGAATTATTATTATTATTATTATTATTATTATTATTATTATTATTATTATTATTATTATATATTTTTATTATTATTCTTCTTCTTCTTCTTCTTCTTCTTCTTCTTCTTCTTCTTATTATTATTATTATTATTATTATTATTATTATTATTATTATTATTATTATTATATATTTTTATTTTTATTTTTTTTTTATTTTTTTTCAGCTGTTTAGGTTGACTGCACCCATTCACTGCAGAGTATCTATTGGTGATGTAATGATATATGCTACATTTTTCCAAACCTGTTCCGATGAAAATACAAATTCATCTACATCTTGGACAGCAGACTGTTCTTTTAATGTCACAAAGCAGCTCTGACTACCGATATTCAATTAATTATATTAAAATACATACTCCTTTACAATAATGTCATGATGTCTTGTGCTAGCTTGTAGTACAGATTCGGCTGATTTTGGTTTCCAACTTCAAAGTAGATTGTAGATTGTCAGCTGATGTCCAATTCTACTGTTTGAGCCAGTACTTTAGACAGATGTTGACTGACTATTGGGAGATGATCTGTAAATTTAATCTGTAAGCCTTATCTTTAAGTGTTTCTCAGGAGTGGAAGCAGTTGTTTGTTGGTGAGCTGAGCTTGAAGGCTCATAAATGCAGTTGCCCTCTGTAGTAATATGGCTCTAACCATCTGTCTGCTCAGACTATGAATAGATTTAGAGCGCAACTGTGACTTTGGGGTTAATGGCAGAACTGTGGAGTAGATCGATAGATTACTTTTTCATCTTCATTTACCATCAAGAGACTCGTTTGATTATCTGGTTGATCTTCTAAATGAGTTTTAGCATAGATTGAATCACAGCAGTTGTGTTGCAACTGATCTTCGCATTGTGACTTATTTTGACTTATGCATAATGTATTTTTTTTTTTACCAAATTTGACCAATTTTGGTAACACTTTATTTACAGTTGGTTATCCATATCCTATTGAGCAAAATGCAGAATCCCTTTCAATTTAACACTCCATTTAAATTTTCTGGGTTGGAATTTTGCCACATTTGATTGGAATGAAAGGAAGTGGGGTGTACTGTACTCATATACTCAAATCTCAGAGCTGTGTATGTGTTTTATTCTTGATTTATATACGTCCAACTTTATGAAGTATTTTTCATTTAAAATTATGTGGTTTTTGCTTGTGTGTTTTCTATGTATTTTAGCTTTAATCTAATTAGATTTGGGAAAGCAGTGTTAAGTATATGGCGATACCATTTCTCCTCACACAGAGGTATATAGCAGATATTCATTACAAGACCAAGCTGTGGAGTGGATATAACAATATTTCTGGAAGTACATATCACCCTATATAATGTGTATATAGCCCTATACAGACTGTAGTTGTTTCTAGTGGGCATGTAAGGAGATTTCAACATTTACAGGGACTAGTTTATGCTATCAAAATCCAGAATGTGTAAGTGTTTTTGTTTGTTTGCTTGTTTGTTCCCCCCACCACCCCAACAGTTTGAACTGTGCTCTCACACTTTACTTTGAAACTGTTGAGGCCTAATGTCACAAACACATTTTTGTGCTTTTGTTTTTCTTTTTTAGGCAGGCAGGTGAAGATGGCATTTATTCACTCAGCTGCTAAGCCACCTAGAAATGTGAGGATCCAACAGGAGATTCACGGCACAGCTGGCCCCGTGACACTACCACACCCAACAGACAGAGCCAGGTCAGTTCAGACCAGATCAGGCTGGAAGGGCCACAATCAAACCATTTGGTGAAAGAGTCAGCTGTACTTTCATTACAGAGATAGATTTAATAAAACAACTGTGTAAATATTATCATGCAGTCTATGATACTGACTGGACTGTTATTTTAGCCAGAAGCATCAGTTTAAACTTAAAATGCCTTAATGATGGATTTGTTTCTCATAAACACTCACCTTTTCATTTCACAAGATGTTTATTGACTATAGTTGTATGAATTAATTAATTCCAACGGCACACAGAGGATCCACTGTTACGAGATGTAATGCTAAGTTTCTCTAAAACTGTTTTGATGAAGAAACTAGTATTTTGAATGGCCCGAGGGCAAGAACATTTTCAGCTATTGTTGTTTACAGACATTTTGTTTTAACCCTAAAATGTGACAATGTGATGCATAATTCAGTAATATAATGCCTATAAAAAATCTATATGGAAAGTTCCTTAATATGAACCTGGTTAAAAAAACCTTGCTTTTTTAGAGAGTGGAAAATGGGGGATATTGATATTACTGAAAATATAGTTCTATCACTTTACATAAAATCTATCACCTCACCCCACAGTAGTGGAAAACCCGGTGAGAATCGGGGAAGATCTGGCTTCAGTGAGCCTTCAAAACCCTCAGCTAACAACTCTGGCCAAGCTCAAGACCCCAGGAAGATAAAAAGTGAGTTTTCACATGGATTCAATTGTGCCTCTGAAGACCAAATTCAACTGTAGCCAATCCATACTGCAATAATTATAGTATTTGTGATTGTAATAGCAGCTAAAAGCATCACAATATTGGTATAATAGACACATTTATCACACATTAGCAAAAATCAAACCGCTGTAATGGTTAACGGTAAAGCCGTGTGACGTCAACTTTCATTTACAGCTTTATTCATGCATTTTTTGAATAGGTTTTATTTTAATTAACATTTTATTTGTTTTAAATTGATAGATTACAGTTTAAACAAGAGCAGGTTTTGTAAGAGTTCCTTCCAAATGCTCTTTTGCTTGTTGAATTTTGTTGTTTTGATGTTGAATGTTTGTCTTGTATGTTCACAGGAGTGGCACCCATGATGGCTAAGTCCCTAAAGGCTTTTAAAAAGCAGCTTAGCCGCAGATGAATATAGAAGATACTACTGAAAGTATACCATTCCTTACAAATGTTTTTTGGATTTTTTTTTTTCCTTCCCCAAATGTAATTCCACAAGATGCTTACAGGATTTATGAAGTTTGATCAGCTTAGTACTTGTTTGTATTACAATAATTGCACTTTGAAATCAAAAGTCTCTTTGAATCATTTATTATTTTTTCTATCATGACAGACACCGTTTGAATACTAAAATTAAAACTATAAATAACCACAACATCTGGTGTTTGCTGTGGTGCTTGTCTACCATGTGTTCTATCGAAACCGAATGTATTTGTCTCCATCTAGTGGATATGGGAGACTATTTTTAAATTTTTTTTACATTTAATTTTAATTGAGCTTTCTCCTATCTGTTCTGATAGTTGCAGACAGCAAGTAAAAAAAAACAGGTGAAAGCTAACTTTTCAGCATCTCCTTCAGAAATCATTCTAATATGCTGATTTGCTGTTCAAGAAACATTTTTATTTATCAATTAAAAACAGTTGAGTGCCCCCCCCCCCCCATCAGCGTTTATCTGAAAAAAAAAAAAAAAAACTTTAGAAATAAAGAAAAATATAGAAATTAATACTTTTATTTGGCAATGAAGCTTTTAAATTGTTTAAAAGTGATGATAAAGACGTATAATGTTGCGAAAGATTTCTATTTCAAATAAATGCTTTTCTTCTGAACCTTTTTATTAAGATACCTGAAAAATTCAGAATTCCACTCCGTTGTTTTCAACAAATGTGACTGGAGTAATGATGCTACAATTCAGCTTTGAAATCACAGGAATGCATTACATTTAAATGTATTTGAATAATAACTTTTATTTTAAAGTTATTTTAAATGGTACAAATATTTTTAAATTAATGTTTAAGTAGGCTAATTTGCGCCGAATAAATGCAGGCTTGGTGAGCAGAAAAGACTTGACACACAGTGTAAATAAGCATATCATCTTAAAAGCAGAAAAAAACTGTTATTGTTAAAGTGAAAAGCATCCAATCAAATTCTGCAGTGTTTTAGTGCCAATTCATCTGTCAGTTGTTAATATGACTAATTCTAATACAATTGAGTTCAGTTGTTCGCGTAATGTGCTAGAATGGTTGTGCTGTAAAAACTAATTTGTTGAGTCAACTTAAATGATTTGTTACCTGGCTGCCTTAAAGTTTTAAGTTGATTCAACTCGAAATGTTACGTTTTACTAAGGGACAGCTTAGATATTTGAGTTGATTCAACTTAAAATTTTAAGGCAGCCGAGTAAAAAACACAGCTGTTAAGATTAACAAACAATTTTTTTTTTTAGTTTAGTCAACTCTAATATCTAAGTTGTCACTTAGTACAACTTAACATTTCAACTTGAATAAACTTTGAGTTTTTCAGTCAAATTTGAGTTGACTAAACTTAACATTTTAAGGGAGCTGGGTTTTTAAGTTGACTCAACAAATTTTATTTTTTGTTTTTTACAGTGTAAGCGTTATTTTGCTGCATGTGCCTTTTCTTGTGGAAAAGTTTTAGTCTCAGTTTTATGTTAAATCTGTGTACTGAAACAAAACCAGTTGAGGCTACATACAGGGGCGATTCTAGGATTTTTTTTTTTTTTCAACTGGGGGGCACATGAGGGGCCACAATAAATACAGAGGGGCCAATATTATGTTGTGTATATATGTGTAGTTGACAAGGCAGTAAATTTTTTTTTTTTTGTAAAATAATTTTTGAAGAAAAAATGCATACATTTCTGTAGGATGAAGTCTGATCTTTGAGAAAATGTATTTGTTTTTTGACCCTCTAACTCTAGCAGCCTCTATTTCTATTCTTACAAACATTTCATTATCTATTGTTTTGTTATATCTTATATATTTTCTATCTGTTTTCTTTTTATTTATTATACAATTAACAAAAAGGGAAAAAAAAAAAACAATTTCAAGACAAACTTTGACAACATGACAAACTTTGCTATCATTCGTTCATAACTGCAGAAAGTTATATCATTTTAAGATGAGTGATATTTATATCTCCCCTATTGCAATACTCGACTTTTTTTTTAAGATATTTTGAGAGAAAAACTAGTCTGTGGTTCTTTTATATGTGTCACACCATAGGACATTACGTCACAGACCTAGACCTGACTGTTGAAATGCAGGGCAACAACTCTATAAATACAGTTATGACCTAAAATTAAAAATATTGGTGCAAAAAAAAAAAAAAATAAATAAAAATGTTCCTCTGTGTATTTGTCCCTTCATATTTATATATGCTATCACATACCACAGGATAGCACACAGGCAAGAGCAATATGACACGGGTGCTGATTTTGTAGGCTACCGATCACACAGATAAAAATAGACCCTTTACAGTTCTGAATGCTGTTATTTTACCTTCATGAGCAAAAATAATGGCGTAAAAATGTTTCCAATGCAAGTGATCGCGCTGGCGCCTCCATGTCCTGTAAAGCGTCACTCTCCGCACAAACGAGTCTAACAGCGCACATTTATATGGGTTAAGCCTTTAAACTAGCATTGTGATATGCTTAAACTGTTTTATATTTAGGCCTATAGATTTTATTTTAGGCAAGTCGTGATTTGAGAAGGCTAAATTGATCAAACATAGGTTATGATAAACTCGCTGTCTTCTGCTGGCCGCTTAGTCGTTACTTAAAAAAAAACAACAATTTACATTTAACAAACAAAAATGCTCCAAACGTTTTCCAAATTAACTTAATATAGGAACAAAATATAGGGACCCTCAAGCGCAAGTTTAGTTATGGAGTAATAAGGCTTACTGCTTCATTTTGCCCTATAATATTTGTATACCTTTTTCCATCTAATCAATCTCGGCGTGCCTTAATTTTGTGTCGCTAGAGGTTTCGTCATCTTAAAATGTCCTTGGCCTGTGCTTTGGAAGTGTTCTGTTAATTCAGCTAAACTTTAATTACTAAAATGCCAGCCACCCAATAATTTGTGCTTTTGGTGCTTTTAATACAAAACAAAGTCTCAGCTTTCAAATTCCTTAATTACTAAAGCTGAAATTAAAACTGAAACTAAACTATAAAAACTAAATAGGCTAGAAATCTGTTCACAAAAGCCTAAAAACGAAACTGAAATTAACCAAATTTTTAACTAATAAAAACCAAACTGATTTTTACTAAAACCATCCCTGCATATATACTTCATATTTAACATATTTTATCATTTTTATTGCATTTCGTGCATTGTACTCATAGATAAAACATTTAATACAATTCAATTTCCATACATACAAAAGAATTTCAAAGAAGCTTCGAAAAGGGTTGATTCTCCCATCACTAACTACGAGGTCACGATGTGACGTTTCGATCTGCTGTTGGTCACACGCTTCACGTGACGTAAGTTTTTAGGTCAGAGTTCACCAACCTTGAATTCGGGGCTCAGCGGAGCGCCAAACTTTCGCACGTGCTTGCTTTTCTGAATGGAAGTAAATGCAACGAAAAGTGTAACCGAGAATCTCTTCTCCACCACAACGCTTCATACTACACGTTGATTATGAAGAAGAGAAGAAATACGCCCGACTCAACGCTGCAAACGAGCGATTATGCGATGCGGCTGCTACCATGAGTACAGCGATGTGCGATGAGTGTCTACTAGAGCCCAGCAACTCACGGATTTGTATTCGCTGGTTTGATGGAAGAAGAAGAGCCAACCGCTACTGTCGTGGGGTGAGTGAGAAAGTGTAAACAACAACAGCAACAGCAGCAGCAGCAAAAGCAGTCGTAATAGTAGTGATAGCAGTAATTTAGACCTTCAGGTTAAGCCAGGATTTATTCATACGTCAATTCGACAAATCTTTTACAAAACAATGGCGCTGATATATTTTAAGATATGCCAATGCAAGTTTATTTTTTTTCAGTTAAAATAGCGTAGACGTGTTTTTTTATTTTTTAATGCCTTGTCTGTGAGTCCGAGGGATAGAGTAGCAAGTAATAATAGAATATTTGTGATTAAAAAGGAGTTTAAAATAACACAGCAACAAAAATTAAACTTAAAAATTAAGATATGAACCTAAAATTATGTCAGTAATACAATTTATTAGTATTAAATGTATAATAAAATAAATACACAATAAAATAATTAGCTAATATGAGTTTTTAAATAATACCAATAATATAATATAAAGTAACTAATAATAAAAACATGAATATTACTGTGATTATAATATTATACAATATGTATTATACAATAAATACAATATGAATTAACACAAAATAATAAAAAATAACCACAATAGAATATATATGGATAATATATATGGATATAGAAAAAAACTGGTCAACAACTCAGAAATTTGGTAGTCTAAACATCGCAGCTCCTTTTATCACAGAGCTCAGTGGGTGATGGATTGGCCTCTGTAGTCAACTTCTTGTGATATTGCTGTCTTGGAAAGGGGTGTATAGCGTTGGGTGGTGAGTGCTTTCCCATCACACCATATATATGGGAATGAGCCACGGCGTCAGGTGATGTGACACTCTCACTTGCCCAACTCTCACCTGAAGCACTCTTACCATAGCGAGACGCTGCTTTAGATTCTCGCACTGACAGTGAGAGACCAATAGTGAGGCATCGCTCGGTGGGTGACGGATGGTGTCAAAGACAGCTTCTCACAAGATTGTTGACTACAAAAATTAATACAAATATATTTGCAAATAAGCAGCCAAGCAATCTGACGACTACCAGTCAGGGTGCAGAAGATGATCTATCCATGATTGAATACCACAGAAGAATTACAAAAAAAACGTTGATGAATACTTTTGACAATTTTCAAATAAAAAAAACTAGTAATATGCAAACAAACAAACCAAAAAATGTAAAGTGCAAGGCAATGTTTTACAGTGAACAATAAATTTCAATAAAAACTCAGTAATTTAATTTGTATACTAACAATGTCCAACACTAGACATCACAAGATACGCATCTGAACATAATTATGTGAAATATATATAGGTATATATAGCATCTTTGATAAACACATGTTATAAACAGTGAGGCTTATATTTCTAAAATTCAAAATAGATTTAATTTCACCCTTTATATAGCAAAATATATTTCAAAGTATATTTCAGGGGCATGTTTTTTATTTACTGTAATATTCTTGCTTTTGTTGTTATTGAAAAATGTGTTGTGTATGAATGTGTTTTCTTGGATTTAAATATGTGCCCTGGACCACTAAACCAGTCATAAGGGCAGTGTTTTTTTTTTTTTTTTTGTTGTTGTTTTTTTTTTAATTGAGATATACAAAGCTGAATAAATACGCTTTCTGTTGATGTGTGGTGTGTTAGGATAGGACAATTTTTAGCCAAGACGAAGCTATTTGAAAATCTGCTATCTGAGGGTGCAAAAAAAATCAAAATACTGAGAAAATCTCCTTTAAAGTTGTCCAAATTAAGTTCTTAGCAATGCATATTACTAATCAAAAATTAAGTTTTGATATATTTACAGAAGGAAATGTACAAACTATCTTCATGGAACATGATCTTTACTTAATATCCCAATGATTTTTGACATAAAAGAAAAATCTGTAATTTTGACCCATAGAATGTATTTTTGGCTATTGCTATTGCTTTTTGCTGTCACTTTTTACCAATTTAGCACATCCTTGGTGTAGTATGTGTATATGTATATATATATATATATATATATATTATATAAAAGAATAACAATTTACTGACCCCAAACTTTTAAACAGTAGTGTATATTGTTATAAAACCTTTCTATTTTAAATAAATGCTGTTCTTTTTTAACCTTTTATTGATCAAAGAATTCTAGAAAAATGTATCACAGGTTCCAAAAAAATATTAGGCAGCAACTGTTTCCAGCACTGATAATAAATAAGTATATTAGAATGATTTCTGAAGGAATGTGACAATGAATACTGCAGTAATGATGCTGAAAATTCAGCTTTGATTTCAGAAATAAATTAGATTTTGAATGTATATTAAAATAGAAGTACGTTATTTTACATTTTTTTTCTGTATTTATCAATTAAACGCAGCCTTGATGAGCATTAGAAACTTTATTTAAAAGGCATTAAAAATCATACAGATCCCAAACTTTTGACCAGCAGTGTATGTATGTGTGTGTGTGTGTGTATATATATATATATATGGTTTGTCAGCTTTGCCTTTTTGTCTCTGCAGGCCCCCAGAGCTTTCTGATAGGGATGCACGATATTGGATTTTTGCCCGTATCCGATATGTCCATATTTTTCAACTCATTTTGGCCGATAGCCAATGCCGACACACGTCCTTTTGTTTGGAAACAACACCAAGTCTCTCCTGTGCAGAAATTATAAGCAAATTCTTTTTAAATGTATAATTATTTTATAATAACGGTACAAGGCTGCCGCTACTGCCACTGCACGTGCTATTACTGTTTACTCTGTCGCACACCGAACACGTCATTCTGTATGTGTTGTAGTTTGGAGCGAAATGATGAGTCGGAGAAACTTTCAGCTTGGTGGAACTTTACTGAACTGATTCGTATTTGCGGGTTTGATGGAAGAAGATGGCGCTGACATATTTTAAGATATGCCAGTGCATGTTTCTTTCAAGACATTTTTTTTAATGCCTTGTCTATGAATACGAGGGATAGAGAAGCAAGTAAGAAAATATAGAATATAGAAAAAATGTAATATTTGTGATTAAAAAAAAAATGAGTTTAAAATAAGACAGCAACAAAAGTAAAACTTGAAAATTAAGATATGAATCTAAAATGATGTCAGTAATACAATTTATTAATATTAAATGTATAACAAAATAAATACACAATAAAATAATTTGCTAAGATGGGCCATTAAATAATACCAATGATACTAACTAATAATAAAATAACATGAAAATGACTGTGACTGTATAATATTATACAATAAATACAATATGAATTAACGCAAAATAATAAACAAATAACCACAATATAATATATATTTCTATTGTTTTACAGTGCTCAATTTCCTACACCTTTACCTCATTTTGTTTATTCTCAGGTTAGGTAAGAAAGTCAAGTCTATCCTATCTCAAAAGCATTTGAATTTTTATACACACAAATAGGCCTCAGAAGACTTCTCCATGGTGTGTTCTGCTCAAGTCTATAAATCAGAGTCTTTTCGCAGGCAGGCTTCTTGGTTGTAAGTGGGTATAGTTTTATTATCTATAGGTTAAATACTTTATATACAAATACTAATATATATAAAACTAAAATAAATACAAATATAATTAATTTGCTAGCTTTGTTGGTCGAAGGCAGCAATGTCAGGTCATCTGGCCCCAGAGAGGCTGTCGCAGCGAACCAGCATCTGATGTCCACATCGCACTTTAGTCTTTTATAGACAGCAGGTGCATTCCAATGTCCTGATGTCTTGAGTTCTGGACATCCCCTAATGGAAATCCTCTAAGAAGACCTCTATGTAAGACCCCCAGTTTTCACATTCTTTCTTCTCCTGATTCTTCTCTGCTGCCTTCTACAGCGAACACCTGACGGTAACATCTGACTGACTTTTCTAGCAAAGCAATACATGTTCGTTCTCTAGCTATGCTCTTGCTTATAGATTTTCAAGTCAAGTCGAGCTTTATTGTCATTCCGCTACATGTGTGGACATACAGTGGAACGAAATGTCGTGTCTCGCAGGACCACAGTGCTACATAAATAAACAAATATGTACATACAACACCAGATGTAGGAACAACTTTTAAACCTATACATAGCTAACCTACTGAAAGTGGCAATCTAACTATACATATACTATAAATAATCAACTATACGTACACATAACATAAGACAGACTACATAAGTACTTTACATAATAATTATGCATGGTATTGTGCAAAAGAGAGGTATTTAAGGTTGAGAACCAAGTAGTGCAATATGATTTGTAGTGCATTGGCAAAAAAACATAAGTCTTTGTAACATGAAATGTTAATAGGAAAGTGTCTGGTGCATGTAGAGAGAAGAATGTTTCTACAGGTGGAACTGCAACAGTTTACATTTGGATAAGAGGAGGGATGAGGTGGCTGGAATTGAGGGCTCTCACAGCCTGGGGGAAAAAGCTGTTGACTAGCCTAGCAGAACGGGCTTTGATGCTCCTGTACCGTCTTCCTGATGGCAAAAGCTGGAAGAGACTATGGGAGGGATGAGTGGGGTCCTTCACGATACTGATGGCTTTACCGGAGCATCGTGTGAGGAAAATGTCCAGAATGGAGGGGAGAGGGGCACCGATGATCTTTGCAAAATGTTTTATAAGCATTTTCTTAATAAATGCTTTTAAACAACAAGTGTGGTGTTTTACTTAAACTTTTTTCAATTAAACAAATACAATACAAGTGCTGTCTTTCTTAATAAAGAAAATTCCTTTTTCTTTACAATAAAATATACAAAAGGAAAAGACATACTTGCAACAATTACATATTTTCCACAACACTATATAAAGATAGGACATAATACAAAATAATAATAATGGCAGTAAATTGCCTACTGTCCAACAATTCAGAGATTTGGTAGTCTAAGCATCGTAGCTCCTTTTATCACAAGAGCTCAGTGGGTGATGGATTGGCCTCTGTACGGGGGCGATTCTGGGATTTATTTATTTTTTTTAACTGTGGGGCACAAGAGGGGCCACAATTATGTTGTGTACTTTATATGTGTAGTTGACAAGGCAGTAAAAATGTATTGTCCCTATTTGTAAGCCGCTTTGGATAAAAGCGCCTGCAAAATAACTAAATGTAAAATATTAACATTCTTAGTTGTTGTTTTTTTGTTTTTTATTTTTTTATTTTACTGAACCATAAATTTGTCTATAGCAAAAATTAGGGGAACCCTCTTAATATACAAAGCATGAGTAAGATTTATCTTCATTGTTATACATTTATTTTCATATAGTGTTATTTATTTAATATTAAATTATAATTTTTTTTTCCCCATGATTCCTTGGACAATTTCAAAACAAACTTTGCTATTGTCCATTTAAAATGGCTGAAAGTTATACAATTTTAAGAAGAGTGATATTTATATCTTCCTTATTGCAATACTTAACTATTTTTTTTTTTTTTTTTTTTTTTTAAAGATATTTTGAGATAAAAACAAGTCTGTGGTTCTTTTATGTGTGTCACACCATAGGACATTACGTCACATACCTAGACCTGACTGTTGACAAATATAATGCGGGGCAACATCTCTATAAATGCTGTTATGACCTAAAATAAAAAAAAAAAAAGCAAAATTGTTGATTAAATAATTGTATTCTTTAATTTTAACAGTTGCTAAGTTACTGTCCTCTAATGGAAACAAAATTAATTTGTGCCATTTTAAACCTGAGATGAAGATACTCTATGATATCCTATATTGTGTGTGCATGCTGTTTTAATTTATTCTGCTATCAATAATGTTACAAGCCTTAGGTCTCAATTTAACCCATTTATGTAATGAATGTAAAGTACAACCTGGTTGAATCATTGTTCTGATAACCTTTAAAAAAAGTCTCAAAGGAAGTGGTACAGAGTCAACAAGTTTTTCCTGTAGGAATCCATTTCAGATGGTAATTTTATGTCATTATAGGTCATGCATGTGCAAGATTGCATGGTTTCAAACTATTATTATTATTATTTTTGTTATTATTAATGATGAACATCCAATAAAGTGTAATAAAACATTCTGTTGTTTGAAAACATAATAAATGTCAAAATGTGAAGAAAGAGCAAACAATACAACCTTTTATATTTTTTCATTTAAACCAGGATCAATAAAATAATAATTTTGAAAAATGTAAAACAAATAAAATCTTTGATGTAATAAGAAACATTAAAATCGGGTTGATAATCAAATAAGCAGATATTATTATACTAAACATTGTGACAGTCTTAAGATTTCCTTGCTTTTCCAGAGGCACACAAATCATACTGGATAACATGGATTATCAGATTTTTTGATGGATAAACAGATAGATGTGATGGAGGACAGATATGCACAAGAATAAACCTGTTGAATGTCACATAACATTTGAAGGGCAACAAGGTGTGTTAGGGGAAGTGTAGTTTATGTAGTTCAGTGTGTTATTGTTTACGCGCAGGGAGGGAGGGAGCGAGAGAAAAAAGGGAGGAGCCGCTGGGATTCGTGACGTCAACCTGGAATGAGGGAGTGAATGTTCCGGGTCAGAAACTGGACTAAGAGGAAATAAACTCTGGGATATGAAAAACACGAAATAAACGCAACTAAACAGACATGTAACCGCTTACAAAGAAAGATACGGGACACTTTTCAGCCTCTTGGTAAAGATGTTGCGAGAAAGGTGAAAAGCGGAAAGAAAACTCCAGGGATCAAAGCAGAAGTGGAGCGCGACGTTTTTATTCCATGTTTCAGTGCGCGATACATTTGCGTTGGAGATCGATAGATTTGTATGCGACACTAGTTGCTTCGGCGCTCTCTCACCGTTCCTAGTTTCTCCAACTTGTTTGTTTTAGTTTTAATTGTTGTGGCAACTTTTCCAGCAGTACGGATTTATCTAGGGCTAGGATCACCATCCCGTGATGTTTCACTGTATCCCCCTGTGGCGGTGCAACCGTCACATTGAGTCGATCGATAAGCGCCACTGCTCGCTCCTCTTCGTCCCGGATGAGATCTATCGCTACAGAGGGAGTTTGGAGGAGCTTTTACTGGACGCCAACCAGCTCCGGGATTTGCCCAAGGTAAGACGACGCCAGCCTGTACTGGGACCATTGTTGCTAGAAAAGATTCTTCTCAAATGGATGAATGAGAAGCGTTTGTGGGCCGCGTCTCAAAACCTAATACGCGTTCTACTTGTGCAGCATTTGTGCGTAGGCGAGCTCCGAGTCAGCAGCAGTTTGAGGCAGGTGAGTTGCGAGTCGACAGCAGTTTTTGGCTTCAGTGGTGCACTGTGGGGCCTCGCTGGAAGTCATTCAGCATGAATAGACATACTCCGAGTCAGCAGTAGTTTTGAACATCAGGTGTGCTGCAAATCAGCAGCCGTTTTGGCCATTGTAACCACAGTGGGAGGTAGTATTGCTGGGATCAGAGACTTTTTTTTACAGTCAGCAGCGTGCATTTTTGGACGTCATAAGGCATAATACGAAGCTGCAATTCTGCGCATGATAGGCATGTTCAGATTTCTCAGCAGTTTTGGTTATCGTTAACCCATTGGGTGGCAGTCAGCATAGGTGGTAGCATAGGCATAGTTAGAATCAGGATATTTTTTATACTTGATAGACTAGGCAGTACCAGTAACCTGTGATGCCAAAATGCTTAGTTTTAGGAATATGTGACTCCAAAAAATGCAGTCTAGTTGGGTACTTCACTAGATTGAAACACAACCACCGTCATTGTCCAGATGGCAGAGAACTCTAGAACTCAGCAAAATGCAGCTGAGAAAAACATTGTGGCAGTGGCAGGTACCTGTGAGCTCTTCCTCTATTATACAGTGATAGTGGTTAAACATTTGAGCAGACAGCTGAAAGGCTTTAAGTGTCACAGTGAACAAAACAATGATGCAGAGTAACTTCTGAATAGTACTGACAAATTGTATACTACATTAGTATGCAGTAAGCCATGAATGGGGCACATAGAGCTTTTCTCAAAAGTGTAGAAGTGATGATTTTTAACTGTAATGTAACCTTTCACACCTTAATCAGAACATCTGATTGGTGGAGAGGACTACCAGAAAACGTTTCAGGCCTTTCCTGATTTAAAGGCTCCTAACAGTGATGCTTTACTGACACACAGGACAACTTCTTCCACCTCTTATTGCAGTGCATCAGTTTAGATAGTCTTTTCCCTCTAATTAGTTTGAATCACACTTGTATGCAATTACAGTTATCCTTGTGTGATCTTTACCACAATAACATTGAAAAACTCTCTCAGAGCAGTGGATGGATTTTTTAAAACTGTCAGCAAGTTGTAAAGAGCACACATTTGCTTTGCTCCCTATGCTAGTACAGCAGTAAATGCATGCATTGCTTATAGACTGACCAGCAGCACTGCTTGCAGTGATTCTTTGGCTTGTAATGAATTAAATCTTCCAGATCAATGATAGATTAAAGTGCTGTGCCTAACAACTAGCACAATAAAACATTCAATGCTATCATATCTTACACCTACTTGGGCTTATCTGTGTGGGTTTTCTTGTAAGGGATCCTATTTAAGTGAATCCCAGGGTGTTTTAATCAGAAGTGTCTTTGAAATCAGACAGCAAGTCCTTGAGATGGTTTCATCAGAAAAATCAAATGTAAAATAAAGTTAGGCGTTAACATTATAAATGCTCTTTAACATTAGAAGCCTAAGGAAAACAAGGCAATAGAGAAAACAGAACCAAACAACTTTTGCAGGTCACAGTTATGCTATTTTATTGATTTTGTGAATAACCACAGTGGTGAAGATGAACATTTAAATTCAAAATTATACATCCTTCGTAAAATAAATGTTTTGAGTTTAAGGCTTGAAGGTAATCAGTTTACATTTTTTTCTGCATAAGAAATACATATCAAAATGGATAACTTATCAAGTTTTTGTCCTATTAATAGTATTTGTCTCTACAGTTTTTGTATAAAAAAGTTGAAGCTGTGTTTTATTATGGACATGTGGAAACATGAAACGCCAGTAAATTGGCCACGTATCAGGCTTTCCCTTTAAGGGCTGAGTGGTTGAACTCAGTGCATTCCGGTTTTTAACCATTTATTGTAAGTAACTGCGTTAACTTTTGAATCAGTTATTTGTGTCTGAGCATGTTCATCATGTTTTTGAGTAGCTTGGAAATCTATTGTCCAATTAATATTTCGTTTAAACAACTTTGTTTAATTTTAGTTGCGCACAGTTCATGGAAATTGTCTACATTTACTTGGGGGAAATCACCTTTTTTTACGTGCAGAATCATAATAATTATATTTGGAATAAAATTAAAAATATATTTGGTACTTCAGATAAATATTCAATTAATCAAATAAGAGTTAACAATATAATATTACACGACTCCTTATCCATTGCTCAATCATTTAATCAGTATTTCTCTTCAGTTTGTTCTACATTGGTATCTGGTTCTGATTTGAATACTGGTGGTATTAAGTTTGATAATTCTTCATATAGTAGTTCTTTTGAGTTTAGGAAAATTTCACCTATTGAGGTTCAGAATGCTATTAATGAATTAAGTGGTACCAGTGGTGCTGGATTGGATGGTATTGAAAATAAGTTTCTTAAATTATCTTCTCATATTCTTATGTATCCACTTACTGAGTTGTTTAATTTGTCTTTGTCTTCATGTGAGATACCAGTTATTTGGAAGAGTGCACGTATTACACCACTTTACAAGGGGGGTGATGTACTTGATTTAAATAATTATAGACCTATATCCATTATATGTTCTATAGCTAAGGTTTTTGAAAAATTAATATATAAACAACTTTCTGATTATTTAAGTATTAACAATATTTTATCACCATATCAATCCGGCTTTAGGGCCAATCATTCTACAACTACTGCTTTACTTAAGTTTACTAATGATGTGTTTGCAGCTGCTGATGATGGTAAACTCACAGGTGCTATTTTTCTTGATTTATCCAAAGCTTTTGATTTAGTTGATCGATATTTACTTTTAGATAAGCTTTATGCTATTGGTCTATCTAAAAATGCAATTATGTGGTTTAATTCATATTTGCATAATAGAAAACAATGTGTCGTATTAAATGGGAATACATCTGATTATTTGGTTCAGCAAAGAGGTGTGCCCCAAGGTTCAATACTTGGACCACTCCTTTTTTCTATTTATGTTAATAATTTACCATCAATTGTCAATAAGTGTAGTGTTCAGCTTTATGCAGATGATACCGTCATATATGTATTTGATTCTGATATTTCACAAATTCAGTTATCTCTTCAGCATGATTTTAATATTTTACAGGATTGGATTTTGGATAATAAATTAGTACTTAATAAATCTAAGTCTAATATTATGATTTTTGGTTCTAGATACAAACTTAAATCTAAAAATGTGTCCTGTACTATATTATGTAAAGACGGAACTTCTCTGCATAGGGTTGATACTATTAAATACCTTGGAGTATCGCTTGAATCTGAATTGTCTTTTAGATCACATATTAATCAGATTTTACATAAAATTAATTTTGGTATTAGTAATTTATATCGATCTAGAAATTGTTTTTCATACAGTGTTCGTAAGAAGCTTGCCTCTCAGCTTATTCTTCCAATCTTTGATTACTGTGATGTTGTTTATCAGACTGCATCAAAATTAGATCTTGCTCCTCTTACTATAGCATATAACAGACTTTGTAGATTTGTTTTGGGTTGCTCTCTTTATACTCATCATTGTTTAATGTATGAGGTACTCCAGTGGCCATCTTTGCACACTGGATGATATATTCACTGGCTTCAGTTATTATTTAAGTGTATTCACTTTGAATATCCTTGTTATTTGCAACAATATTTTGTACATTTTTCTTTAAATTATCAAGTTAGACATTCAGTTCAGACTTATTTTTTTGTTCCTCGTGTTAAAAAATCTATTGGTAAACGAGCTTTTATGTTTAAAGGTCCAATAGACTGGAATAATTTACCTGTTGATATTCGATCTATTACATCATTTAAGAGGTTTAAGCAAACTTTATTATCATATTTTACTTTGGAGTGTACATGTTATTGATTTTGATTCACTGATCGGCTTTTGTATTATGATTTGTTTTTGTATTATGATTTGTTTCTAATTTGTTAATAGTTCTTACTTTAATGCTGTGGTGCTTTTTTTTTTTTTTTTTTTTTTTTTTTTTAATGTTTTATTGTTGTTTAAGAATGTAATGTTAATTTGTTTTTGTTTGTTTTTTTTCTTTTTTCTTGTTGTTGTTGTTATGTTTGTCATTGTGATGCATTGTAGGACCCCCTCGAAAACGAGATGGTACATCTCAAGGGGTTTATCCTAATAATAAATTTGAATAATAATAATAATCTTATTACAGTCCTTTTAATTTTTAATTTTTTTTTTGGACAATGTTGTAATGTCCAGCAAATGAACTGTACAGCAAAACAAAAAAAGGCCCTACAAGATCCTAAAAGAAACTAAAATAAGATAATTTAGGCAAGTGTTCCTTTAGCAACATCCAACTGGTTAATGAATCATTCATATCAGAGTTGGGTCTTTATTATAAATCAGTTAATCTACTTCACTATTAGAGTTCAACCCTCTGACTCAATGACTTAGTCATTTGTGGTGAACAGCTCATTGGATGGGAGATCAGCAAATACATTTTTGAAGCTTTCTTCTTAAAATCTCTGAATGATTGCAATTCCTGTAAAATGTGCTGCTTGACGTCTCAGTTTGTGGTACCCAGACTGCTGCTGTTTGTTTGGTAAAGTCAATGAGATAGGGCATTTGTTTTGAGAGCAAGCAGAGCAACCAAATGGATCCTCTAGCATTGATAGAGTGTGTTTATGAAAGCCTCTGGAGACAAATATAAACCTCTCAGAAGTGTATATTGAGAGTGAATTTAGTTAATGGTTGAACTTTTCACTCTCCTTTGTACCATGTGTGCCCAATCTATCCACAGGGCATATAGTCAAGAACCCATATCCAAGCCAAAAGTGTGTACCTCAGACTGAGCTTAAAGATGAGCTTGAAAATAAGGTGACACATCTTAAAGGCTGTTTCTTGTTGGTTTGTATGTGAAAACTCTCATTGTTGAGATTTCCTGGAATCTGAGACTTCATGTTTGGCCTAAAATGTGAGGAATGCTGTGAGGAGAGTTAATTATGACGAAAGATATGTGTGGGGGGAACCAGTGCCTGTTGGTCAGAGTCAGAGACAGCTTGGATTGGGTGGACCTGATACTAGTCTGCATTACTTCTCTTTCTCAGCAAGCTTGGCTAATTCTTTACATTAAATAAAGGGTTAGAGTATAGGGGTGTGTGATATGTATCATCTGTGCTTAATAATTGGAAGTTTAAAAAAATATATATTAAATATATTAAAGCCCTGAAAATCAAAAGTGCTGTTCCAGAATATCAGCACTTTTGCAAATGTTAATGTGTTTCTTTTACTGCTGTATTCAGTTATATTTTTTAAGTTTAATATTGTCCGTTTGAGCACAAAAAACAAACAAAAAAACCCCCCACTGCAAATCAATAGTGTGTAGTAAAGTGTCCATCAGATGTGCATTTTAGAAACTGGTCTTCCAGATACTTTTCGCCTATTAATGGTTTTCACGTAATATCACAAGCTTATAGGAATGCCACCTGGAGGGCAAAATGAAGTTTTTCTGAGCATGATGATTTGCTGACCACGAGTTATTTTAATGCATTTTGCATTAAGTAGTAATGTATTAAAACGCAGATATTAAAAGGCAAAATTCAGTTAACACCTTATTGATGTATATTTTGTACAGGCAAGCAGATGAACCTAAAAAATAAACGGAAATGTGCAAAGTTTCATGTTAAACGGTTTACCATAGAAAACCATTGTAAAGAAAACACTAAACTGTTAAGCGGATTGCTTTCATATTCCGACCTCATCTGCTTGCCTGTGTAAATGATGAATCATTAATATAGTGATGAATGAATTTGATCTTTTAATAGTGCTGCTTACAACGTTTTGTCTTACTGTTTAATGATTTAAATATTGCCACGGGTGTATAATATAGATTGCAAATGGCTAAAACTTTTTTTGAGGGGAGATTTTAAATATTTGCGATTGTGAAACATGGAAAATTAACAGGCTGCACTTCTGTGGATGTTTTGCCCTCTAAGTCGCCGAGCCAGTCACATGACTGAAAACTATCAAATGTTTTATGAATAGCATGAACTACTACTACTGTTTTTTTTTCTTTTTTCCCCACAACTTACTATATAGTTGGCAGGTAAACAGATTCAAATGAGTGGTTGAAATGAGTGTTATTGCAAGAAGCTGTGTTAACTTAATTCAGTTATTCATGTCTAAGCATGTTCATTTTGATTTTCAGTGACTATTGTAAATCTATTGTCCAACATATTGCCTACATAACAGATTCAACATTGAATGTTGTCTAATTTAGGGAACCTAGTGTGATTTTTGCAATTTAGATTACTTTAACTTTTGTGGATCTTTTGTGTTAGCTTTGTGTCTAACTGTATTTGAATCCAATCAGGCTCCAAATATTGACAGAGAGGTTAAAAAGGTTAATGTAAACTAGTATTTGCCGGCTGAAGGGTGGAGGAGGGGTGACAGCCGCCCAGCTTCATTAACAGGAAGAACAGGTTCAGTGTTCCTCCTCAGTGATGCGTCCGCCCAATAACACACCAATACCACTTGATGGTTTGTCCTTTCACAGATTGCTGATTTCATCCATCACCTTTTATAAACAATGGCAGCCATCGCAAAGGAAGTATTGAGATGAATGAACTTCCGAGTCTGAAGAGCTCTATTGTGCGCCATACCTGTTGCAGTCTGGGAGTTTTCTGTGTGGCTATTGTCTGGACAATTTTCTCTTCCGTTTTGAATACAGAGTGAGAAGAGGGACTGAAAACAAGAAGAGTACCGTTTCTGTTCTTCCCTTTTTAATAATGGCCCTTTTGTTCTTCTGGCATAGTTTTTATATTATTTAATTTCATTCATAACTTTGTTAGGTGGGTTCCTGAAGGTCAGTGTAGGAGGTCAAGTACAGTTGAATAGTTCAGAGTGGGGGTAATAGAGCCAAGTGCTATGTGGAAAACGGACAGAATCACAGAACCCAGTCAAAAAATAGATTTTATGTGAGTGACATGGAATTTGGCAATTTTTGAATGAATAACTCAAAAGTAGGGCTGTACACTTAAATACATTGTTATATGGACTAGTGTCTGTGCATAAAGACTGCTATTGAAAATAAAGTGATATGTGTGCTTTTACACATATTTAGGCAGGTAATCTTTAACAAAAGATTAATTCAGCTGTTAATGTTTTATGGCTTGATTTGAGAGTCTCTGTTTTTGCTAATAATTTTCTATTAAAAAACATGTTCAGAAAATAAAAACAGACAACACAGAATTTCTGAAAATAGAAAACATTTCATATTGGAATTCAGAAAAATGTAAGGGGGTAAAAGCTGAATTTAAAATTACTGCACAATAACACACACAGCAAAATATTGTCTAATTATCGATTAAAATCCCAGAAAGTATTGAGATATTATTTTTTGTCATTATTGCACACCCCTATCTGCACTTCAGACAAACCTACTGTATTCCGCCAGAAAGGACTGTGGCTGCAACTCATTGTCATTTGGACTGCTTTTAATATTTTTGCAATAAATTATTCTGATTTAACTTATCTTTCTGTAATGTTTTTCTTTATAATGTACATATTTTTAATAAATAAATGTACATTTTTAATAAATGGTGATGGTTCGGTTTAGAGGTAGGAATGGGATTAGCAAATAGAAATAATCTTTTTAATGCTATATTGTTACTAAAATAGTAATTTCCCTGCATATTTCAGTCTGTTTTTTTTTTTTTTTAATCTTTTTATATTCGCTATAAAATGGGTGTTTAGGGGTAGGTTATGCAGTTTAAAAATCTCAAAAAATCTTAATGATACAAAAGATTTATAAATATTTTGTTTTTAGCTAAAAATGCGTAGCAATTTTTATGTTTTAAATGTATGACAATTGTATGTTTCAATAAAAATGTACAAAAATGGCAGTTTTGGGCTTGTAAGTGTTACGTACCAATACCTACATAGAAACAATGAGACAAGGGTATCATACCACTTTTTTTTTTTTTTCAGGGAACGATTCACGATTTTGTCACGATTATTTGTTGTTGTTGGTTTTACTGTTTCTCAAGTTGTCTAAGCAGTATAGCCAAACTAGTTCTTCAGTGAGTGATTTTTATGTTTTTGTTGTTTTATTAACATTTATTAACAAATTGTTTTTTTTATTCTGTCATCATTTACTTACTCTCAAGTTGAATACAGTACTAATGTAATCGGAAGCAAAAGTTTACTTAGTCCAGTAATCAGGTGCTGTTTGACAGGCTTTTAGTGTGCACGTGCTTCGAGTGCACATGCTCAGAAAAGCATGCGAATTAAATGTTTATCTGGCAGGGCACAAGCAAATAATGTACTTTTGTGATTGCGAATAAGTGCAGTGTGAATGAGTGTAACTCTGTAACTCTGCTCCATTCAGTTGTGCTGTTTGACACAAAGAGCCAGTCCTGTGTTCATGTCCTCTATAGAGTGATGAGACGTGAACCTAAAGTCAGCGTGTACAGTGATGGAGCAAACTTCTCTCTAATGAACTGAACTGTAGGTAATGATGAAAATCATAATTGTGTACTAAATGTAAAACACATACTTTTGATATGTCCGATTTTTAATGTTATGAGACAATGTTTTTTAATGGAAAAAAACTTGAAGGATTTGTTTTTAAATGTGAACCTTTTAAAAATATTAGTTTTTAACTAAAGTGAATTTTAAAAACCTTCTTTGATGTAATTTAGCATTTTATATTCTATATTTTTGTTGTTATTGATGTTTTTTATATAAATATGTTATTTATTAATTATTTTTAAAATTGTTATCTGTTTTGCCATGAGAGCCATTGCAGCTGATATGGCAATAAATAATGAATGAATGAATGAATGAATGAATGATGAAAATCATATTGTAACCAATCCATGGACAAAGCTTTTTATCTGTTTTGTTCTGTTCCTCAAGGACCCAGAAAAACTTTGACAATTTCTTTCAAAAGTAAATTTAAAAAATCTTTTAAGGAATTTTTTGTACACTTTATTTTATAATTGCTTTATTTTAATTTTTGTATTTTGTGTTTGTCAAACAAAGCTATTGTATGACTTCAAAGGGCTTGGCAGTATAAATTCTTAAAAAAAAAAAAAACTTGACTATTCTTGAAAATGGTACATATCAGAACTGGAACAAGTGAGATATTTATATTTTACTTTTTTTTTTGTGTGTGTGTGGTTTCTTTAAATCCCATCATTTAGTTTTAACTGTGCATGCTAGTGGAGAAATATGAAATTATTATATTTGCATACTTTTTTTTTTAAACACTATGATGTCCAAAATCGCTCCTCTTTTTTGTGGTGGCTTTAAATTAGCATGAAGGTCTTCAGATGTTTTTGTAGACTGTGTTTGAAGGCTCTGTGAAACACAATGCATTATTCATTTATTTCATGGAACTCAAAGGGCAGGCACACAGTTTTTGAAGTCAGTTTCACGCCATCCTCTGCTGGTTGTCCAACAGAGTTTATTCAGCTTACCTCAATAAGCATTTCTTTTAAAGTTTTTCTCTTCAGTCTTAGCTTAGTTGGTGGTTGTTGGATTTTTCTGAGACTCAGAAGAACTCTATAGATGCAATGAATGGATACCAAGAAATTAAACATTTAAATATATATATATATATATATATATATATATATATATATATATATATATATATATATATATATATATATATATATATATATATATATATATATATATATATAAAATGCTAATAAAATAAATTGCAAAATACATAACTCAAATGGTCATTGTCTTAAAGTGCAAACATAATCATAGAAAGTAAAGCACCAGCCCTGTTCTAGGGCAAATTTAGGGTGGACGGACACTTTCTGCAGAGCAGAAATGGCAAAAGATTGCTTGCTTTTGATTTAGTATGAAAGTGGAGTAGAGGTGCAATCACTTTAGCAATTTTGTTGAAATTTCACAGAAAAAATGTCCATAGTAAATAGCCTAGTGCTATATGAAGCACTGCTCACAGAATCCAGTTTCAAACAGCAGCTTGATTTTGACCAGTGTGGTGAATTAGCTTGGCCACCTTTTGTGCTTTTCTTCACTATGATTTGAAAATGTAACAACTAAACTTTCATCATCTTGTGCATTCATTTTTCATAATAGAACTTATGGGCTGCTAGTGATGCTTGACGCATTATTGGTCATTATTAGAGGTTGGCCGGTAGTGGATTTTACCGATACCAATAGCTAGGTTGGACCATACTGGCCAATACTGATTAATCAACCGATAGTTTAAAAATGGATACTGAATGGAAACTAAAACTAAAAAAGGGACTGAACCATACTTTGTAAAATAATAAATATATTATTATTAATTATATATTGAGCATTAAAGTTAGTTCATAGTTCATTAATTTTGACAAAGGCAACTTAAACATTTAAAAATATCAGTAAATGTTGAAATTAACACACTAACAAGGAACAATACTTCTATTCTACAGCTTTTATCAAATCTTCAATATAAACATCTACACAAAAGCCATAGTATTGAAATTACATCATATCATATGGATATTGTATGTATAGTCTCTCAGTTTAACTGCTTCTATTCTAGAACATGTGATGAATGTCTAATCAGAATAACAAAATATGTTAGTCACAAGCCGAGCAAAAGCCCAGGGCCACATCCGGAGGTCGGGCATCAGTTATCACACACCAAATGCATCGCATTCAGTTTAAACGGCATTCTAAAACTGTTTATTTAATCACCAAATAGACATAAGTTTACTTCAAGAATGATCAAAAAGCGGCATATATGAGTTTGAAGTTTGGTGTATAAAACAATAGAGCAAATGGAAAAAGAAAGCGTGATCTATATTATAGCTCTCTATGAAACATACAGACTTTATTAGAGGTATGAAAAGAAAAACGTTTTGCTAAAAAATGCACAGTACACACAATTTTCCAGTCCAGGGTGAAGTCTTTATGTACATTTACATTGATTTGAGACAGACATGTTGTATTTAATGTAAAACTCTTTGATGGTGCTCTGTGATGCGGCAGGATTTCTGTCGGCTGAATGAGCACAGTTTGTTTTCAAACAAACAACACGTGTTGTCAGTGAATTCCGCCTCTAGAGGCCGCTCTCGTATTGTATAATGACAGCAGAGCCTTCTCAGCCGCTTCAGTAACGGATGCAACTAGGGATACAGCGATTAACACGGTTAATTAATCGTAAAGCCTCCGTGACACCGAATGTTTCTGTTGCATGGAACAGAACTGCTGCAACAAAATTAAAACAAAGTTTCACTGGCAGTGCACCAGCTTAAAATGCTGTGCTTATCAGAGACACGGTGGATACACACTAAAACAACCATGACAGAGGAACCAAACAGCAAAGTTTTATTTCCACCAGAGAAGTCGATAGTGTTGGAGCATTTTGGGTACACCAAGAAAGACCAGGGTGTCATTTAAATATTGCCGTAAAACTGTTGCTAAAGAGCCAATGCATAAAGAATAATACACGAGTAGCTGTGCACTGAACAATTTTAAAAACCAAAGCCACCTGACACGAAGCTACAGCTTATTAGCTCAGAATTCTGCCCGCTTCAGATCAGAAATGAAATGGTACGGTAAGATCACACTTATATGAATTAATTATAACATTTAGCAATTTGAATTAAGTATTTGAGAGAGAAAGAGAGAGGTGACAGTTGCTTGATTGAAAGTTTACCTGCGTTTGCGCATCTCTCTACAAACAATCAAGCTGTGAGTTTAGTTACTAAACAGCGATTTTTATCCCCTCGTTTCTGATGAATATAATGTAGCATGAGGCAGCGTTTACAAGAAGTCTGTGTGTTTGCGATCTCACAAACCAAAATAATAGGCGTTATTTTCAAGCCACTTGTAAAATCATATGAATTGTTATAAAGATTATTCAGTTTATTCTTCTCATTAGTAACAGTTTCCTTGTTGGATAAAGTTAATATTAGTCTTATATTAATAATACTTAAATAACATTGCCATTTATTATCCGTTTTATTTATAATTCAAAAACCATCAAGATTTTTTTTCACAATGTAGAAAATGAAAACACTAAATACTTTTAAAAATGAGTTATTTTTTTTTGTTTTTTATTATTATTGTTTTGTGCTGTAGGCCTAATATTGGTTACTGTGTTGTTTCAGTTTCAAAAGGCAGCAATAAATAACACATTAATATCTAAGGAGTGTTCATGTGATTTTTATACACTGGTAATGTTGTGAAATGAGTAAATGCATAATAATCATAATAATCGTGAAATTCTAGAATTGTTGCATCCCTAGACGTAGCCCAGAAAAATCAGCATAGATTTTTGCCGATAACTGATAGTTCTGCCAATCAACTATCTATGCTTCAATTAGGGATGCAACGATTATAGATTTTGTTGGTACGATTATAGTCTGAGGAATGATCACGGTTATCACGATTATTGTGCATTTATTAATTTCACAACACTATAAGCTTATAAAATCACATGAAAAACCTATTTTAAAGTGTTATTTATTGCTGCCTTTTGAAACAGACATGAACTCAGTAACCAAATTATACAGCACAAAATAATAAAAACAAACAAAATTCCATTTCTCTCTTTGGAATGAAGTAAAAGTGAAAAAAAGATTTTTGATTTAGGCATACTTTAACACTAATAATGAATAACAATCAAAATAAAAAAAAAAGTCTTTGTCTATTTGGAATTAAATATAAGCTGCCTACATATTAGCATATTATTTCCCTTTTGAAGACAACTAAATGTAGTCAAAGGTTGCTGGACCTCTGTCTGAAAGGCTCTTTTGATAAACTATATTACAATATTGTTTTGTATTTTAATTTTGTGTATTTTTCCACAACTTTTTGGACCCAAATACAAACATAGTGGGGAAAAAAAAAAAAAAAAAACTCTAGTTGGCTCTTGACTTCAACAGTATAGCTGCCTTTAAAAAATATATCAGAGCTTTTCGTATTTAATTACATTAACAGTTATATTTCGATTATATTTAATATTACTATTAATATAAAAGACTAATATTAACTGAACTGTTATTGTCATCAACTTTGATCCACATAGGCCTATGTGATGCGATCTGGGAAAAAACGTTGGATGTGGCGCTGGGAGGTTTTCAGGAAATTCGGAAAATGTTATATTTAAGGCAGTTGGCATTTCGAAAAAATGCCAATTTTTGTCAAAATTAGGTTTTCATTAAATTATTATTCTATAACATCTTGTCTATCATCTCTGAAAATATCTTGGCAAAATTCAGTTGTTTAGTGTAGCAAGCAGAAATGACAGTGTTATATAAACAGTGCGCAAACAGTTGTGCTGCGCTCGCGTTTCAGCATGTAAACTACAACTAATACTAAGGTACATTATTTGTGCTGTTTAAACATACAAAGGGTGATCAAAAGTTTGGAGACCATACCCATAATAAACAACGAAAAAAAGACGTTAGTCTGTTTGTGTAATAATGCAGTATAGCGCTCCTTACATCTCGCGTTAAACCTGTAAAGTGAAAGTTGTCTCACTTCAAACTTGTTTTTCTCAAAATTCCATTCCTGAAAATCATAGCTATCAGCCAACTTCAGTAGCTATAACTTTTGTTACGATCAAGCTATGGACAAAATGAAAACAGTTTTGGAAAGGGCTTGAACCCAGCTTACCCAGTGTGGCACAAAAAAAGGTAAAATTTCACCATGTGTTGGGTTTTCCCAGATCGCATAACATATTCATTTTAATAATTTATCATAATTAATCAAATTTTACACATGACAAACATTACATACAGCTTTGTTTAAGTTGCAAAGTTGAAAGTCCACAACTCACCGCCACGGCATTGATTGGAACTGATATTGATTGGATTGATTTGATTTGATTGGAACTTATATTTATTTCCCTACTTACATATTTAATTAAGTAATTCGCCATGTAATTTAACAAAGTTATGCATTACCTTTGCCTGATCGTGCAAAGTTGGGTGGTTATCCCGCAGGTGCATCAAATTTGATGTAGGCTATTCGAGCAGTCTTTACGGCACGTTTTGCAAAAATGTCATTCTTTGTGTACCCCAAATAATCTCAAACTACCGACTTCAGGCAACTTCTTTGGAGGAAAGAGAGTTTCGCTGCTAGATTCCTCTTAATCCAGTGTGCGTGCATAATAGTCTCCGTGTCTCTGATAAACTCTGAACTTTAAACTAGCGCAGGCTGGCATAACTCTTTTCATTTTGCGCAAGTTGCAACAGTTCCGTTCCTTGCAACAGAAACACGGTGTTGCGGAGCAGTTACGATTAATTAACCGTGATGTTTTTAATTGCGGTTAATGGTGAAATCGGTTAATCGTTGCATCCCTAGCTTCAATCAACCAACTATTTACTGACAAGATCCGCATGATAATCGCATATGTTAATCGTGCAGTCCTAACCATTAATGACATGAAAACATTTGCTGAGTTGTACGGTATATGTATGGTTTCGATATCAGTGTTTTTAATCCTCATCTGAATTGTCCTGCTGTCATGTGTCAAAACAAACAGCACAAGACTTCAGTGATTCCGCCTTTAAAGACCACTCTCATTCTTTTTTTTTTTTTAAGTCAGAATTGTGAGAACTAAGTTTGCAATTTCAAGTTAAAAAGTTACATTTTGAAGGGGGAAAAGGACTGATATGTTCTCAGAATTTATCACACAATTATGACTTGTCTCGCAATTGCATGTTATAAAGTCAGAACTACGAGACATACACACGGTTCTGAGCAAAAAAGTCAGAATTGCAAGTTTATTTCTCAGATTGTCCAAATTACCTTTTTTTGGTCTTCCGTACTCTATATTTTATCGGAAATCATTCCTTTTTTTTTTTTTAATCAGAATATCAGTGTTGATTAGCGTTTGTAGTCTGTACAGCTCAACAATCACTCTGAACTGTAGAAATGGTAAAATGGTGCTACCACTGTCATTATCTTGTGGTCCAGCTGGAACCAAGCCAAGGGGTCCGGAACCGTACTGTGGTCAGCTATTTGAGGTTCCATGAGCAAACTCTGCTGTGTAGGTGCCCAACTCGCCGTCACTCTGTTGAGAGTGCTCTGTGTTTCTCTCAAATACACATAAAGGGAGAGAAAGCAAGGTGGTACAATGCAGAATGGATGATAATGATAAAGTTTTTCAGAAATTTCGTCTAATGCCACACATGCTTTAGAGGTACAATATAAGCACTGCTGATGAGAGACTGCAAACAGGTTGTTTGTTTGTTTGTAACGGGCTCTGCTCTCCATCTGACTGTGCTGTTTTTATGGGGTGCTTCAAATGTACTTTTTTCCTCGTGTCAGTCATGGTGCCAGTGAGAGGTGGGAGGAACTGAACAAGTAGGTCAGGCAGATAGACATGAATAGCTGATTACATCACAAAGAGCCATACACTCAACTGCTTTTGCCAGGCCACTGGACATTAGTAATTACTAACCTGTTTTCCTTTGTGAATTGATTGTGGAACATCTGGATATGGTTCTGTTTGTAGCCCATTTGTGTGGGGTGTTTCTTGTGTGGCTTGCACTTGTGTAGACCAACACATCAATAATACTCAAATGTGAGTCAGTATAGCATCAGAATTACCTATAATCCTCTCTGAACAGTCTCCTGATTTGCATAGGTTATGTCTGGAATAGCATACTAGTGTACTATTGTCCATTTCTGCAGTATTTACTGTACACATTTTTTTTGAATGCAATGAATAATCTACTGCATTGGCAAAATATGCATTATAGCATGGAATCCCACAATGTGTTGTGCTAGACTTAACTGCTTCCATACAATATTGCATTCCAAATAAAAACGAATTACTTCCGTGTTTTATGATCGTTCGATAACAATGACAATTACATTTATTATTTAAAAAAAAAAAGTATACTGCAGAATATTTGGTAATGCAGTATTGCATTTCATCATGAGCTATGTTTCATCAAAATGCATGAATTAAACTGTTGAATTAAAAAATTGGAATATTGCATAAAACATTTTCAAATAAATCCCACATAAAATAAATTACTTGTGCCTCTGAACAATTCAGGAGTTAATTCTTGAGCAATTCAGGGAGGTGATTATATCAAATGACTTTCATGACAGACTTTGGCATTTCAGAATGACTAAAACAGTCTTTTTGATGGTGTGCAATCGGTAATCGTAATCGGTCTGCTTATTAAGTGAGTTATTCAATTACATGATCTATTAGAGGCTGCACAATAATGGTTAAACGGTTAACTAGCATTATTTTACTTAAGTTATTATTCTACTTAAATCAAGAGAATATCAAGTTATTCAAGGTATATGTTAAATCTGGCCCACAAGATCCACTTTTCTGTAGGGTTTAGCTCTAACCCTAATCAAACACACATGAGGATGCTAATCTGTGTGTTCAGGATCATTTGAAAATCACATGTTTGATCAGGTTTGAGTGTGATCAGGGTTGCGGCTAAACTCTACAGTGCATTGGCCATGCAGGGGAGAAGTTCTGATTTATATTCTTAATATCAGGCAACCACAACCATAAAAGTGTTTTGGAGGCTTGTTACTAATGCAAGATCATGCAAATTCCAAAATATAATGAAATGTTTTTAGAATAAATAACCAGCAGGTAAATATCACGCATGCAAATTTAATAATTTAGGGGATGCTGGATGCAGGAATTGTGATCATGATTAAAATATGATTTATCTTGCAGCTACATAATCTGATTTTTTTTCATCTAAAAATGTGTTCCCAAAATTTTTTCTATAACTGCTTCTGCCTCAATTGAGTGCACAAGGTTTTTTTTTAATTACACATTTTACGATTTCAGCTGCAATTTTCCATTCACCAAATAAATTGATTTGATTATTTGATCATTGGATACTGTACATTCTTTATGTACACTTTTGCGTTGAAATTATATTTGAAAAATACCGGCATATAATTACGCCTATAATCATTTCTGTAATTTCTGAAGTCCTTTGATCATGTGATATATAATACAACTATACTGCACAGTGTTTTGCTGATTGTGCAGTAACATTAAATTGATGTTTCTTGCTCTGTTTCAGCCATTTTTCAATTTGACTAAGCTGAGAAAACTTGGCCTAAGTGACAATGAGATCCAGCGGCTGCCGGGAGATATAGCTAACTTCAACCAGCTCGTAGAGCTAGACATCTCTCGAAATGGTAAGAAGCCCTTTGCTTTATCAGACCACTGTTTAATTACTATACGTGTCTGTGAGAAACTTTGGCCTCCCGTGTCTTGCCCTTCCCACACGCTTCCAGCATACGCCCAACATATTTCAGCAGCTGGGTTTCTGTGCTCAACAATTAGGCACAACGTTTCAGCATCATTCACAGTAATTCCCAGCCTGGATCGCAGCGTATCCACGCCCAAAATTCAGTTTTCCTTTCAGCTGTTTTTTACTATTTTTGGTCAAGCGGCATTTTTAAAACTAGACTTCATGGTTTGTGGCGTCTTGTGGTTTTAAAAGACCGGTGTCTTTCTTAAAGGGATATTTGATTAAGAAATATATTACTCTGCCCTCATTTACTCCCCCGCATGTCATTCTAAACCTGAATGACTTTATTTTCTTTCTAAACAGCAAAGACGATATTGTGAGATTCTTAAGTCAGTGGGGTTAAAGATTCTTTAAAATATTTTTGTTATACAGAAGAAAGAAATGCATGCAAGTTTATAAAGCCATGAGAGTGAATTTTCAGTCTTGGGTGAATCCCTTGTATCCCTTTGTAAGAATGGTTTATGCTCTTTGTGTGTTTACACACTGTCTTACAAAGGAAGTTCCTCCCTTATAAATTGACATCATATTCTATTTGAACTCTGATCTCTCCTAGTTATAGTGCCATTTTTATGGCAGGCACATAATGATTGAAATATTGGCTTTGTTTCAAATTGCTGTATGCTGCCCACATAGCTTGATATCTTGTAAGGAAGCATCTAAAATGGAACCCATAAGGGACCAAAATGTAAGGCTCTAATTAGACAGCAACAAATGCAGCAGACATTTTCTAAAAAATAAAAATCTAAATAAATTTCTCCATGGGGAAATTGAAAATTACTTCTAAAGACTAACTTATTATGCACTTTGAGATTGTTAATCAGTGGTATGTGCTTTCATTGTAGCCATCAGCCTGCATAACTTGAACTAATTTATAAATGAATCATGTTTAACAGTGGAATTCATGGTGGAAAACTACATTCCCCAGAAATGTTCACCAATCAAAGAACCGTGATAAGGAAATTGCTCTAAAAGAACACTTAGTTCTCTTACCACTCCACTGAAGCACTGCAAATTTCTCTATGCTTTCAAACCATCCTGTAGTATTGCTAATATCTTGTGCATCTTTAAATTAATAGTTTTATATTTTTAGCGTTTCATTATAATGTAAACCTTTCCCTCAATAAGCTGTTAAGTGCAGAGTCTTTTACCTTTGTCTTCAAATCAAAGTTTGATGTTGTGATTCACCTCATTGCTGGTTGGTTTGCTTCATGGCTTGAAACTCTTAAATGAAGACTTTTTAAAAAATCACTAGGGGAAAAATAAATGGGAAGAATTCTTCCGGAACCAAGGCCTCTGAGAAGTGGGTGAATACTGTTGCACTGTAGCGCTCCTCACTTGAAGCACACTTGAAGGGCATTCAATCCAGATTTGAGTAGTTTTGCATTAGCACGTTCATTTTTATGCTCTACTAAGTATAAAATGTTGCGTAAGATGGGAAGTTGCTTTATTTATTATGAATATATATATATATATATATATATATATATATATATATATATATATATATATATATATATATATATATATATATATAATATATATATATATATATTAGGGGTGTAACGATACGCTCAGGTCACGATACGATACGTATCTCGATACTGGGTTCACGATACGATACATATCACGATATTTTGAACTAAATTTAAAACATGAATTATTATTCTCATCGGACAGGTCAGTTGTCGCTTTTTTTTAGAGGTTTAAGCTTAACTAATTATTGTTTCTTATAGGTCTGTGGAGCAAAGAAGGGGAACATTTCAAGCGATTTTTCAAGAATAAAATTTAATTTATGATTTCATAAATTAATACAATTTTTACTTCTTTTGTGATCTGAAAAATGTAGGCTTAGCCTTACATGGCTTTAGAACGGCATTAGGTTGACTAATTAATTGAGATCGCATCACATAAGTTTATCATCAATGTGGTAACACGATGGAACAGCTCCATGGAGCATCTTTTGCTTTTCCGTGAGCACAGCTATTGCTGTGACACTGCGGTGAAAGAAAGACACAAATTTTCTCACACGACCAATAAAGCGATGCAAGAAACATTTAAACCTGCGTGTGACGCAAGGTTCAGTGTGTGCGCGAAACACTTGATATGTGTGACTCGAAAAAAAAAAAAAAATTTCCCACTCCGTGGTAATAACATGTGCTGCGACTAATGTAGCTCTGACAAGCCCGTGAAGCTTTGCGAAGCTGTTGTTGTCTGAGTAGGTAATGTCGGCAGCTCAACCAATAGGATTAGACTGCCGTCATATCGCAATCACTCTACGATACATATCGCAACATTTTTGTATTGCGAAATATCGTACTGCGATATATCGTTACACCCCTAATATATATATATATATATATATATATATATATATTTTTAATGATTTTCATCATTTAATAAATTATATAGGGATGCACGAATGTTTAAATGCACAAAAAAAGCTATTTTGGTGTTAAGTCAAGTCAACCTTTATTTATATAGCGCTTTTTACAATACAGATTGTGTCAAAGCAGCTTTACAGTATCAAATAGGAAGCTAATGTATCAATAATGCAAAAAGCTTATTCACTTGTTCAGCCGAATAAGTGAAAAAAAAAAAGAAGAAATTATACCAAACAATAACGTGACGTGATCAAAGAGGGGTGCGCACTAATGTAGCAAACATGTCCATAGTGTGGAAGTGTTTAAAACTTTCAGAGAAAGACGCAAACATCATTACAAGCACCAACAGCGAAAGACTGTTTAACACCGCATTGCATGAGAAGAGGAACGGGTAGTTGTTGCTGGTTACTGTATGATGACTGAAATCGCGAAATGACCTTAAACCATTAGTAAATAAACTACAGAACGTTATTTTTTCTAATACACGCACAAATTGTTTGTATTTTGACAGCGCTGCATGAGCTCGTTAGCCAGGGTTCAAAGTCCAAAGCACAAGGAAAATCTGCGCTGAAACAGCTTAATGAGAGAATCATTCATACATCTGCTCCTCTCTAGTACCGACGTCTTATGCGGCTTCTGCCAAAATAAAAGTCAACATTCATAAATGTTAGTACTGTATTTTTACTGTTGTTCTGTAAAATAAAAATAAAAAGTAAGACAAAAATTATAACAATAAAAACAACAGCTCTATTAATACATGTATTATAACATTCACACATAGTGTTCAAATTGGGATCTGTAATATTTTCTAATGTTTTAAAAGAAGTCTCTTCTGCTCAGCAAGGCTGCATTCATTTGTTATTTTAAATTAAATTGTGCTTTGTTGGCAGGCTATAATTGGGTATGATGACACAATTTTTAAACACCCCTAAGCTTAAAATGGATCACATGACTAGACAGAGATGAAAATTCCCTTTACAACGACACCTGGATTGTGAAAATCAGTTAAGGTTTGCGAAAGTTATGATATTTATAATAATGGGAAATGTATTAAAAAACTATACATTGAAGTCCTGTGACCGAAAATGCTTATTATTCACACATTTTTGCTTATAACTTCCTCATTTTATCAGATATTTGCATGAAATTTGAATAGAATGTAGAATTTTGTTAGTTCTTTCAAATGAAATCATGAAAATGTATTGTTTTAACTGGAATGGGCATCAGACCCATGGTAACTCACTGAAAACAATTATAATTAATAAGCGTTCATTTATATTCATAAGCATTTATTTTCAGAATACAAGAGAAAACAACAACAATGCATATACAAAACATCACTATTAATTGTTAATTCATATTCATACAAGTACAAAACAAATATTAATTTTTATTCACAAAAGTACAACTAACAGACTTTTTTTTTTTTAGAACGACGCCTGCAGTACATCTGACAGTGCGCTAATCTACCTGCCACAAATGTGACTACCCAATTTCCGCGATTTAGTAAAGTACGTTCTCCTCTATGGATTTTGCTGAAATTTCATTAGTACCAAGATAAAAGCTATGTATTTATGTCCAACTATCTTTCATTAGTGTCCAAAGCTTAGATGAAGCTCGCCGACCGGTTGAAAGCCACGCAAATCTTCCGAAAGTCACGTGACCTGAAAATACCTCAGGGCTGAAATCCCGAAGTGTCCAAAGCTAGAGGGGTTTGCACTCAACGTAGTTACCGTCGAATTTAGGAAAAACATACTCCCGCCAGGCGGCCAGGAGTAGATATTGAATGACACGCACACTAACATTACCGCGCAGTCTGAAACACAGAATTGAGGCAGAATGTTCGCCGCGAGTGGCTGCTATGTCATCATACCTACTATAATGTCTATTAGAATGTTAAAAATGTTCAGTGTTAAGTAAATATTTTGAAATTGTTGTTTTGTAATTGATTTCCTTTTTTTTTTTTTCTTTGAAAAGCAAGACAAAACTGTAAAAAGCACATTTTGGCTTTTTAATTTTATGCAATGGTGAAACAATTTGGCAAAATACATGGGGGGGGGGGGGGGAAAGGAAAAAAAAAACATATTCCGTAATCAGCCTTTGGCCCAGTGTTTCATTTTGTTTGGTTTCGGCTTCGGCCAAGAATTTTTTCGGTGCATCCCTAAAATTATTTTTAATGTTTTCATGCCATTTTGCATGTTTTGCATGGCATTGCAGTGAAGGATGCATGTTGTGCTGACTTGAACATAGTCAAAGGAAGTCATCGTAGGCATCTCTGCCATAATACTTGCCTACATGGGCAGCTCTCTAGGTTTTTGGTACAAAGCCATTGTTTTGACTATAGCAAGAGTTTTATTGTTGTAAGTGGATTAAATCTGTTTTCTCTTTTCTCACAGACATTATGGAACTCCCTGAAAGCATTTCATATTGTAAAACCCTCCAAGTAGCAGATTTTAGTGGAAACCCTTTGACAAGGTAATTGTGCATTTCAGCTTTGATATTCTGATCCTGTATGGCATATGTTTTTTCGGCTCATGTAGAAATGCTTAAAAACTGTTTGATAAACAGAAATGCTGTTTATCACAAGATTTCAAGTTATTTAAACTGAAGTACAGTTTTATTCCATTTTGCTGATGTTACCCTAATTGAGTTTTCTGTTTGTGTGTCATTGTGCCAGATAAATAATTCTAGTTTCTATAATTCTATAATTAAAAAGATGTTCCCCTGTTAATTTGCCTCTGTAGTTGGCTACATTTAAACTTTTTTTGTGTGCACTTTAAGCATTTTAAATTCTGAGTGGACTGCAGTTGTAGAGTAGCTTTTCCAACACTGCTGAAATCTGTACACTTCATCAGGTTGATAATAGAGATCCAGTAATTTTTCTTTGTGCTTATTGTGGTGTGTACATTGGGGATAGTTGGTTCTTTAAACAAGTCTTAATTGCATTTCTAATACACAACAAATGTGTTGATGGCAGCTAATAGCTGTGTTGTGCTTGACAGGTCATCCGTTATGCATTAGCACTGGATCCACTTTGGGCCAGTTTGCCAATTTGTTTCCTTCATTTTGCTGGATGTTACAACGCTTGACTGCTTCTGTAATCTCTGGTTATTTTGTAACCATATGGTTTAGTTTTAGTTTCCTGGCAGAACTTTCTTGTTAGCAATTTTTTTTGGTTTGTTTTTTGCTGTCGGGACCATGTTCATGATTGACTCCTCTTCTGTTCTTTCACCTGTCCACCAGCCTGGATTCATTTTATCAGTTACTCTCTTCTGTCATTCCCTGTGTGTATTGTGACTTGTTTTTGTTTTGTTTCAGATTGCCAGAAAGTTTTCCGGAATTACGGAATTTAACATGCCTTTCCATCAATGACATTTCTTTACAAGCACTTCCAGACAACATTGGAAAGTAAGTGTTATTTTCCTTCTCTGTTGCGCATTATTTAGCAGCAATCCAGTTTGTTTTTATGTACTCTCCTTTTATTAGACCAGATAATCTGGCTCTGTTTGCGGTTTTTAGAGGGATTTTGTGTCTTATGATATTAGCAGGGTTTGATCGACGATGACATTCTCATATGATCTCATGTCAAATATGAACACTGTTAAAAACTGATATAGACATTCAGCCTTTGAGATGGACTGACTTAATTTACTATATCCACCTTAGTTGTTATGTCTTTTTTTCTCTTTTGCTGTTACATTTAACAGCATCTGAGATGGCTACAGTAATAATTATCCCATTACTTGATGACTATTGCTGATATGATATCAGAATGATTAAAACTGTCTAATTTCAGACAGCTGTTTCCACATTTTCAAATTTGGTTAAAAGCATTTATCCTCAGGGACATTTTGACATGTGCACTGAGACTTAGGCAGTTAGTGGTTTCTGTAGTTTAGTCTATCGGTGGGTGATTTTTTTTTTTTTTTTTTTTTTTAGCTGGTGAGTACTCCATGACAGAGTCTATTTCCAAGATGACAAATTGTTTCCCAAAAACAGTCTAGTGTGGGCATGTGAGTGGCTCGGCCTGTTATTCCAGTGGAATATCACTCGTATCACCTTTCACCATTCACCATTGTCTCTGTAGTAACTTGGACTTTTTTCAGATTGAAATCTGGGAAACGTCTGGGTATCTTTTTTTTTTTTTTTTTCTTCTCTACTTTGCGATTTCCACGGCTCTCTTCATTTCCTGTGTAATTTCCTCTTCCGTGCCAGTCGTCTCTCTATCTCACAGCTCAGTGGCAGCCTCTTGCAGTCTGAACCTTCAGAAAGTGCCTAGAAAAATAATGGAAATTCATTCATATGGCCAGGCTAGTCCTTTTATGGCCAGTGAGTTGATTTCCTGTAGAAGTTAATCAACTGTGAGGCTCACAGAGCTACTATCACTACTTTTAAACATCTAGACACAGGGTTCCCACGGGTCATGGAATTTCTGGAATATCATGGAATTTTAAAAGCTCTATTCCAGACATTGAAAGTCAGGGAATTTTATATTTTTTAGGACAAAGTCATGGAATATCAGGGATTTTTGATTGCTGCTTAAAATTTTAGTTTCCATTTATCAAAATGTCATTTTTCTATAACTTTTTTTTTTTTGTTTAACACGTTTTGCCTATTTTTATGGTTAGACTTTTTTTTTCAGCTGCATTTTATTACCTTCCCGCACTACAACTGCCAATCAGTTTAGTCAAATGCTGTCACCAGGCTGTCCCTGATAACCAGTGTTGCCAAGTCTGCGGTTTTCCCACGGAAATGGGCTATTTTACCACTGTTGCCGCGGATTGTTTTTGATGTCCGCGGGTTGAAGCAACCATAGATATGTATGGAAGCAACCCCAATAGCGTCATATTTAGCCCCTGGAATTAGAATTTACCGGAGTAACCCCGAAAAAAATGTGTATTTTACACGCCGGAATGTGATTTTTAACAGGGAACCTTGAAACAAAATTGGGCTAGTTTTGAGTAGCAAGTGGGCAGGTTTTGTTGTGAAAACCTGGCAACCCTGCTGATAACTAAGGGAGACATGCCAGGAAAATGTAAATTTCAAGAGCTTTGGCTACAAAATGACCACTTCGAAGACTGGGTGTTAAAAGTAGACAATAGAAAAGCAAAAGCTAAATGTGAAGAAATAAAAAGACTAAATGGTGAACTTTTTTTTGAACGATTACAAACAGAAAATTATTCAGAGCTTTTAACCCCTGAATTCATAAAATCTATACATTCATTTCTGTAGAAAAGTGCATTTAAAGGGTAAAAGCAAAAAAAAAAAAAAAAGTAGTGTGTATGTGTGTTTTGTATGGAAGCCTGTTTTCACCACTGAATAAAAAAATTACAAATAAAAAAGGTTATTGCGACTTCTCACAATTTTGACTTTTTTTCTCACAATTACATGATATAAACTCGCAATTGCAAGAAAAAAAGTCATAAGTATGAGATAAAAAGTCGCAGTTGTGTGAACATATCAGTATTTATTCTCCTCAGAAATGGTCTTTATATCTCACAATTCTGAGAAAAAAAGATACAAACTCATAATTGCAAGAAAAAAAGTCAGAATTGTGAGTTTTATCCTTTTTTTTTTTTTTTTTTTTTTTTTTTTTTTTTTTTACTAAAAACGTCTGTGAACAAGTAAATAAAGCTTGCAAATGGATGGATCCATTCATTATAGGTCATGGAAATTCAGCTTTTTAGTCAGGGAAAGTCAGGGAATTTGACATTTGGCTTAGAGTGGGAACCCTGTAGACAATATTTAAAAGTGTTGTTTAACACTGTGCCACATCAACTTTCCTTTTAGGGTGCTTTCACACTTGGTTCAATTGCCTGGTCCGAACCCTAGTTCGATTGCTCCCCCCCTCCCACCCTGGACTGTATTCATATTATTTTATTTGGGTTTGAACTGTGGTTTGTGTGCATCATCATGCCAGCAGCTGTTTACCCCCGTTACTTAGTAACGACAGAGCAGGAGAAGGCGCAAAATGCATAACATTGCTCCCTTCATTTATATATAGTTTTTGAGACGTTTTTTTTTTTCTAAAGCTTCAGTACATTACAGCATGTAACGTCTGTCTTACAAATGTACTGCAAAGACTGCTGAACACAGAAATATGATATAAAGCTCTCTACTTGCAGCGCCTCACTCACCCCGGGAAAGTGAGTAAAACACACACAAACACACATTTTTATCACATATGTCATTATAGCGGTTCACTTCCGTTTTTGGTATGATTGTGTTTATATCAGCAGCGAAACGTACTGGATATCACATGAACCGTACTCCAGACCACCCTTTTTAAGTGGACTCGGGCACGGTTCGTGGATGCGCACCCGAGTTTGGAAGACAATGTTCACATCATCCAAACGTACCGAACTTTGAAGTCAATCGAATTCGGGTGCGCACCCAAAATTAGACCTGGCATTGTCTTAATGTAATGGATTTCCCATTAAAAACGTAATTTTGATGGCAGAATATGTGTCCGTACAGTCCCAATACATGCCTCCATTTCAGTGGTACCTTTGCACATATTCCAGTCACAATGCTGTTTGCTCTGCTGCACACCCATACCATGACGGTCGTTTGCATTTATATCTGCCGCTGATGAAAGACTGACAACTCGACGTCCATTTTTCCCAGAAACAAGCTGAAACGTGGACTTGTCTGACCACAGCACACATTTCCATTGTCTTTTTGCCTATATGAGATGAGCTCTGGCCCAGAGAACCCTGTGGCATCAGTGCATAGAACTGATGAATAGCTTTCTTCTAGAGAAAACAGAAATTCAAATTTAATTTATTGATGCAGCTGCAGAATGTGTTAAGTGACAGCAGTTTTTTTCCGAAGGACTTGTGAGCCCATGTGGCTATATTTAACACCGCAGCATGATGTTTTCTTATGCAATGCCATCTGAGGGCTCAAAGGTCATGCACATTCACCTGAGGTGTCTTACCTTGCCCTACACAGACTGACATTTCTCTGGATTCCTGAACCTTTTCACAATATTATGTGTGGTAGTTGGTGAAAGACCTAAATTCTTTAATTTTCTATTAAGAAATGTGATTTTTATTTTTGGTGTTTTTATTTTTGGTGTTTTTTTTTTTTGCTCCTTTTATACCCAAACATGATATCCTCACCTATTTAAATTTCACCTACTTACTGTGAACTGTAACGTCCCAACTTTTCTAGAATTGGGGTTTTATATAAAATAAAGAATTATTATATTGCATTTTGCTTAAAGGAAATTAAGGATTTTTGAGATTTTGGATGAATTTGTGCTTGTCTTACCTCAAACACAAGCATAATGCCTGAAAGATTAAAACATTTTTTTTTATATATATATATATATATATATATATATATATATATATAAATAATATATAATATATAATATAAAGAGTTCCGATGCAAAACCCTCTAGAAGCCATCTCGGTCAAAAATGAGATAATGATACTGAGTGAATGCTCTTGACACATATTATACATCCATCATATACTTTTACTTCAAACTCGCCAAAAATCCCATCCTCAGCTCGATCAGAAGTACCAGTACTTACATAGAAATCTATACATCTGAGCCTGATAAAAATGCATTTTTTGAAGAAATGCGTCAAATGGATTTAGAGGCCTTTTGCATCTGAACTCTTCATACATACGCAAAAGCCTCTAAATCCATCTGACACATTTCTTCAAAAAATTCATTTTATCAGGCTCAGATGTATAGGTTTCTATGTAAGTGTATAATTAATTTAGAGTATATAACTATTATTTATATATATATATATATAATATAATATTATTATTATTATTATTATTATTATTATTATTATTATTATTAATAATAATAATTTATAATAATAATTAATTAATAATAATAATAATAATAATAATAATAATAATAATATATATATATATATATATATATATATATATATATATATATATATATATATATATATATATATATATATAATTTTATTTTTTTTTCTTGTCCTTTGTTTAATCGTGCTCAGTGAGGCTCTGTGGAGAGGAGAGAGGCAGATTGACTTGGTCAGTGAGGAGATCTTTTTCAGTGAGCAGATATTTATTAGAGATCAGTCCCAGAGCGATTAACACTGCCTTGTAATCTTCTAGCTGACATTTCTCCTCATTGTCATCCTCTCGGTCAACATATACTAAAGTTCATTGTTCATGTTCATTACCTACTGTATATTGACAAACAAAAACATTAATGTGCAGCAGTGACACTATTTTCACCTGATTGGTGGCAGACAGTTATTACTGCAGTATTCAAAGGCTTTAGTTTGTGGAATTGAAATACTCCATTCGCTACTGCCTCGAACAATAATCCTCTTTTTTTTTTCTCTCTCTCTCTCCGTTTTCATTTCAGTAGACAAACCTGATTAATGTCTGTGTGACTTTAGCTGTCTCTGTAGCCTTGAGTTCCAGACGCTTGAGAGCATGTTGAACTCTTGTCCGTTCTCCCGGTTGATTAAATTTTCATGGAGTTATAGTAACAAATAGCAGCATTTCCTGTCCTTGAAATCAAGCTGTCCGTGTGACTGACTGAAGAGGTCAAATAGCCACACATTGCTTCTTTCATCTTACAGTTTTCATTTTTGTTTGAATCCGCTGACTGAGAAATTACACCCTTGATTGCTGAAAGTTGTTTTTCTAGAAAGATTAGTGGTTTTATCTCTGAACTACTGGCGCATGTTCAGTGTGAACAGGGAAGTGCTCTGGCCCTCCTGTTACTTAATTTGGTGTAGTTATTGTTTTTAAAAGCACATCAGATTTATACAGCAGAAAGCCCCTGGAAGGCCTGAAATAAATGAACTGAAATGTCACTGCCCCATCTGTGAGGCTCAGAGCAATGAGTATGCGCTGGAAGACTGATTGATATCTCAGGATGTGTGTTAAGTGTGCTTCCCACAGCGCCTCACCCTTCTCTCTGTTAGTGGATAGATGAACCTTATCTCAGTGCTTATTTATTTTATAGAAAATATGTAGCCATTTCTGTGTGGAGTTTGTATCTTTCCACAAAAATATTAAGCAGCACAACATTGAAAATGATCAAAAATGTTTCTTGAGCAGCAAAGCAGAATATTAGAATGATTTCTGAAGAATCATATGACACTGGTGTAATGATGCTGAAAATGTAGTTTTGATCACAGCAATAAATGACATTTTCAAATAGAAAATAGTTATGTTGTAAAAAATCTCACAATTTGACACTTATAGTTTATAGTTTTTGAAGAAGAAATGCAGCTTTGGTGAACAGAAGAGACTTCTTTCAAAAACATTTAAAATCTTAGTTATTCCAAACTCTTGACTGTGTATATGTTTATGGTTGAGACATTATTACTGTGTTTCTGTGTTGGCTGCATCTTGATATCTTGGTCTTTATGCAGACTTGAAAAAAGCTTTGTTTTGTAAATATTACTCAGATAAAATCATCTGTCATTATCTTAATGGTAATATGAATGGTCTTCTTGAAATGCAAATTTAATAAAAAAAAAAACACATCAGGACAAAATAATCTACTGCTTAAAATGTGTACAAATTTAAATTATATATACCTAAGATTGTGCAATGTTTCTGTCTTTCATCTAGCCTCTGTAACTTGGTATCACTGGAACTCAGAGAGAACTTGCTGACTTATTTACCAGAGTAAGTGTATTTGTGTGTTTTTTGTTTGCATTTGTGTATGTGTGCGTGTGTGTGTGTACATAACGCAGTAGCAAATTAATATTTATTTGTTTTTGTTTCAATCAGGTCTCTGTCTCAACTTCAGAAACTTGAAGAACTGGATGTAGGAAGCAATGAATTGTATAATTTGGTAAGTGTTGAGATTTTCACAACGTACTCTAAATGGACTAATAACAGTAATAACAACTTTAATTGCACAAGGCTTGGAATATGTCACACCTTCTCTGGAACCTCGTCTAATTATTAGGCTGAATATGATCGTCATGTCCACATCACATCTCATCCCAAAGTCAGAAGAAAAAAATAGTTTATTTTGCATAAAGACATTGGGCCCCATGGAACTTAAAGTGAATTCACAGTGGGAATGTCACAATGTTCTAAATGTTGATAACATCTTTAATTATCTTAATGGTAATATGTGTGGTGGTCCTGAAATGCAAATGAAATCTTCTACTCCAACAGCATAATTTAACATAATTTAAAATCCCCATGGAATCAAATTTGAAGTGTTTTTTAATCTTTTAATATGAATATGTTGGCCTTAATGTTATCTATAAGCTAGTGTGTTTCAAAACAATGACAAAATGCACATTCACAAGATAGAAGCATTCAAAACTTACTCTAACTTCCGCCAATATGGATCAGTGATTTTGATGACATCATCCTGCACTACTGCTGCTCATCAGACTTTCAGTCCAGTCAAATGCTCTTTAGAATCCATCGTGTCTCTGGGCCGGAGCAGATGCTATGCACAAGCCGACGCAGACCATAAAATATAAGGACACATTTTAATTCTACACAGAAAGCTATATTTTATAGTAATATGAATGGGATTGTGGCTGCCGAATGCAGCTTTACCAAGCTCAATGGCTCTAGCCCAAGCTGTGATATAGAGCTTCAACATGATAGTATCAATTAATTGATTCAAAATATAAAAGTTTATTAGCATACTATGTGTGTGTACTGTGTATATTTATTATGTATATATAAATACCCACACATGCATATATATATATATACCACCCCACTCACAACTGCTAAAGAAATGGGTTCATTTAGATGCTCAGAGCGCCTTTACGAGAGCATCAATTGGGAGACTTTTCAGACGTTCACTCCAACTCCACTGCAGCACTAGACGCAACTCAAATGTACGCGGAAACTGTACTAGTGACGATGAGCTTCAGTAGAACATCAGTGAACTACGGTCAGATGAGATGTTGACATGTTAAGCAGTGTCAGATCCGCAAAAAGTTCAGCAGCGGCAGCTTTTAAAGTAACAGCAGCCAGAATTTTTAATTTAGCTTTAAAAAAATTTTTTTTTAATAATTTAGTGTTTGACAGGCTGTATTTTCTTACTGAAAGGCACAAGCCTATATGACATTTATTATAATGGTTTTATATAAAGATTGTTTCAAGTTCACTTAAATTAGAAGTTATTTTTTTAATTTCAGCAAAAATGTGCGATTTAATGGTTTGTATTTTTTTAATTGATTGACACCACTAATACATAATAAATACACACAGTACACACACATATAGTATGCAAACATAAACTTTTATTTTGAATAGATTAATCATGACTAGTCGTTTTGCAGCTCTACTGTAATATAAACTAAACGCTATTGGCTATTTAAAAAATGGGGTGGGGATGATTGATATGTCCCTCCCTGTCTTCCTGTTTCAGTTGAAATTACATCAACACGTAGAATAACGCTACGTGTTTCAAAGCACTTCAGTGGACCTTTAAGCCATCCATTATCTTTCAAGCATTAGAAGTTCTAAGAGGTATATTGGAGCTCGAGATGAAGCCACTTCCTCAAGCCCCTCTACAAGCCAAATAATGTTTTACAAGTTCTTCACGGCAACATCGTCAAAATAAAAGTTTAGTTTAATGTTAAACTGTGTCAGAAATATATTACTATTTAGCAGTCTTAGGACTTAATGTAACAGCAATGCTACTACTACTACTACTACTACTACTACTAATATATATAATAAATCTTTATTTTTTAAATAAGTAATCACATTTGTTTTCTTTTTAATTTTTACAGTAAACCTCTATTGTGTAGCACTTTGTTTGCCAAAAAGTAAAAGGGTTTAATTTTCATTTGATCAGCATAAATTAAATTAATGTTTTATGCCTTTATCTGATTACCAGAAAAATTAAGATGTACATTTAATTATTGTTTTAAAAAAGGACTCTATACAAAAAAGAATAGGTCTAAAATATAAGCCGGCGGCTCTTAATTTCTGATGTTAACTGTTATTTTTTTTTAGAAATATCAATAGCATTTGTAACTATATTCATTGAATAAAATGTTTAAAAATCGAGAATCGAATTGAATCAAGAGCTTATGAATCGAAATCGAATCGAATTGGGACATCTGAATCGATACCCAGTCCTACACTATAATACAAGCATTATGAAAATTTCTTTCTTCTGTGGATCATAAGTTACTTTAAAAAATGTTGGTAACAAATAAAATACTATGGAAGTCAATGAGGAGCATCAGCTGTTATTGGAATATCTTCTTGTGTTCAGCAGAAGAAAGAAAATTGTACAGGTTTTGAACAAGCAAATGATAAATGATGAAAGAGTAAAAATCCTTTAATGTCCCAAAAGTTATCTTTTTTTTTATTCAAAAGAAAATTTGTTTTCTTATTAGTTTTCTTTCTTTTAAATTTAGGGTAAAATTATTCATTTGGGAGGTTCTTTCAAGTGAAGATTTAGTCTGCTGCTGTTTTCCAAGTTTAAAACCCTTGTTTCCATGAATGTGACCCCTGTTTGACAGAGGCTAGACTTAATACAGGCTACGTCGGAATGCCATTTTACAAATGTTTCACACTGGCCTGCATTCTTGTGCACGTCGGTAACAGTCACCTGCTGTGTTCTTGTTGCTCTGTCTGAACTCTGTCAAACTTGTTTTCTTGCAGCCTGAGACAATAGGCTGTCTTGTCAGTCTGAAAGACCTGTGGCTGGACGGAAACCAGCTGTCTGACATACCACCGGTAAAGTATTTCTGATATGTCCTGTTGATGTCTTTTTCAAAAACTGTCAGTCTATCGGACTGTTGGATCTGTAACAACACCAGTTCTTTTGCATATTATGTAAACATGTATTGCTTCTTCAGACTTGTATTCTGTTACTTTATATTATTTTACACTTGATTGTAAGGCCATTTTAACATTATTATTCTTTATTAATCAAGAAAAAGCTCCTCAACTTGCTCAATATCCTAGAGTTTTTTTTTTTTGTCTGTGTGTGTTTTGTGCTTGCATGTCCCTGTTTGCATACATGTTAACATTTGTGTGTGTGTTTGTGTACACTTTGCTTTCTCTGCCCTCAGGAATTGGGTAGCATGAGAAGCCTTACTTGTTTGGATGTGTCAGAGAACAAGTTAGAGCGCCTCCCAGAGGAGATGGGAAGCCTCCTCTCCCTCACTGACCTCCTGGTGTCCCAGAACCTCATAGACTTGCTGCCGGAGGGCTTAGGTCAGTGTTTAGGACCCAACAGCTAACTGCAGTGCCTGTGTGTTTGTTCATGTGTGCTTCTTTGTGGTTGTTGTGCTTAGTGATGGATGGAGTTTGATTTTTAATTTAGAACAAGGGAGAGCTTATATTATTAATGGAATAATTTGTTGTATTTTTGGTTAACCTACTGATCCACTGTACTTGGGTTGCTGCCTTGTTGTTAAAAGAGCACAAATAGTGAGCTGTGATGTTTGATTGTATTTCATGCAGTAACAGTACCAAAATATATGTTTTTCTTTAGGTAAATTAAGACGGCTTTCAATATTGAAAGCAGATCAAAACCGATTAGTCCAACTACCGGAGAGCATAGGCAACTGTGAAAGCCTGACAGAACTAGTGCTGACAGAAAACCAGCTGGTGGTAAGTTGCAGCACCTGAGCCTACTAACTGTCTACATACTTTTAATTAGCAATGTATGGGTCAAATATGAACAAGAGAATCTAGATTTAAGTTTAACCCAGAATTTAGGTTCAATTAAACCAAAAGTTGGGATTGTCCATATTTGACCCAAACAGGGGATGAAACAACCCAGCATTTTTATAGCGTAGTCTTATGTTTTAGAAGTAGATTTATTTTACAGTGGGTGTTAGTGCAAGTGATTTTTAAATGGTTTTTTTTTTCTTTCTCAGAATTTGCCAAGAAGTATTGGAAAACTAAAGAAACTGTCCAACTTCAACTGTGATAGAAATCGATTAACATCTTTACCAAAAGAGGTATGCCATCCTAGTCATAGGGCCTTATTCACAAAACACATTTCATGTGTGGCAGGCTTGGGTGACATAACTACATTTCCCATCATTTTCTGTGGTAATATGAGAATGCTGAAACCCATAATCTTCTCTTCATTTTATTGTGTTAAAAGCCTTCAGATTGTCCAACCTATACATTTTATTCAAAACAAAGTCACTTAAAAAAGTCACAAAATTGTAGTTTTGACTTCTTAGTTTAAATGGGGAGGTCTTGAATGGCAGCAGCAATACAAATTATCTTTGAAAGCATCTCGCTTACTCTTCACGCCATGGGTGAGACTGTGTGTTTATTGTACATATGTAGTTAATACAGTGGTGCCTACGGCAAATTCTCAGTAACCGTTCTGATACTTAGAACTAGTTTTTCTTGCTGTTGCTAGTTTACCTATAAACCTGTATATTTAGACTTCACTTTGCATATGAGTTTACAAAGTTCACCAACTATGTTTACCAACATTAAGAATGGAAATGTTTATTTTGTTTATTTTGCACACGGCAATTACTTGGGTAATGAAACATTAAGTGGAAAAGGAGACTGTCTTTCTATTACCTCAAGGTCATCCTGCAGGTATATTTTTTTTTAAATGATTTATAATTGCACTTTCTTTGGAGTTTTTATTTATTGCACATTTATTACAAAGTAATATAATTTTTGTGTTTCAAAAATGAGTACACCTTCCTGAAAGATACACATTTTTGATCAATAGGTGAGCATGTTCAACCAAAACATTTAAAATGAAAAGTGCAGTTTATGTAAATTGTAAATCTGTGAAGTGTAATATTGAAAATTATTCTGACAAGAATTAAGGCTGACAACAGTGGAACCACTTGGGAGAGAGTTGTCAGGAAACTTATTTCTTAGCACAAAATCAGGCCTTCACATTAAGCTTTTGTAATTTTTATTTATTTATTTTTTTTTTGCTAGTATCAAAGCCGGCAAAAGCTATGAAAATAGTGTCCGTTTATCTCACAGAGAAGGATGCAGCCTGCAGAAGTGATATGCATGGTTATTGTCCAAATTATGACTACCTACTGTAACCAAAGCACAATAATCCTTTTTCCATCTTATTTTGGGGGGATTTTGTAGAGACAAGTTGAGCGACACTTCCCATTAAAGATCAGGGCGTTTATGGAGGTCATGCTTCCTTAATTAATCAGGATGGATGTGACTGTTTGTCATGAACTTGTACTCTCAGTGTCAAGAAGGGTCAGAACAGTGTACTTAATGGAGGGGGATGGTTATGTATTAAGTACTGGAATATTACACGTTTGTTCAATTTAATCAAGGGTGTGCTCATTTCTGCAACACATCATTTAAACGAATCAGAAACAGAATCAGAATTAGCTTTATTACCAGGTATGTTTGCACATAGGAATTTGTTTTAGTGACAAAAGCTCCACAGTGCAACAGAATGACAGTGACAAGACAAGACACAGATAATAAAAAGAACAACATACAAATATACAGAAAAAGTGCAAAAAAACAAAACAAAAAAAAAAACAAAAAACAAAGACACAATATACAATTTAAAATAAACTAAAATAAACTAATTTAAACAATTTACTATGTACAGGTGCAAATTAGAAATGTAATGTATGTGTATTAAATAAATTAATTAATGTATAATAGTGTTGTGTGTTCCACGTTTATTTTTTCAAGTGTTCATGAGATGGATTGCCTGAGGGAAGAAAGTGTTCCTGTGCCTGGTCGTTCTAGTGCTCAGGGCTCTGTAGCATCGACCAGATGGCAACAGTTCAAAGAGCGAGTGTGCTGGATGTGAGGGGTCCAGAGTGATTTTACTAGCCCTTTTGCGCACTCTGGATAAGTACAGATCTTGAAGAGTGGGGAGGGTTGTACCAATGATTCGCTATCCGGACTATCCGACGTAGTCTTCTGAGGTCAGAATTGGTAGCTGAGCTGAACCAGATGGTAATTGAAGTGCATAGGACGGATTCAATGATGGCAGAGTAGAACTGTTTCAGCAGATCTTGTGGCAGGTTGAACTTCCTCAGTTGGCGGAGGAAGTACAGCCTCTGCTGGGCCTTTTTCACAATGGAGTCTATGTGAATGTCCCACTTCAGGTCCTGCGTAATGGTGTTGCCAAGGAACCTGAACCTCCACTGTTCTTACAGTGCTGTCCATGATGGTGAGTGGGGGGAGAGCAGGGGGCTTTGTCCTGAAGTCCACGATCATCTCCACAGTTTTGAGCATGTTGAGCTCCAGGTTGTTTTGACTGCACCAGACAGCCAGCTCTTTAACCTCCTGTCTGTAAGCAGATTCGTCACCATCCTGAATGAGGCCGATAAGTGTGGTGTCATCTGCACACTTCAGGAGCTGACAGAGGGGCCTCAATGCAGTCATTGGTGTACAAGGGTGCTGGATGAGCATTTTCCCAGCTTCACTAGCTGCTGCCTGTCTGTCAGGAAGCTGGTAATCCACTGACAGACAGAGGTGGGCACAGAGAGCTGAGTTAGTTTGAGCAGGAGGAGGTTTGGGGTGATAGTGTTAAAAGCTGAGCTGAAGTCCACAAACAGGATCCTTACATAAGCCCCTGATTTATCCAGATTAATAACCCTTACCCCTTATTAATTCCAATTAGTTAAATTTATGAGACTCATGAGCTAAGTGTCACATTGGATATAAATATCTGTTTTTGACTAATTTTTTCCACAGTGATGCTACTCTAAATTCTCTCATTGTCATGTTGATGCTTTACTCACTACTGCCAGCTGATGCAGGTATATTGACTACAATGTCTAAACAGATCATTACTTGCAAAAACACAATCCAGAATGTTATTCCTATATGTCACAGTGCAGTTTAAACAGCCTTAATTGTGCAGCCTTCAGCATTTACAGTGTCCTTTAGATTTTAAAAAAGACATTTAAGAAACAGCACTTTGTTTAAGATGTTTGCATTCAGATTGCTAAATCAGTAAGACTTTGCCTCCTTTGCTAAAACGCTTTTAAGGCGTTTTGTTGTGCTGCTTGCTCTGAGCGATAGCTCAAACTTTCGTTGGCTGGAGTAAATCTCCCTCCTGTGTGAGCTTGTCTGTCATGAGTGCTTTGGTTTACATGCTGACTCATCCGATAGTGGCCCTGCTGCTGCTATAATTGGTCTAATGAAAGGTAATCCTTACACTTCCTAACCAGCAAATCCAGTTTGAGTTCAGTGAAACCGCATCTTAGGTCAGTCAGTGGCCCAGGGTAACCTGCCATCACCCGTCACATGACTTTGCCTACCCGTGCAAACTGCATACTGAGTGTTTTTGTGGCATGACTACAGTACTCGGGATGGGGTCGCCCATGGCACACACGCCTGGACAAACACATAGCCCGTTGTGTTACAGTGTTTTGTCTCTTGTGTCATCTTCAGCAGCCCTCAAGTGCCTTATATTCTTGAGAAACCCTCATCTCTTATTCTTAACGTTTTTTTCTCTTCCATACTTTCCTGTGTTTGGGGTGAGGACGGGCGCTGGTGACAGCTGAACAAGATTTAAGGAATGCTATTGTCTTGTTTAAACAATGGCTTTGTATGAGGCAGCTTGTTCTCTGAGAACGTTTGCTCAGCTGTGACCTCTCTGACCTCACTCAATAGACACAAGACAACACAAAATCCAGCAAAATGTCATAATTCTCATATCATTTTCAAGCTCTGTCAGAGTGTAGGGCTGACTGATATATGACAAACCGAGCAAAATAATTGTGCTTATCAGTTATAATCACCATTACTAATCACAATTTATTATACACTGGTAAAACCCTAAGAAACCTTTCTCAAGTCGGAGCTGATAGCCTAATGGGTAGCGCTTTGACCCAAATTTGAGTACCGGCTTGTGGTGCTTTCCAGATTTCGTCCTCCTCTCTCTGTCCCAATCCACTTCCTGTCTGTTCTCCACTATACTAGATGTTAAAACAGTGAAGTTTTCTAATATTAATTCCAATAATTACAAATAAGGGAAACGTTTTTCTATAAGAAAAAAGTCTTTCTGTAAGACTTTGTACTGTAGCACAGTTTGCGAAGGTGACTTTATTTAGCAGCCACAAACAATATAGCCAAGGTTCATGTTTCGATTTATTACAATTAATCACCTGAGAAGGTTTCTTCACAGATTTAATTGCAGCAAATAGCGCATTGGCCTCGTGAAGGAGAAAAAAATGGCAGTATAATATCATTGTCAAATATGTTTTTGCTGGTCTTCAGTGCATCAGCGTGTGTGTATGGTTTCCAGGTTGGGAAAATCAAGTAAAACACAGCGCAAAAAATATATCCTTTAATTAGAAAATATAACCCGATTACAAGAAAACAGAAATGCCAAATAATAATAGCCGGCTAATGCTGCAGATGATTATGCTTAATTAATCAAGAGAAGCAGAAATTATTATATGATTTACTGTGCAGCCTTATTTTTTTTACAAATAAAAAATAATAATTGCTAGGGTCAGTTCAATACAGTTTCATTAGCATTTTATGAAATTGATGCACTTAGAAGTAAAATATTATGTATCACTCAATAGGAATCCATCGTTTCTTCACATTTGAGAGCTTTCATTGCCTTTTAGCTACCCATTATACTGTAGACCACCTCTAATTGCTTCTAATTTTAGCCCTGCTGGCCTACTGTCACTGAAACCGCTTATTTAGGAAAGGTTGACTTGCAGTTTATTTCTGCTGTGTTCAATTCATTTTGATCATTACTTATTTCTTATTCATCTTCCTGTAAATATACATGTTCTGGTGGAACTAATGTTATGCTCTCTTGTGGAAAGGTAATGTGCTGATTTCCAGAGCATTTAGCAGTGGTCACAGGGGAATTTGCTCATGCTGTTTTGTGATTTGTCTTAGATCGGCGGCTGCTGCAGTCTGAATGTTCTGTGTGTGAGAGAGAACCGTCTGACACGCATCCCTCCCGAGCTCTCGCAGGCTACGGAGCTACACGTGCTCGATGTGTCTGGAAACAGGTTTGTCAGAACAAAGTTACCTCACCGGGGGGGTTGTGATGTAGAATGAGTCATCAAACACATCAATGAGTTCCTCTGATACAGAATGTGTATCACTGCATCAGTGTGCAGTTATGAATTTATATGAGGCTCAGATTTTTGTGAGAGTAGGCCTCATTGATGGGGTAAAGGAGTGATCCCCGCTTTAAATTTTATCTGTCAGTTAAAACAAAACAAAAAAATCCTCCCTCAGTTTGCAAGCCTTCTTCATGTCATTCCAAATCCATAAGACTTTCATTTATCTTCAAAACACAGGTATTTTTTTTCTTAAGAAATATATTTCTGTCATATGTTTACAGTGGTTTAATCAAAATGCTCTGAAGAGACATCATTGCTTTATATGATTAACCGATTTAACTTTTATTCACATTTAAACATTGATCAACAAACATAAATAAAGCACATCAAATATGGTGAACAACCTCAAACAACAATTAGAACCAATAAGGTTTTGCAAAAGTATTAGACCACCACAAAACCAGTCCTAAGTAGCACTGGTATATTTGTAGCAATAGCCAACAATACATTGTGTGGGTCAAAATTATATATATATTTTTTTTTATGCCAAAAAACATTAGGATAAAGATTGTGCTCCATGAATGCACCATACATCTTATCAAATCATACATCTTATAATGTATAGAAAGTGTGTATATACTGTTGTTTGTGTTTTGAAGATGAGCGAAAGTCTTATGGATTGTCATGAGGGTAAGTAAATTATGGAATTTTATTGGTGAAATATCCCTTTAACATTTACTTGCTAACTTACTAGCTTTGTTTGCAAAATAATATTCATTACCTCAGCTCCTTTTTATGAGCATATCAAATTGGTAACTTTTGCATAGTACATACAGTGATACCAGAGATGGATGGGGTTAATTCTACCCACAGTCAGTAATGCATACAGAAATGAATCCACCTTGTGCACACAACTATTAGGCTGTTGAATGGAAGTATTCATGTAAATGTGGCACCAAAACAAAAGCATGTTTCTGCTTTAAAATTCTCTAGTGCACTTGCTCCATAGATTTCCATTATACCTGCATTACTGTGAATGTGACTTACAGAACAAAACCACTGTACTGAACTATTGTTATTTTTTTTTTATTTTTTAAAAAAAAAAGCATATTGTGATCATATTTTAATATCTTTTTTTTTTTTATAATAATAATGCTCATTTGTCAGTGACTTCACAAATCATGCTTACTTTTGAACCACCAGGCTCTATTACGGCATGTAACAAAATGGTGAATTTGTCAGGCTCAGTACAAAAGGACCCAAGAGCAGAGGTGCGGAAGGAGAGTCTTTATTTAGGAAACCAACAAGTCTCAAAAACCCTCGAAAGGGCCGTTCAGTGCAGGACTCAGTCCAAAAATATAATGGGAAAAAACACAAAGTCAGTCCGCCGTGCGGAGAGCGAAACTCAGTCCATCCGCAATAACAGTTCGTGAGGGGCGAGAGAGGGAAAAACAACAATACCAAAATCAGCAGGCAAAAACGTAGTCAGACGGGCGTGGGTCACTCGAGGTGCAGACAACGGTGAAGAGGAGAAACCAAAACGCAGAGCCGGGGTACAGTCCAATGCAAAAACCAGAGATCCGTCCTGACCAGTTTAGCTGAGAGAAAGCAAGGGTTATGTCTATCAACTGGGCAAAAGAAACCAAACAAAAGACTTGAGGCTAGGAAGACTGAGAGCTGAGCAGCTAGAAGACAGAATGACACGGGGGGTAAAGCAAAACGCACTGACAAAGAAGACAGAAAAACGTGAGGTAGAAATAGGGAGACTAATAATGAAATGATAATGATCAGGTGTGCCGGGACTCGTTAACGGGAATGAGAACCAGCTGAACTTAATGACCAAAATGGATTGAGAAGAAAACAGGGTTAGAAAATATAAGCCAAAACGAAAAATAGCAGATAAAAATAAAATGAAACGAATAGACTCTAGAGAAACACAAAAGGTGTGCGAAGGTGAAAGGGAGAGGGAAAAAGAAAACTCGGACAAGTGGGACGCGATCACCCCCGCGTCCCGACAGAATTTCTAATGGATACAATCCCTTATTTCTTGTTGAATATACTTTTCACTTGGAAATTTGTTAGAATGGTAAATGATAAACAAATAATTTATTAAACCTGTCAAGCACACACAGATGCCTGCATATTTTAGTACTAGTGGGAGAACATGCAAAAAATGTCCTGCTTTGAAAGTTTACAGTAACAGCATTAAAGCAAATCTTGTGAATGACATTCTGTTTGTGTTTCTGTGAAGGCTGCTGTACCTGCCCATGACCCTGACCACTCTACGACTCAAAGCTCTCTGGCTGTCAGAGAACCAGTCTCAACCTCTACTCACCTTCCAGACGGACGTGGACCCCGAGTCTGGAGAAAAGGTTCTGACCTGTGTATTGTTGCCTCAGCAGCCTTGTGAATCAGAAAACAAAGGTAAAGCTCTGATGTGTGTATGACACTTGAAAGATCCTGTTAGCTGTGTTTCATGAAATAGTGTTCAGGAAATGTTACTTCTATCTGACATATGTGAATGTTTGCTGAGAGAGCACAGAGTCTCTGTGGCAGCCTGAAGTATCTGATTTCAGAACATCAGAGGACCTGGCGCTGTCTTCCTGTCAGACGTTCTGGGCTTTCGGGTTTTCTGTGTGTTTTTGGCGAGTGGGGGTTTGGTAGAGAGGGTCAAATGTGGCAGAAGTTAGTGAAACTGCTTATAGACCAATGTAGAAGCTTAAGAATGGTCTCTTTTTTTGGATAAAATAATTTCATATGCTAAGTATTAGTGTTGTCACAAAACCAACAGTAGTCGGTACCAATACCAGTAAAATTGTTGTCATTGGTTTATTTATTATTATTATTTTTCATTTGAAAAATGTATTATTGTGAAATATTGTTACGTGTTAAAAAGTTTGGGGTCAGTAAATTTGTTATTCTTTCTTTTTTTGAAAGAAATTAATCCTTTTATTCACCAATGATGTGTTAAATTAAAAAAAGTGATAGCATAGATTTACATTGTTAGAAAAGATTAATATTTTGAAAAAATGCTGTTCTTTTTAACTTGTTATTCATCAAAGAATAGTGAAAAAAAGAATTAAAGGTTCCAAAAAAACTGTTTTAACATTAAGAATAAATCAGCATATTAGAATGATTTCTGAAGGATCATGTGGCATATAAGACTGGAGTAACAGCTGATGAAAATTCAGATTTGCATCACAGGAATAAATTCTATTTTAAAGTATATTAAAAACTATGAATTTATATTGTAATAACATTTTGCAAATTACTATTTTTTCTGTGTTTTTAATCAAATAAATGCAGCTTTGATGAGTGTAAGAGACTTCTTTAAAAACATTACAAGTCTTATTAATCCCAAATTTTTAAGCGGCAGTGTACATTATTCCTGTGATGCAAAGTTGAATTTTTAGTAGTCATTACTCCAGTGTACAGTGTAATCATTATATAATAGCACATAATATTTGAACTGTATTATGGGAAGATCAAGGCTATAAAAAGTAAATTAATTTTTTTCCATCCTAACCAGCACTAGATCACTTTCGAGGCATGGATAGACGGTGCACACTTGTATCACAATTCTGCAGAGTTTATCTGCAAGGAGATTCTGGGCATAATCTGATTTTTTTTTTTTTTTTTGGGTGTAATATTCTGATAACATCCTGTATCTGCTCTGCTTTAATCTTGCAGCGGTCCTGTGGGATTTATCTGGGGCTCAGCACACCCGTGTGATTCGATCAGACTTTGTGATGTGTATGTTGAGTTGAGAAAACGTATAGGTGTAGCAGGGCATGTACAGATCAGGTCTTGATATCACTGAGCTTCCTCTGGCCTCCCTTCACCACTTATGTGCTGCTTTCTACATACCGCCAACGGATTGGACGGCTAAAGAGGCTTATCTCCTCTGAGCTCAGCTCGGCCTCAGATGTTGCCACACACGGCCTCCTCCCACAACCGTGTCTTATCCTAAAGCCATTGAAGCTTTTATTTTGTCGAGTCTTAAAATTCTTTTTCATTGATGTAACTAGGGGTCACTGTGAAGTTTTGTGATGTGCCATATTCCATGACAGGAGTTCCAGTTCAGTTTTGTTATTAAGCTTGTTTTATTGTTTATGTATGTGAGAGAGAGAGAGTCTCTCTGTGTTATGCATATTTTTGATGAAAAACAGTAATGCTGTGAATATTGTCGATATAACTGTTTCCTATGTTAGTGTTATTTTAAAATTGGAACATTTATTCCTGCAGTGGAATTGCTGAATTTTCAGTATCATATTGCCAGTCTTCAGTGTCACATGATCCTTCAGAAATCATTCCAATATGCTGATTTGCCACTTACGAAACATTTATACCATTTATATAATCAGAAACGCTTATCCAATTTCCAATTTCATGCCTGTAAGGCAACTATACACAGAGTTTCAACTTTTCACGCTCAAGTTCAGTGAGACAGAGATGGCAGAAAGTGGATCCTGTTTGCTTTAATTATTTTACAGAAGTGCAACGTTTCGTTGTTATTGTGAGTGCACACAAATAAACGTTGTGTCTTTACATATTCAAAAGATGTATTACTCTGTCTGTATGGCCAAAAATGATGGAGTATTTTAAGTGACTGAACCGGTGCCTCCATCTGTCAAGTAATAAGCTACTATTCAGCTTCCACACTTCTAGGTTAACATTAGATTAAGCTGCAATGTGAAGTTGCTACTACAAACATCTTTCAGATGAAAAACCATATTTGAGGTCAATGAATGATAGGTGAGCGTTTGGATGTCCTGCTTTGTGTACTTTTTTTTTTTTTTTTACCACATAGACCAGCCATTAACATCTGTCCGTTATGGATTGCGTGACTTCGACACTTCATGTGGAATATATATTTTTTTGCGACTAATAAAATTTGTGTCAACCAAGCCTCTTTCTCGTCAACTAAGTCGACTGTTAGAGGGCAGCCCTATATACTACTTATTAAGCATCCATAATAAATAGAGCACTAAATAATTTGTGCCTATTTCGGGTTAGCTGACATCATATAGAATGACTCTTGAGTCTTTTAGTCATCCCTTCCTCAAGAGCTGATGTGTTTAGAAGTGTTGGAGGTCAGGTCACGCTGGGTGTGACAGGGTGGATGAGGGAGGGAGGGAGAGGGAGGTGGGATTGTTTCTCATTAAGCCTGTGACTAAGACCGGATTTGAAAGGGTGATCTCACAGCCCTCTTTTACTTGGAATGTAAACTCCCCAGTGTGCTTGTATGAAATCTCCAGTAAATGCATTAAATCTTTTTTCTTTTCTGAACTTCTAAAAGATAAAGGAAATATGTTTAACCCATGTGTGTAAAATAATGAATGTATATGCTGTTTAGGTTCCGATAACCTTGCCCGCTGTGGTGCTCTGGAGAGTCTGGTGGAGAGCAGCATGCTGGATGACACCTGGGATGACAAAGCCACAAACAGAATGAGCACCATTCGTTTCATGGAGGACGATGATGATGAGGATGATGAAGAGGTGAGGAAGAAGGAGGCTCTGCTAAATGTATTATATGGATTTAGCATGATTATGAGTTTTGTAAAAGTGATCGGGTGCCTTTTTAGTGGTGTTTTAGTTGTTATTCCACATCTGTAATAGATGACCTCAAACTAACCTTTAACGGATATACACCTCATTTTTTTTATCCTAATAAAATGATCACTGGAATTAAAATGCCCTCTTTAAACTGTTAATAGCAAGTAGCAACTCATGGACTAAATACTACATAGGATACACTTAGTGTATACTTACACTGCATTCCATTTACCTCGGAAGTCGGACGTCAGAGCTGGGAATGGCGTCACACCCAAGTGGACCATGTTTCAGTAGACAAGTCAAAAAAGTTTGATCCATCTATTCTTAGCAAGAGAAGTTCTGTTACTCCAGTCTTAAGTGTCCATTCAGCAAGCCTTAAGTGGATCCTTCAGAAATCATTCTAATATGCTGATTTATTATTAGAATTATCAATATTGGAAACAGTTGTGCTGCTAAATATTTTTTTGGAACCTGTAATTCTTTTTTTCAGGATTCTTTGATGAATAGTAAGTTAAAAAGAAAAGCATTTATTCCAAATATAAATATTTTCTAACAATGTAAATCGATGGTATCACCTTTTATTAATTTAACACATCCTTGGTGAATAAAAGTATTAATTTCTTTCAAAAAAGAAAGAATAAAAATTTACTGAATCCAAACGTTTAAACAGTACTGTATATTGTTAGAAAACCTTTCTATTTTAAATAAATGCTGTTCTGTTTAACCTTTTATCGATCAAAGAATCCTGAAAAAAGTATCACAGGTTCCAAAAAAATATTAAGCAGCACAACTGTTTTGACACTGAAGACTGGAATAATGGTGCTGAAAATGTAGCTTTGTATCATATGAATAAATTACAAATTAAAATAAATTCACATAGCAAACAGTTATTTTAAATTGAAATAATAGTTCACAATATTAGTTTTTTTCTGTATTTTTGATCAAATAAATGCAGCCTTGATGAGCATAAGAAGTGTGTGTGTGTGTGTGTGTGTGTATATATATAAATGTTCACATGGGCGTGAAGACACACAATAGTCTTGTAAAAATGCACATATTTACAGAGCGGAAAAAAAAAAAAAGTATAAATGTTTGTACAGTAGTCTATAAGTAACATATGATACAATTGTGGTGCTTCTAATAAAATGATTTAAAAAAAACAGACATTGACATGTTTTGCAAACATTTACAATGTGTAACACTGTGTTGTATCCAAATTATCAAACTACAAAATTAAACGTAGTATCTAATTAATTTAACTTACACTGAAGTTTTTCTTGACATTTTCCTTGATTTTGTTGTGAGTTCCTGAACATGATAAAAGCAGTATTGGAGAGAGTGTGGATTTAGAGGGCACCGAACTTTTGGTATTTTTGAAGTTGCACATTTACTTCCTGTCACATGTACTGGCTCTCCATTGGCTAAGACCAGAAGTGTGGGTTTTTGGACTGGCCCAATGTGTTATACACATTTCAAATGCAGTATGCTATATTGTGTGATATGACCTCATCATGCTTTCCATCATCTTGAGAATGAACTCTTAGAAGCAGTGTTGCCAAGTCCGTGGTTTTCCCACGGATTTGGGCTACTTTAACATTGTTGCCGCAGGTTAAAACAACAATAGATATGTATGGAATCAACCCAATAATGTCATATTTAGCCCCTGGAATTCAAATTTACCAGAGGAACCCCCCAAAAAAGTGCATTTTACACCCCGGAATGTGGTTTTTAACAGGGAACCCCTCGAAATGCGATTGGGCTAGTTTTGAGTAGCAATTGAGTGGGTTTTGTTGTGAAAACCTGGCAACCCTGCTTAGAAATTCGATCAAATGAGTCAAAACCATGTATGCAAACTATGCACTTCAGAAATAGTAAGAGTTTACGGATGCTACTCAGCCTTCTTTTCAATCAGAAATACATTTCATGTGGTCGTAAAATGCTTTAAAGAGTGTCATAACCGGAAAAGGTGAATTGAATGACCTACTCCATTGTTCTTTTTCTTTCTGTTTGTCAGAGAACACTTTTGCGGCGGGCCACGCCACACCCCGGCGAGCTGAAGAACATGAAGAAGGTGGCTGAGAGCATCCGAAAGGACATGAATGCCGCCAAAGGCCTGGATTCCAACAAAAACGAGGTCAATAATGCTGTGGACCGAGTGACCACGTCTGTGTGACCGCTTTAACTCAGAGATGTCTCTTACCCAATGTGTCTCTCCCTGAAGCCCCTGCAGAGCCATTCCTCACTGTGTTCTCCCAGGGGCTGACCACCCCTTTGCTGTCCTGGGACCACCAGAGCCCTTTTTCCAGCCCTGCTAATAACTTCATCTGCTCCCGCCCTGTGTCAGGGTGTCAGTGTCCAACAAGGTGCCTTTTTTTCTAAAGACCTCCAGAGCAATAACCTGCAAAGGAATGCACATTTTTACTTTTCAAATCCAATGCTTTTCTTTGACATACAAAACAGGTAGTTGCACTACAAGTCTTAGAATAAATATGTCAGAATCTTTAATATAGAAGTATGAAATTTATATATATATATGCTCTATTTTTTTAATTTTCAAACACTGGGTGCATTTCTTTTTTTTTTTTTTTTTTGGTGATACACGGAGCCCAGGCATTTTTGGACCTACTGATTTTAAAAATTATTGTATAGTTGCTTGTGAATATTGACACTTTTATACGTGTGGCAGCTCAGGTGGTGTAAATTTTAAAAACAAAAACAAAAAAAAAATGATATGTAGCCAGTTTCTTAATCAATGAACTTTCCCATCGCTTGGACTTAATTACAGAATTCAGAAGCATTCGAACAAGGTGGCAAATTTTTAATGTCATTCATTCTTATCTGAACATGAGGGGGCAGCTTTGTATTTCATTGTCAGGTTTTTCTTCATAACCCATGCAGTTTTCATTGTGTGTAAAGACCATTTTTGTACTAAAAGTTAATAAAAGGGCTAATGCTGGTTAGGACCATGACCTGAAACACTCCGACATGTGGACCGAAGAGGGTGAAGGCTGTCCGACAGACCAGCACTGTGCTTTACCACGCTAATATTACTTTAGTGCTGCAGTTCAAATGTGCTTCCAGCTTTTTTTTTAAGCAGGTACAATAAAACTCTTTTGTAATTAAGGTAAGGGTAGTTAGTTATTATCTTTTGCTTTGGTTTAGGTGAGCAGTTTTTCCCTCCAAGTGCCAGAAAGCACTTTTACAAGAAATGCTATCAATGCTTTTTTTAATATATATATATATATATATATATATATATGGTACACTACGGACTTCATTTTACATTGTATGTTTTCATTTGTATTCCAAGAAAGACTTGGTTTTTAATGTTGATTTTTATCTTTTAATTATTTCTTGTAAATGAAGCTGCACAGAAAACAATCTTAAGCAGGCGCTGTTTCTGGGCCAGTACATTTATGACTTTAACCACTGAAATAATAAAATGATTACATGAAAGCAAAGGTTATGATTCATTATTTATACATAGGTTTAATATTAAATATATTAAACAGAAAGCCTACAGATGCCCTGCCACTGCTTTTGTTCTTTTTGGATTAATGTTAAAATAATAATTCAGCCTAAAATGAAAGTTCTGTCATTATTTAATTACCCTTGTGCCATTTCAAACCTGTATGCTGTTTTTTTTATTTAACTTTTTTTAAATCAGTTATTTATTTTCTGAAGCTTCAGCCCGCTGTTTGTCCACCCATGCTTGTTTTCTCCCACTCAGTTGTCTCACTATTTCCTCTGCTCGCATGTGTGGCTTTCAACTGAACGTTTTGTTGTCAGATGAACATTTATAAATCTTTTGGTTTTAAATAAATTTTTATATAATTTCTATTCCAAAATGATTATATAATATTCAGACCAGCAGTTCATTCTGTTGCAAAACATTGGAATGCATATTGTATACTGTAAATAAATAGAGCTATATAGCACTACATATGGAACAAGATTTGGAAGTTGGTCCATTGAAAATGACATTGGTTACTGGTGCTCATTTTGTGATTCCATATTACACATGTCCATATTAATGGAAACTTCTGTTCAGAAGGATGCATTAAATGTACAATTAGGACCAGGGTGCGATTTATGAAAAAAGCAGAGGAGGGATGCTTTTGAAAACTTTTTTTTTTTCTATCGTCGGTTGACCAATTCATCACAACTCCAGTAAGGCTATAGCCTAAGTAACCTAATGTTAGTGTAATCTAGGGCTGCTTCGCGTCGGGCAGTTGGTAAACCTGTCGGGCTTTATTCTGCGATAACAACCTGCTGGATCTACATTATCCCTTACTTAATTCAATGATTAACTCCCTTTAACTGAAAGTTGTTTATTGTTTCTTTTTGCATTATTGACACACTACCTTCCTATTTGATACTGTAAAGCTGCTTTGACACAATGACAATTTAATAAAAACATTGTAAGTTAGGCCTTTGAAATGATTTCATTTCAAACAACGAATAAATTATAGAGAAAGCAAGCAAAGAACACCGTATCAACGGAGCTTTTTGAAACTCCGAATCAGTAAACCACTGCGTCGCAAAATGATTCACTGTTTCGAAGCGCTCCAATCGGATCGTGTATCATCTGATTTAGAACGGGACATTAAAGGACGTATGGCGAATCATTTGATTCAGAACGGGACATTAAAGGGTTGCGGCTAGATGGGATGCAGTGTGACAAAAATAACGTTAGATTGATATGCGCCTGCCCAGTAGCCAGAGCTGTCTCCCTTCTAGTCTTTGCCACATTAAAGCGCGTATCGCGAATCATTTGATTCAAAACGGGGCTTCAATGCGCAAATCGCGAATCATTTGCTTCAAAACGGGACTTCAAAGCGCGTATGGAAAATCATTTGATTTTTCAACGGGATATTAAAGCGCGTAACGCGAATCATTTGATTCAAAACGGGGCTTTAATGCGCGTATCGCGAATCATTTGATTCAAAACGGGACTTCAAAGCACGTATCGCGACTCATTTGATTTAAAACGGGACTGCAAAGCGCGTAAGGCGAATCGTTTGATTCAGAACGGGACTTTAAAGCGCGTATGGCGAATCAGTTGATTTAGATCGGGACTTAGGAGCTGGTTCGCAGAAAGTTTTTATCCCCACCTAGGATAAAAATAATTCAGCAGATGCATAGACCAGAGGCAAATCGCACCCTGATTAGGACACTGAAAATGTTACAAATGACTTCTCTTTCAAATAAATTATCTATTCTAGTCCATGTTGGAAACCACACACACAATGAAAGCTGTGCAGAACTTACAATTAAAATAATATTAATATTCAGGAGAGGTTTCATCACATCCTTTGTGTAACTCCTTGCATTGCAGGACATTTCTCACAGCTGAAGATTCATTCGTAATACTGTTTTGATATCGTTTGTTATCTGATGTCCAAGTTCTTTTGTCGACTCTACTCTTGTCGTCTTATTTAGCAGCGTCAACTGTGGCTAATTCTTTGAAAATCTGTCTAAAACCCAGAAGCAGAGTTTTCTCTTCACCGTTGCATTTGAAACTGATGTGTTTACTGCTCAGTGAGGCGTCTGTTTCTCCAGCTAGAGACTGTGATGTGCTTGTTCTCTTGATGTGCAGTAGGGTGCTAGTAAGATCCTTTTCCCCCCCATGCAACAGCATGGAATAGTTAATTTTCCCTCTCTCAAAAAACAAAAACACTGACTGAGTTTCTAAAAAAAAATCTAGTCAGACACAAATAGAGGAAGATGCCCATTTTAAATACCATGTGCATTTATATGAATATATAATATTCATGTTATTTTAATGAAAACATTTTTCATTTATTTTTTCAATAACATAAAATACGAAATAAGATATTCTATGTATGCATTTAGATAATAACAATTAACGCTTTAACTGTCACTCCTTTTTTTAACATAGATGTCCAAATTTACATTTTTATAATTCAATATTGAAAACATTTTGTAATATGATTTTGATGTAAATTGTCCATGATAATGCAATGTCTGATTTTAAATGGTTTTTAAAGGATGAATTTTGATTTTTTTTTAAGTTTTCTACTGATATATAATTTCTTATGATCTCTAAAGCGTGATAGGGAAAAAGGCAATGAAGAAAGTCTTACTGTGATAAAGGTCGGAACTCCTGTTATGATGTAGATTTTTTTGAGGTGCACTCTTGTCATAAATTAATCTATTACTTTTCCTACATAATGTGTAACTCAAAACAGGGGTCAAATATCTATTTAGGAGTCTTAGATCTTTCCAACGCTATATTGTTTGTCATGATTAGATTAGGATTTATTTGTAATATGTTGAAGTCCCGCTGACTGCCGAAATACGGCCATATCAAATAACAGAATCCCGGTCTATAAATTGATTGAACTCTTCCTGAATTGATGGGATGTCATAATATGATTATTTGAATTTAATTGATGTTATGATGAACAGTGTTGGGGGTAACGCATTACAAGTAATGCAAGTTACATAATCAGATACTTTTTTCAAGTATCTAGTAAAAGTAATACATTACTTTTTCATTTACAAGAAAATATCTGAGTTACTTTTAGTACTTTTAGTTACTTTTAGTAGTACTTTTAGTCTTAGTCCTATTTTATCAACCAATGTCTTTGCTGCAGACTTTTGTTGATCCAGTTCAACCATACTAAGAAGCAAAACTTACTTTAGATTAACTAAAATTTGTGCTTCATTTTTCTCATTGCTGAATAGTGTTGAACTTCTCCTCTAGTTCTACTGTACAGACGTGAATTTACTTTTCCTTCATCCTTAGGCTTATTTATTTCACTTTTTGGTGTGAAAAGGCTTTTACATTTGCTAAAAATCTAGCTTTTTATATTAAAAACAAATAAAAAAAGGTAACGCAAAAGTAATGTAACGCATTACTTTCCATAAAAGTAACTAATGTAATTTTTTTAGGGAGTAATTCAGTATTGTAATGCATTACTTTTGAAAGTAACTTTCCCCAACACTGATGATGAATGAATATATTTGAAATGTGCATCTGAGGTGTGTAATTCTTAAATCGTGAATCTCTGAATTATAAAAATTATTAAATTAAAATAGTTTAGAGCTTAATGTTGAAGATAAATAAATTAGATTGAGATGAGATATAGTGACATCTATGGAAGGAAGAAAATTAAATATGGGGGATTTTGAAAATGGGTAAAATCATTAAGACTTAGGCATATCAGCATAAAAATGATTTTATTTAGCATGGAGCAGTTTGCCCTCTCATGGTAAAGACATGTTGAGATCAGACTTCAAAATGCAAACACAATCACTTGGCACTAAACAAATGATAGAGAAGAGTGTTGTAATGGGGCATTTTGAAATGTTTTTAATATTACAACTGATGTCATGATATAGTTTCAGCATCCCATACCAGATGATAGTGGTCTGCTGCCTCTTTTGCACCCCAGCAGAACTGCTGTACTCGAAATCAACCCTAGACTACATATCTGGAAACAAACAAGAAAGTAAAAACAAACTAAAGGTACAAAGTGTTAAGTTGGCTATGGATATCTTTTTAAAACAAATTATTATAGCTGCAATTTGATACCTGATATATTTTAAGAAATTAATAATTCTGTTTATAAGACTGTTCAGAAATGCACAAACATGCTAAATGGATGCTTATGATCGTAAGATTCAACTGAACCATGTAGCGAAACATGTATCCTAGCTACATGCACTCAATTAGAAATTTAACAAAAGCACAAATCCTAGCAAGCCTGTTTGAGTGCTCAGACAATTGTGCTTGTCATGTTTTTTCAACCACTTAATTAGTGAAGCAGCTGCAGTCTCAATAGAGCTTAATTGGCAAGTAATGATGGAGATTGAGTGCTTTCTGGTCACTAAGGTAACCTGATCATTTGGACTGTAGACAGAAACAAGCGATGTTTCTTAGAAAGGAAATTAAATAAATCAAAAGGCCCCTCAAGACTGGACATTAGCCTATGGTGATTTTATCAGAGGTTAGGGGTGGTGTAAGGCAATGGCAATATGATAAAAGACACCAAATTTAATTAGTTTTGTTTATGAATGATAAAGATTTGAAATATATTTAAAAGCAAAGGGTCTCAGGAAAGTCTATAGTGACATGCTTCAAACTAAATTACTATTAACTGAAACATTTTACTGTTCAATATGTTGGCTATTCTTCCACTATCTTAGGTGCTGAAACTTGTTAGAAATATGCTATAACATGCTAGAAGCATGCTGTGTTAGATATGTACTAAAACATGCTAGCAGAATATATTATTATAACTATAATTATTAAACTGACCCTGACTAGTTTGAATAAATTTACCAGAATCACAAAAAAAAAAAAAAAAAAAGCAACAACTGAAACCAGTAAACAGACCATGGTATTATAACAAAATTATTTATCATTTATCACTGTATCATTACAAAAATAAAGTACAACGTTTGATAAAACTATTTAGCAAATATTTATTACAATTACGTAATAGTGTTTAATATTTTTGGAAACACTTTGCATTGGGGACCAGTACTCACTTCTAACTAACTATTAACTATGAATTTTGTCTGAATAAAATCTTAATTTGCTGCTTATTAATAGATAGTAAGGTAGTTGTTAAGTTTATGCATGGGGTTGGATTAACGGATCTAAAATACGGTCATGCAGAATAAGGCATTAATACGTGCTTTATGCTAATAAACAGCCAGTATGCTAGTAATACGAAAAAACAACAACAACAACAACAAAAAAAACTATTTAATAGTGAGAATTAATTTATTTATACAAACTGTTAATGCAATGTATACAGCAATTACATCTTTTCAAATGTTTGTGATTTTGGAAATGATTCATTACTGCCTATAATTTAGGCTCAGTTTGTGCACATATGTGTCTTCTGCAAATGTAATTGTAGCAGAATTGTAGTGGGATTTTTAGAACATTTAAAACTGTGTAGAAAACTATCACACAGCCCTTTAGCACCCATATGGCACATACAAACAGTATTACTTTAATGTATCTTGAATACTTATGTTAGTACCTCAAAAGTGATCTATCTAAACTTAGCAAATAGCTTAGGGCATGCTAGCAATGTGCTGAAATGTTTCATAAACATGCTAGAAAAATATTAGCAACAGGTTAAAGCAAGCCATCATGATTTCTTGGATATTATGATCTCCAGTGTTTATTGAGGCCACTTTCTATCATGCTTTCAAGACAGTCTTTGTCAAGCCAGCATGACAAAGGTTTGTCCTTAAACTTTAATCATCTAGTTCAATATTGGTGTCTTTTAGAATATTATAAAAGCAAACTCTTTTGACGTTTTGTGTCATGCAAAAAAAAAAAAAAAAAAAAAAAAACACCTTCAGTTTTTGCATTAATTAGATATGTGCCCTTGAGTTTCAATCTTACAGTTTGTGTAAAGGTGACATATTTGAAAAGCAAACAGCTGAGTGTATTTCATCACTTTTCCTGCCTCATCTATAGGGGTGCAGAGCTACTAAAACCTCTGCGAATAACAGCAGCCACGGCTGGCCCATTCCCGGACTGCGCTGGGTCACAGGAAAGGACCGTCTGTCAGGACTCAACTTGTTTCCTCTCACCGCTGGTGGACATGGCCGCAGCTCTAGCCCAGAGAAAGACGCAGAGGAGATGGAAGAGCCATCTGATGATGTAAGACCAGCATGTTTATATCTGTTTCAGGGGTATGCTCTACCAATCTTTGGCTTGAGCAAATGAAAATTGTATCATTATTTACTCCTCCTCATGTCATTACACACTATTATGTTGTTATTTTCTCTTTCTCTGACATTTTTCCCAAAAATATAATGGGCACAATAGACACTGGCTAGACACTGCACTCAAGCACTGTGGTGGTACCATGGTATAGTCGTCTTATAGAAATGCCATGGTACTTTGATATACAGTGCCGTTTGAAAGTTTGTGAAGCCTTTACAATTTTCTATATTTCTGCATAAATATGACCCAAAACATCATCAGATTTTCATATAAGCCCTTAAAGTAGACAAAGAGAACCCAGTCAAACAAGTGAGAAAAAAATATTTTCTTTGTCATTTATTTATTGAGAAAAATGATCCAGTGTTACATATCTGTGCGGTGCAGTAAAAAAGCATGTGTATGTGAAAAGTATGCAAATCTCTTGGATTAGCAGTTAATTTAAAGTTGAAATTAGAGTCCATCTGTGCAGATGTGTTTTCAGCCAGTGCAATGACTACCAAATGTTAGTATGTGACCTGTTTTATTCAAAGAACAGGGATCTATCAAAGTCTGATCATGTTTGTGGAAGTGAATCATGTCATGAACAAAGGGGATTACTAAAGAGTTTGGACGCCACAGTGAAATCACAGTGAGACAGATGGAGGAACTGTGTACAAATGGAGGAAATTCAAGTCCACTGTTACCATCCTGAGAAGTGGTCGACCAACAAAAACCAGAACAAGTAATTGTCTATGAGGTTGCAAAAGTTCCCAGGGTAACTTCTAAGTAACTTCTAAGCAGCTAAAGATCTTTCTGACATTGGCTGAAGTTAATGTTCATGAGTCCACCATCAGGAGAACACTGAGCAACCAATGGTGCACATGGTAGAGTTGCAAATAGAAAGCCACTGTTCTCCAGAAAGAAAATTGCTTGCTAAAGATCATGTGGACAAGCCAGAGGACTATTGGAGAATGGTTTAATGGATGGATGAAACTAAAATTGAACTTATTGGTTTAAATGAGAAGCTATTATTTTCAGAGAAAAGAACAGAAATCCTATCCCTTCTGTGAAACATGGACAGCCTGCCATCATTGATGGAACAATGAATTCTGAATTATACCAGCAAATTCTAAAGGAAAATGTCAGGACACCTGTTTAAGAACAGAGTCTCAAGGGAACGTGGGTAATGCAGCAAGAAAACAACCCCAAGCACACAAGTCATTCTACCAAAGAATGTTTAAAGAAGAACAAAGTTAATGTTTTGGAATGGTTGAATCAATATCCGGACCTTAATCCAATTAAAATGTTGTGGAAGAACCTAAGCAAGCAGTTCATAGGAGGAAAACCAGGAACATCACAGAGTTTAAGTGGTTCTGCACTAAGGAATGGGCTAAAACTCCTACATGTTATTGTGCAGGACTGAACAGCATTTACAAGAAACTTTACCTTCAGTTACTGCAGCAAAAGGGGGTCACACCAGATACTGAAAGCAAAGATTCACATACTTTTGCACCGCACAGATCACTGGATAATTTTTCTCAATAAATAAATGACAAAGCAAATATTTTTCTCTCACTTGTTTAATTGGGTTCTCATGGTCTACTTTCAGGACTTATAGATGTTTTGGGTCATATTTATGCAGAAATATAGAAAATTGTAAAGGGTTCACATACTTTCAAGCAGCACTGCATATTATGATACTGGGTGAATGGTATTTACATTGTATCAAAGAAAAAAATTAGCAATAACATATAACTTAAAAACACTGTTTTTCCATCAGTACAGTGTAGGTCATTTCTCAGAGCGGGAGGGAGCGGGGCGCAGACCTAAGCCTCAGTGGGGAGAAAACGGCCATGACAGGAAGCTTCAGAGATACAAAACTCAGCGCCTGGTGACCCATCTCCACCGAGACACTACCCATGACCCAGAGTGCCACACCATCTCAGAGAAGCTCAGCCAGCCGGCTGTTTCCGAACCGCTCTGTTCCTACAAACCAGTCGTTTCACATGTGCCATTAAGAGTAAGAGTACAGACAGCTAATTAGCCGCAAAGGTATCATGCATCTACAGATTTTAAGGGGCATCAGTGACAATTGCCACTTTTTCTTTGAGTCATGATAGTCTAGTGATGCAATTCAAATATAATTCTGATATAATAAGACGGTTTGTAATGAACCAAGCTAAATTAGAGCTTAACTCATTGGCCAGCAATCACCCTGCATTTTCATTTATAGAACATAGACTTTTTGATAAACATGGGGAAAAACCCAACTCCAAATAAAAATAACTAGTATTGTTTACAATTTAAGCTTTCACTGTAAAAATTACTGCAGTGTTGTCAAAACCATAGACTCCATAGTGCATCTGTTTAAAAAAAAAACAGGCATTTAAATGAATATGTAAGACATTAAATGCTCACACCCTTCAGTGTTCCCTAATGAAAAATAAATATACCAAATTTTATATATTTACATATTATGTACTCGATAAAAATACCCTGCAACTGTACTTTTACCCCCGGGTTTCACAGACAAGGCTTAAGTCTAGTCCCAGACTAAATTGTAAGTCTGAGCTGTTTCAACTAAAAGAATCTTGCATTGACTGATGTTAAAATATATCAGTGCCTTTGTTTTGTCTCAAGATGCAAACCAGTAATGTTTTTTTTCTAAGCACGTTTATAAAAATTACTTAAATATTCTAACTGAACGATGGCCTAATCCTGGCTTAGTCTAAGCCCAGTCTCTGATATATTTAATTTTGGTATAATTAATTTTGTACTTAATGCTATTTAAGTAGTGCTGATATCCAGCTGAAGATATACTTAAGTATATTTGATTGTGCTAAAGTGGAACTACTGCAAGTGTACTCATCAATAGTGACATTAAAACATATTTTAGGCATAATATTTAAATTTTCAGATCAGTAAATCTCAAATGATATGTCAGTAAATACACTGAACAAAATTATAAATGCAACACTTTTGTTTTTGCCCCCTCAATGATCTAAGACTTTCTCTATGTACACAAAAGGGCTATTTTTTAAAAAAAATATTGTTCACAAATCTTTCTGAATCTGTGTTAAGGCGGGCATGTACGATTTTTGCTGTTGTAGGAGCTTGCAGCTGATTTTTTTCTCTCGGGAGAAAGTCGCAGTTGCTTGCTTGTACCATGTGAGAAGAATTACGGGCCGATCCGAGAACGTTACAAGCTCCTCCCGACCTCCCAATAATTGTCAAAAAAAAAATCGGACGCTGTCGGTTTAGATTCTTGGTGTATGTGTAGTTGAACAAGACGATTTGGCGATCCATCTGCAGTTGACCAATCAGAAGATGACAAAAACCACAGAAGAAGGTGGTGGCAATGGTGTATAGTAATTTTAGTTTAATTATACAGCACTATTTTTATTTGTTATTCCGAATTGTGCCAAATTTGCCGTTCAGCTTTATGAATAAATATGCAATGCCCATAGGCACCGATCCCGTGAGATGTTCTCAGTTCAGTTTAACCAATTAGAAGTGTACTGTGGCTTGTAAGACTTTATTCTCATTTCCATAGTTTATTTGAGGCCGGTTTTGTCATTGTTTTAAAAGAGGGTGCGCGTATTAAATTTTTTCAGCTGGCAGCGGGCTTGTCTCTCCTAAACAGAGATCGTGGCTGTGCGCTCAGATATTATGTGTGTGCCCTCAAACTCAAACCCCAAATTATTCAGAAATAGCCTATCACCTCGAGTTGTTTATGAAGAACAGAAAGTCCATGCTTTTCTCTGCTTTTCAGCAATTCTCTTTGCCATGCTCTTCGTTTTCTTTTCTTTTTTGGACATCACAAGCCATAGCTGCCACAAAGAAAACTATTTTGTCCTTAGACTCCATATTTTTTTTTTATGAATGGCGCAAAACGTAATGCTTACGCGAGAGTTTGTAAAATTGTAGTAAATTTGTGTCGTGTGTGACTGCCTTCGAATGATTTTCGGATAAACTCAATTGTGACATGTGCGAGGGGTCACGATGTTCCGACCTTCAGAAATCGCACCGTGTACGCCTGCCTTTAGTGAGCACCTCTCCTTTGCCGAGATAATCCATCCATCTCTCAGGTGTGGCATATCAAGATGCTGATTAGACAGCATGATTATTGCACAGGTGTGCCTTAGGCTGGCCACAATAAAATGCCACTCTAAAATGTGCAGTTTTATCACACAGCACAGTGCCATAGATGCTGCAAGTTTTGAGAGAGTATGCAGTTGGCATGCTGACTGCAGGAATGTCCACCAGAGCTGTTGCCCATGAATTGAATGTTTATTTTTCTACCATAAGCATCTCCAAAGGCGTTTCAGAGAATTTGGCAGTACATCCAAACCGGACTCAGCCCAGGACCTCTGAGACCAGCCACCCGGACAGCTGCTGCAACAATCGTTTGCATAACCGAAGTATTTCTGCACAAACTGTTTCAGGGAAGCTCATCTGCATGCTTGTCGTCCTCATTGGGGTCTCAACCTGACTGCAATTTGTCGTCATAACCGACTTGATTGGGCAAATTCTCACATTTGATGGTGTCTGGCACTTTGGAGAGGTGTTCTCTTCACTGTACAGGGAAGATGGCAGACAGCGTGTGTGGTGTCGTGTGGGTGAGCGGTTTGCTGATGTCAACATTGTGGATCGAGTGGCCCATGGTGGCGGTGGGGTTATGGTATGGGCAGGTGTATGTTACATGACGAGATCCTGAGGCCCATTGTTGTGCCATTCATCCATGGCCAACACCTCATGTTGCAGCATGATAATGCACGGCCCCATGTTGCAAGGATCTGTACACAATTCCTGGAAGCTGAAAACATCCCAGTTCTTGCATGGCCAGCATACTCACCAGACATATCACCCTTTGATCCTTTGCTCTGGATCGGCGTATACGACAGCGTGTTCCGGTTCCTGCCAATATCCAGCAACTTTGCACAGCCATCGAAAAGGAGTGGACCAAGCTTCCACAGGCCACAATCAACAACCTGATCAACTCTATGCAAAGGAGATGTGTTGCACTGCGTAAGACAAATGGTGTTCACACCAGATACTGACTGGTTTCTGCCCCCCAAATACAGTAGAACTGCACATTTTAGAGTGACCTTATATTGTGGTCAGTCTAAGGCACACCTGTGCAATAATCATGCTGTCTAATCAGCATCTTGATATGCCACACCTGTGAGGTGGATGGATTATCTTGGCAAAGGAGAAGTGCAGATTTAGACAGATTTGTGAACAATATTTGAGATAAATATAGGCCCATAGGCCAATTTTGTGAACATAGAAAAAGTCTTAGATCTTTGAGTTCAGCTCATGAAAAATGGGGGCAAAAACAAAATGTGCTGTTTATAATTTTGTTCAGTGTATGTTAATAGACTTGAACTTTACTTAGTATTAAATAAATGCATTTTATTTATTTATTTTATTGCATCTATTACTTTTTTACTAGGGTTGTGTTGACATTAATATATTCTAACATTTTGGACGGAGATCCCCATACACTGTGCTTGAACTCTTCTGCATGAATCACATTTCATCAGATTTCATCAAAAGGTGACAACATTGGAAAACTAATAATGTTAAAGTGTGGCTTGTCTAAAAATAATCTTTTAAAACCGCTAATATTTGTTAAACAGTTGATATCGAGAGGCCACTCATTCCATGCTCTCATGCTATTTGAAAAACCTTTATTAAAAAGTATAAAATCCATAATACTCTGTCTACTATTAAAACAATGTTTTACACTAAACCTTGAAAAATATGTATTAAAATATCTGTTTTAATTATCCTATGTGTCATCTGAAGCATTTTGGCAACCAAGCAAGATGTTAAAATGGGTATCATCCACATGAGTAAAACAATGAATTCCTAAACCTGTTTTATTCATTCATTTTGAGATCTGTTTTCTGACAGCCAGTCTCATACCTTAACAAGCTCCTCACCCAATTTCTCCTGTATTCCACTGAACGGACATCTGTTCTGCACACACACAAGTATAATTTACATGAAATACATGTCAATTCCAAAACTTTGTGGTGTGTATGTGAGCAAAAAGTTAGTATTAACTTCAGATGGATTAAATATGTATGCTGTTAAATGTAACACAATGATTTAATTTGACATTCCAACTATTTCTATCTGCTCTGCATTATTAATAATAAAGATAGGATCAGAATCCCAAGGCTTGGCTGGATCCCAGGCTAACCGCCCAAATGTCAGTATTGAATAGAATGAGAACGAATGGGAGAGAGATGCAGGCAGGGAGGCGGCGGGATTGATAGAACTGAATTATTAGGCTCCTGCTGAACTTAACTTTAGAACTTTTTTGTTACAGAGTAATATATTTGACTTGTGTGAATTTATAATTACTAAAACATATTACACTCAGTCCTCTGATCTCTTGTAAAAGCAATCAGAAAGAGAAGCACATTCAAATTTGCGAATAATGTATTTAAGAGAGGTCTGAGGCTCTCGCTAATTAATGAACATTTAAACATAACTCAGTCGTTTCAACTAAATGACTTTGTAATTTATATGTCTGATTTACGTTAGACTCTGAATGTATTAGATTAACGTGAGGTAGGTGATTCATTCTATAATACAGTTATACTAGAGTTTGACTCTTCGCATGATGGTGTTTTCTGACCCTCCAGCTACAGATCAAAGTGAACGGACAGAGAGGAGGACTGGGAATTTGTATTGCAGGAGGGAGGGGCTCCTTGCCGTACAAAGAGAATGATGAGGTAGGCCTTATCTTCCCCGTAGCTCCACCGCCTGAATCTCATTACACACTATTACTATCATACTCCTGTGGGTCTATTTACAATAAAATACACATTGACTGGAATACTAATGTGCATCCAGCCAGCAATTCGACTGATGATATGAGTGTGCCTGATTTCCTTCCCCAATAACTAGTCATTTTCTTCTGGGCACTGATTGATTTGTTTTTTTCATGTCAGGGTATTTTCATCTCCAGAGTGTCTAAAGGCGGACCAGCGGAGAAGGCCGGGGTTCATGTTGGGGACAGAGTATTGGAGGTAAGGTCAGGGATCGTAATGTACATGTGCTGTTTAACAATGCATTGATTTAATGACTAAGTGGGATGCATGGGTACAACTGGGAATACTTGCCTTCAGAGATATAATAACTGTTGATTTTTTATGGGGGGGGGGGATGTGTCTGGGAATGTTTTTTTAGTTTTTAAGTTTTTATTTTAGTTCCCAGAATGTTCTGCTAAAAGGTAGGATAACATTCTCTAACGACATTCTAAAAATGTTTATTGATAACATTATTAGAACATTATCCTCTAACATTCTAATAAAGCTTCCCATCACACTGGATGTAGACTTTGCTCAGAAGTCAAATTTTGGTTGAAAGTAAAAACCCAACCTTTGTTTGATGACAAGCTCATTAAATAAGTGTCATTAAATAACTCAAAAAACAGCTTCACTTATTATAAACCAGATTGACTTTTTTCTGTCATACATTTACACAAGTTTTACGGAGATTACCTGGGGTTTAGATGTTGATTGAAAGTAATAGTTTGGTTTGTTGTCACCATTATGGTGAGAAGGGTTTGCTTTAGTTGGGCAATTTGACTCTTGACTCAATGTTTTTCTTTAGCTGCTGCAACTATGTTTGTTGTAGCAAAAACAGCAAGATAAAATGTGATCAGATGATGTTGGCTACTTGCTGATGAGTCTACTTTATGCTATTAATTTCATATTAGTGACAGTAGTCAACATTTCAACAGCAAAAGATCCAGCAGTGTTCTAATCAGATAATCTGTATTTCTATCTGTTATTTTTAAAACACACTGTTGACAAATCACTTTTACCTACTGAATGCATAAACAGACATCAAGGATCAGTGTATGAATCTCAGCAATGACATGCGTCATGCAGCAATGCATTCTGGGAGCCCTGGATGAGTTTTGTATGATGCACCCAGAATACACTGCAGTATGAAGCATGTCACCATTGTTGAGGTTCATACACTGATTCTTGATGTTTGTGTGACAAAGTTTTTTTCTCAGTCTATAGGACCATTGAACTGCTGTAATAAATAATGTGCAACTAATACCATAGATTAGACTACATGAAATCAGACCACTATGAAACCCTTCTTACCATTATGGTAACATTAAACCAAACTATTACTTTCAGTCAACTTCTATACCTCTGTTAATCTCAGCAAGACCTTTTGTAAATGTATGACAGAAATAAAGTCAATCTGGTTTACAATAAGTGAAGCTGGTAATGCTATTTTTTGGAGTTATTTAATGAATCAAACAAAGGTTGGGTTTTTATTCTCAACCAAAATTTGACATCTGAGCAACATTTGAGTCCACATCCAATGCCCAATGGGAAGCTTCCCGCTTAAATCTTTATTAGAATGTTAGAGGATAATGTTCTAATAATGTTATCATTTTAAACATTTGTAGAATGTTTTTAGAGAATGTTATCCTATCTTTTAGGAGAATATTCTGGGAACTAAAATAAAACTTGCCTCTAAAAACATTAACAGAACATTCTTAGAGCAAAACCAATTCTAGCAGGGGTATTGCATATGTATTTCTCCCACTGTTTGACCTTATCATAATGGATGTAGTTGTTTCTCTGACGGCCATCGGAGGGCATCATCACACAGATGCTGATGAAGAGTTTATTGTGACCCCATGAGCCGTAAAAAAAACAGGCAGCCAAGCAGCATTTAGGGGAAAAGTACTTGTACATGCAAGTCATGCTTACAATTGCATTGATGTCATTGCGTTAAAGAAAGATAGCACAAGCACATTTTTTCAAACAAAATATATTTCACAAAAAGAAGTTACATGTCAGCTTGAGGTATTTTCTCTTATCCTAGTTTATATGCAGTGACAGCTAGAAGTCAAAAGCCATTCATAGGTTTATTTCCCCTAAAAGTGTTAATGCTGTGGCTCTGTGGTGCTTTCAACACACAATCCCAAATCATTCAGCGGTGAGCCTAGTGACTATCCTGAGCTGTGACATCAAAGGCACCAGAAAAGGAAAATAGGCATAAGTCTATTTCATGCTGTTTAGGGCTCACTAAAAATGAGGCACTGGTAGTACATCTAGTATAATAGGTTTTTTTTTTTTTTTTTTTTTTTTGGATTTATATGTCACTGGCAGATGGAGCCGACTGCCGTTGACCCGCAAACCCTTGACCTACTGGAACAGCCTGTTTTTTTCTTTCTATAAATGCCGGGTGAACAAATCTTTGGAAAACCTGTTTGAAAACAGTAATTTTCCCAGCAAACACTCATGGTGTGAAAATGAAATCTTTCCCCCTGAAGATCCCAGGTCACTTCCTCATATAAATGGTTGTCATTTTCTCATTCCTTGGGTTTTGTGGCCTTTCTGTCACCATTCTGCCTCTTTCCTTCAAATCACCGCAGATCATTTTTCACTTGTGCCACCAGGTCAATGGCCAAGACATGCAGGAGGTCAGCCACCATGAGGCTGTCAGCGTCCTGAGGAATGCTGGGAGCTGCATAAAAATGAAAGTGCTGCGGGAGAGATGTGTGCCCGTGGAGCCGAGGGTGCATGAGAGGTCTGACACCATGGAGACAGCAGACCCCCAGGTCAGCCAAGAGTGGGATGTTACCATGAGCAATAACAGATCAAGTGGTCCACAATCCTCCATTGATCCCACACTGGATTGCAGCCCAATGACCAACAGGATAGAAGCTGCCGTCTGCAATGGAAATGGACCGGTAGGCTCTGATTAAAGAGTGTCGAGATTATAAAGTGAGAGAGACCAAAAAAAAAAAAAAAAAAGATCTTGGCAGTTCTATTATATGAGACAGTAATGAAATGATCAGAAATTACATCTGTTGCACCCATTTTAATGCATTCTTTTAATTATTGCAAAAAATGAAATCGAAATGAAAAGTTCACAAGGTCCTTTGAACAAGAATTGTCCTGATGATTCAATTTAAATTCTTCCTAATTATTGCTTGAAATTGTAGCACTGAAGACTGTCCAGCCAGGACTGAAACGTTTGCCTTTTTTGTTTGTGTGTGCACAGTCACCTTTCTGTTTGTGCACTTTTGTTTTTGTTGTCACCTCTATGTAAATCTTCAGGAATAAATTTTTGTTCAAAGGACCTTGAACTTTGCATTTCGTTTTGGTGTGCGAATTCTTAGCTTTTTTTGCATTTTTCTTCGATATACTGAATCTACACACCCAATTACAAACATTCTCTTTTTGCTTCATGTAATTGCCACAGAATTTATTTAGAGAGATTTTTTTTTTTTTTTTACTTTTAACAATTAAAATCAATACAAACAATTTTGTAACTGCTTATTTTACAGGTTCCCCCTAGTTAAAAAGTAAGAAATGTAAAATACATTTATTTAATATTAAGTACAGTTCAAGTACATATTTGCTGACACATCGCTAAAGTCTTTGTGCACAATGAACGTTTTCTAATAATAAGCCTAAAATGTGTTTTAATGTCACATCTGATGAGGATTCTTTGAACACTGAATAATATTGGTCTTTAAATACAAGATATTAAAAGTGTACCTGAAGTATACTGGCAATAGTTCCACTTTAGCACACATATACTTTAGTATATCGCAATTAAAGTGCATTAAGTAGCAGACTTTGAATATTTCAGTTTAGTATATTGAAAGTACAATTGTGGGGTATTTTTATTAAGTACATAAATATGTAAATATATTTTATGATACTTTTAATTTTATTTTGTCAGAAAGATCCAGTACAGGATTTACGGCCAACGAAAGACGTGGAGACCTTCAAAAACAATGCCCTACAGGTTGTGAAAAATACCATGACGGTACGTGTGGAGGATAGAATGTGTTTCTGTGTGGATGTGTGTGTTTTAACAATCAAATCTCAGCAATGCTTTTTTATCAATGTTCTGTCCTTCATTCTGAGGCAATGCATACCTTTATACAAAACATTCCTGGAAAACATTCCTGTCAGTTTGATTCATCGGTCTTGGTCAATAAATGTACCTCTGTTACAATAGACTCTCTCAGAAAGAAAAAAAAAAAAAAAAAAAAAAGACAGAAACAGAAATTGTAACCAATTCTAAACAAACATTGTCCTACCTGACAATGAGCTAAAGGTTTTGTCTACATTTGTGTATACAGAGAGATCAGATTTCGTTTTTCAAGAGCAATTACAGTTGTGCCTTTCTGATATTTTTAAAAACAGAACAGATTATTTTTTTCACCTCTCATGGCATATAGCAGAGAGATGCAGCTTCTCAAATAATAAAACTGTAGGGCAGGACTTGATTTTGTCCATTGGGAATTGATTGGATCACTGGACTGTTGTCATTTGCTGATTGCTGCGATGTAAGTGACAAGTTGCCGGAGGGAAGGCCACATGAAAATAATGATGACCACAGGTCAACTATTTATAACAAATAATGGAATATATAAAATAAAAGCTGTCCTCACATCCTTGCAATTCTGTCAGAAAATGCAACATTTCTCTCAGAAAATTGTTGCAGTTACAAATGTTTTGGTACTCATGTGTTTTATTTTATTTTATTTTATTTTATTTTATTTTATTTTATTTTATTTTTTGTACTGGAACAATGCACACACACACACACAAAACACACAACACACCAAAAAAAAAAAAAAAAAAAAAAATAGAGAAGAAAAGTGAAATTGATACAATTCCACACAGAACCCAAAAAAATGCGCTGGACAAAATTATTGGTACCCTTAACTTAATATTTGGTATCATCCCCCTAGCAAATAACTGAAATCGCTTCCTGTAACCATGAATGAGTTACTTACACCTCTCTTACACCAATTTTGAACCACTCTTCTTTTGCAAACTGCTCCAGGTCATTCAGATTTGAAGGATGCCTTCTCCGAACTTCTGTTTTGAGATCTCTCCACAGGTGTTAAATGGGATTCAAATCTTTACTCATTGCTAGTCATTTCAGAACTCTCAAGTGCTTTGTTTGTAACCATTTTTGAGTGCTTTTTGAAGTGTGTTTCGGGTCATTGTCCTGCTAGAAGACCCATGACCTCTGGTGGAGACTCAGCTTTCTGATGCTGGCCACTACGTTGCGCCCCAAATTTCTTTGGTAATCATCAGATTTCATGATACCGTTTACACAGTCAAGGCATCCAATGCCAGAAGCAGCAAAGCAACCCCAAAACGTCTTTGAACCTCCCCTATGTTTGACTGTATTCTTTTCTTTGAAGGCCTCATTTCTTTTTCTGTAAACAGTGCCATGATGTCCTTTACTTTTGTCTCATCTCATCTCACAATTTTGACAAGGTGCCAATACTTTTACCTGTATATCCTTGACAGGTCTATAAAATGAGTTAACATTCTCGATAATTTTAAAACATGTAAAAATACTGAAAAATGTATTCACCTGAGTAGCAAACTGGCATAAGATGTTAAATTGAACCAAACTTAGTTCAGCGCCTTTTCACACCAAACGCAAATATTTGATATTTTTATTTTAAATATTTATTATATTATAAATATTTTATTTATTATAAATATTTGCATGAGCAAAGTTTTAAATAGAACCGCTTACTTTGTATGGAACTGATTACATGAAGAAACAGAAAAAACTGAGATAACTAAGAACTATGGCAACATCTAGATACTTCTATTGCAGAAATGTATGTGCCAAGCAATTTTAAAGGTAAAGTATGCTCATACCAAATGCTGATTTGATTTAATAGATAATAACTGAAAAGTAGAAAAAAGTTAGACTGAAAATGTCAAATGATTTTTCGTTCTACCTATTAACAGTTTAAAAAGAGAATATCATAGCCGTAGCAGTAAAGATTAAACTACATAAGTGGCTAATTTGAAATGGCAGTTCCAGCTCTGTGAAATCAGTGACATCTTTTTTTCCTCTCTTCTCACTTCATTGTGACCCTTTGACAGATACCTCGGATTATTCTGACTCACCCCTCTACCTCAGATGAAGACGTGGAGCCCCTGACGCAGGGCCCAGATGATGGAGACTTTGATTCTGACTTCAGTGACTCGGACAGTCACATCTATTCTGATTGTCTGAACAGCGCTTTCTATCCTCTGTGAAAGATAGAGACGCACACAGGCTACAGGTTTTTCATCTTTTTCATGCTTTTCATTTAGTTTGTCATTTTAAATAATTTAATTAATTGTTTTACTTCTTATATAGCTGTTTTTTTATTTTTGTTATATTTATCATCAGCATGTCCAGCATGAGGCTTGTTTCCATAGACGTAAACATACTAAATAGATTTCAGATTTGCATGGAAGTGCTAACAGTACATAACTAATCTGGAAATGCACTGAGGTGTGATTTATTATATTTACACAGCACAACAGCACAAATAGTCATTGTCACCTAAGATTGAAAAACCGAGATGAACAGAGAACTTAATTTAACTGTAGATTTCTATCAGGTAGCTGCCAGACTCTAGTCAATTTGGCAGATAATTTTTGTGCATTACAAAGATAACAAATGTGTTCTTTTTTTCAGAAAACAAGTTCTTGGACCAGGCTTAATACCCTCTCTCTCTGAATTCAGATGTCTCTGTGTCCTTCGGTTAACTGAAATTGTTCTGGCTGTGGCCCACAATCGCTGGAGCAGAAAATAAGTGACGCGGGATCGATACTTCAGGCAAAGTCCACAGTAACATGATGCTTGCATCAATAAAAATCTGAACTGTTTAGAACACCATTGTGTGAAGGCAATATAGAGAAAGTGGAAAGTAAATAGATAATATTTTTCTAAAATGTTGCTTCTTCAAATTTTACACACTCTTAAATAGATCTTACTTGCTTTGTGTATGCTTCATATAAATGTTTTTACTTGCATCATTTATAAGTTTCCAAAAATGAAATAAACTTTAAAAATGTCATTGTGCCGTTCAGGTGTTTAATGGTATGAATGATATCTCTGAAGCGTAGAGCTGTTGTGAATATTTTGACACTGATATCCAGCCTAGCAGCACAGGAGCCATCTGAACCACTGAACCACAGTGATCTATGAAGACCACTGACAGATCACAGACTTGTCAAATACTCTTTAATCGTATTTAATAATCCAGCATAATAGGTCATGGAATTTTGCTTTGATCTATAATGGTAAAGGTCCTTGTTTAAGACTAAAAAATAAGAATAAGGAATACAAGGGAAAACAGCGTTTCTATACATGTATAGAAACATGCAGTAAGAGAGGTTTCCTCAATGAAACATGAAATTATATTATATACTCATAACATGAGAGTATTATATTAAATTAAGTATTATAGTAAATTAAGTATTATATAAAAGGATTAGTTCACTTTCAGAACTCATATTTACAGATGATGTACTCACCCCCTTGTCTTTCTTATTATGTCTTTCTAGTTATGTTTTTTGAGAAAAACATTTCAGAATTTCTCTCCATATAATGGATATGTTTGGTGCCCCCAAGTTTGAAAGTTTGAAAGCACATTTCCCTCTGAAACTACTGCCATGATCACAAAAAAGTCATTATTTAAATTATTATTTTAATACAAAAATACATAGATGTATTTACACGTAATGTTGTGCTGCCTGGTTAATTAAGCCACTATTATATGTAATGAGAAAATAGTTTTATTTTTGGGCTGAAATGTGACTGGCATGTTTTCATGGGATTCATCCTTGTGTAATATCTGTGTGGGTCAGTGTTTCTGTTGTTAATTTTATATTTAGTATGCTAAGCTTACAGGATGATGGGCAGAGGATGGGTCACTGTGACCACAGGGGAAATAACAGCATTATTTTCCACGCTGCCAATCTGCCGCTCATGCAAGCACACGCTCTCTTCTTCAGGGCTGTGTCCCTTTTGGCCCTGTGCTCAGGTAATGTTATCCCTCTTTACTCAATGCTTTATCAATGTATTCATCAATCATATGAGGTGATGATTTGACAATATCATTATCAACTATGTGACAGATCACATGAGATATATTGATTAATCTCAGTGACTTCTCAAGGTTGTGGCTGTAATGATGGATCTAGTTTAGCACCTCTACATCTGCATTTATGCATTTGGCTTTCATCCAAAGTGACTTAAGCCCTGTTTACGCCTGGTATTAGCATCCAGCTCGGGTAACCAATCACTAGCGAACAGCTGGGTTCACACACGGCATAATATGCGTCCCCTGTGAGAACTTCTGTTTGGATTTTGAGGGAGCAGTCTCTGATTTCATAACTAGATGCATCACTTACAAGTGTTTTACTCGATGTTAATGGATAAAACATGAAATGTTGGCACCTTTTGATTCTAAAAATATTTTTAATGCATTGTCATTTTATGTGATCACCCAGTTCATTCAAAGTATGGATTTTGTCTTCCCAAATCCACGACCTTCGTGTTGAAGGTCACAGAGCACCATGCCCACCATGTATTCTTTTTGCAATGCACCATGTTTTTATATTTCTTTTGGTCTAATTTTGACCTATCTGATTTCTTTTTTCTAGTTACATATTCTTTGCCAGTGCCAAAGACAAATTTCCATTTTATGAATATGGATAACAAGTAATGGACTGACAATTCTGGCCAGAAAAAAATTATTTGACGCAGTCTGAATTCAAAAAGAAAATGGTCACATGGAATCCTGATGGTTTACTGCAGCATGCATAACCTTTCAGTCATTTTCACTACGTTACTATGGGAGCACTGCGACCAATCACCTCTGAGCTACAGAGAAAAGACCAATGAATATTGGTGAGTGGTTCACCACGACGTCGAGCTGGCCGCAGGAGAGCGGCGCCGCCCGCTGCTCAGGTGTTTTGTGGTCAAGCTCATTTGTCCTCACACGAGTGTCAGCATTTGTTCTCCTACAAACTGCGACGTTCTGTCACAGAGCTGCAAAGCTCCCTGACGCGGGCAGACCGGGATTGGCGGAGACCGCTCTTTGGGGTTGCCAACTTCACCCCACCCCCGGGGGAGGGCTGGGGGTTTGTGTGTCCTAAAACTTTGCCACTACAGGTTAGTGGTTCCCACCTACACACATCGAGAGCGTTTTTCCCTGTCCTGGTCTCCTCGCCCGAGCACCGCTTCTGAGTGAAGCATTGCCTCCTCGGACTCGGAGCGGGGATTCGCCAACGCGGGAACCAGGTAGAAGGTAAGTGCTGCCCCATGCCCCTTTATTTTTCAAAATATTGAACTAATCTCTGTATTTAATACAGGCTGCCCCACCGTAGCACGTCGGTCAACGTCCTATCGATCCCACTTGTACGTGGGCAGTTCCCAGCCCCTCTCGTGGTTGATTCGGGCGGTACGGCTCGGCTTGCGGTTCACTCCGCTCGCCCCCCCCCCAGGTTTTGTTGCTCCACCATGAGGTCGGTGCATGTCTTCTGGGTGTGAAAGGCCGTCCCTCCAGCCGAGATGATGTCTACATGACTTCATCGTGCCCCTAAGACGGTGGGTCTCGGCTAGGTTCAGCCTCTCCTCAAGGGAGGTTTAGGACCAGCTGGCAGCCTCTCTTCAGGCTCTCTTCTCTCGGCTTGGAGATAGATTCGGTCAAAATTACGGCAGCGCAGTTCTAAAAGGAATGCGCAGCCAGTGCTGAGTGCCTGATACTATTCAGCCACAAGCATGCGATCCCTCTTAAATTTAGAGGCTCCTGGGGCATGTGTCGGCTGCTCTCTCGGCTGCTTCAGCACTGGCTACTTGACAGAGTCCCAAGATGGTCTTGGCACCTTAGCTCATTCTGGACTGGCGTTTCCCAGAGTGTCGCTACCAGCATCAACCCTTAGCTGACCCTGGCTCCGTCCTTAAAGTCAGTGGTCCAAGCATGTTGAGGTCATCACAGATGCCTCCGTGCCAGGTTGGATGCCATCCGTGAGTTGTAGCACTGTTTTCCGCCCCGCTCGCCTGAGGCAGGTATAGTTTTTGTCACCCTCACCCTCTTCTGAGGGTGAGGCCCATGGCAGACAATGGACCCGCTGTCAGAGACACTCAGTCTGGCGGATACTGTTCTCTCCTCTGCAGTATGTAGTGATCAAGCATGTGCTGGTCTGTACAGACTACTTTACGACCGTCTCGTACATCATCTGTCAGGGTGGTCTACGCCTCCGTCGTATGTCACAACTCACCACCATCTCCTCCTTGGAGTTAGGCGTAGAGTAAAGGCTGCGTGCTGTTCTTACTCGAGAAAGCTCACTTGTGTAGTATAAGCCACGACAGTCCACTTTCTCTAAGTTTTTCTTCCCCAGGTGGTAGCTGAGTTGGAAGTTGTCTCGAGAAATTCAGGTAAATTTGCCTCTCCAGAATCCTCCATTTGCCGGCTCCCCTCCTTTGGATGGGACATGCTGATACTCTGCTGCCCCGGGGTTCCCTCAAGTACGCCTTCCCCAGTGAGCCTCCTTGCACAGGCTTGTGCAAGTTCAGGGAGTCGATGAGTAGGTTCTGTTATTTGCGCATATTAGCTGCCCGAACCTGGTTTGCCGGCCTTTTCCTCCTCGCGGCAGCCTCCCTGAAAACCCCTGGAGTGTTAACTCCTTCAGGTGGTGCGCACTCTCGGCACCCGTGTCCTGGTTTTCTGCATGTTAGACAGTGAGACCAGACACGGTAGATCTTTACTGGCTGTGACAGCCTGTCACTCTTTTAAGACCCTACGTGGATAGTCTTTCAGCTGAGGTGAGGTCTATTCGTTGACTACTGTTCTCTTCAATAGAGGACCTTCAGGAATGTTGATTAGTGTGACACTTCCGTCCCGCAGAGAAGTTGAAGCGTAGGCTGCCCCCCTGCAACTTTGGAAAAGTATGTTGCACAGTTGCACTTGCTATTATTCAGGTTTTTCAAAATGGACAGTTTCACGTAATCATTAGGTTATGTAGGGGTGTGAGGACCAAGTGAAACCTTCGGTCCACACCTCTCCCCTCCCGGGGCTTTGCGCAGTCTCCTAAAAAGCCACAATGTGACCCCTTTTTCGAGCTTTGCGTTAGTAGAGTAGCTAGAGTAGCTCCGGCTGGCCACTCCCACGCTTGCCTGGGACCCGGCCGGTGTAGTGCCAAAATACACTGCAAGCTCTGCTCTGGAGGGGGCAGATCTGGCCTGTGTCATAGTTCCCGTCCAAACCACGGTTTACAGGTCCAGCACCTGGGGCCTTCAAAAGCTCTGAGCAGCTCCGTGTTGCTTTCGCGGACAGCAGAGGGGAATGCTGTTCTCAAGTAGAGATTGGCAGTGGTGGGCACCTTGGTGGATTTCCAGGGTGAGCCGTGCCCCCTAGGAGTGAGTCCCCCTCTCGGGTTGTCATCTCCTCCTATGCGTTGGTGCACGGCATCTCTCTGTAGCGACATGTGCAGGGCTGCAGGCCGGACGAAACCAGTACTTCCGCAAGGTTCAAAAAAAAAAAAAAAAGACTCGACTCGAGATCTCGCGTTTAGCTCATGTCCTCCCGTGTGGTATAAGAAAATCAGGTTTCTGGCAGGAGGACCAGCTCGGTGTCGGCTTGCTGCGCCATTCCTGCTGGATCCGTGCGCTATATTCCCAGTTGTTTCCATCAGTGTACTCTGGGTCCTCCTGGCCCTATTCCTTTTCCATGGGTGTTCCCATAGTAACGTCGTAGTGAAACGACTGAAAGGGGAACGTCTAGGTTACGTAGGTAACCCACGTTCCTTGAAGGAGGGAACGGAGACGTTACTCACCTTGCCGCAATCCCAGGCTGCCCCCTGGGGGGCTGAGCCAAGCTCGGCTCTTCAGCAGAAACCTGAATGAGTGTCTGCGCACCGCCATCTTATATACCCGTATGTATGGGGGAGTGGCGGCTGACGCAAACCACTCCCCAATATTCATTGGCCTTTTCTCTGTAGCTCAAAGGTGATTGGTCGCAGTGCTCCCATAGAAAACGTCTCCGTTCCCTCTTTCAGGGAACGTGGTTAACCTATGTAACCTAGACAGTGTGTTCGGTGTGTTTTAAGTGTAGGGCTAAACCTGAATTTAGTTAGATAATCTAGCATGTTCCTTTTCCCTGCAGCACACAAAGCGAATTTCACACAACACGTGCCTGTTTCTAAATGATAGCATGAGCGATGTGGATATAGGGTAATCTTGAAGGGAATACTTTGAGCATTGCTAAAAGCCAATCTTTTGATTAAATTCTCAAAGCTTGAGAGAATATATGAAGAGTTCAGATGCAAAACCAGCTAAAAGCCATCTCGGTCAAAAATGAAATAATGATACTGAGTGAATACTCTTGACACATAGTATACATTCATCAAATACTTTTACTTCAAGCTCACTAAAATTCCACCCTTAAGGCCCCGATATACTTAAAACGAAATCGAAGAACGAACTGAAATGACGTCATTTCGAACAAAATCAGGCCAAAACGAAGTTCGTTTTGAGTTTGTTTCAGCAGTTCGAAACAGCTCACTAAAGCGAACTTTTGGGGGAGTTCGTTTTGGCTCCTAAACACCTTTGAGCGTCCATTGGTCCGCGGCGATTACGCAGTCGATGGGCGTGTTCTGGAACTCCGCCTGCTTTGACGCGTGAATTTTTTTCCCCGGTTTGTTCCTCATTCAATGGCAGGCAGACAGGAGATCAACATCCAAAACAACAACTCCAAGGTAGCAACATGAATACACTGGAGAGTCGAGTAGCAGAGCTGGTACAGATGTATCTACACCTGTACGATCGCTCGTGGAGAGATTTTAAAGACGCGAGCGACTTGACACGTTTAAAAAACCCGCCTCCAGCAGCGGAGGGTGTCCGAATGTTCGAAAACAGTATACCGTTCCTCTGCCTTTTCGAACTTCTTTTTGCCCTCAAACGAACAACGAAAACGAACTTCGTTTGAAGTATATCGGGGCCTTTAGTCCAATCAGAAGTACCAGCACTTACATAGAAACCTATACATCAGAGCCTGATAAAAATTCATTTTTTAAAGAAAGATGTCAGATGGATTTAGAGGCTTTTGTATCTGAACTCTTCATATGCTCCTCAGCAGCAACAACTAGATTGGATGAAGACCTCTCGCTGAATGAGTACAACCTCATTCAAATACAGTTGATGGACTTCCTTGCACTAAAAATAAGTCTTTGAGCTCATCCTCAGGCATACTTGTATGTTATTTGTGGGTTTACAGTACTTATTCCTATATAGAATTTTTATTAACTGGTGCTGCTTTCTTTTACATGCTACATCCGCCTGCTTGATCACCAGATAAACTGTGTCACAACCTCATTTCAGAGTCTATCAAACAGCTTGACAGGAAAAGAAAATGACAAATGACATTTGGTTGCCATGACAAAATCCTGTCCTCCAAAATTTGACTTGGCTATATCTAAGGGAACAGAGAAAACATTTCATCACACTGTGCCACAAAGGTGATCCGTGTGACTCTGATGCGTTGGCGGAATCGCATGACTCGGAGGTTATGGAGCTGCCACCCCCTCTCCGTGAGTGATTATTCCAGCGTTAGGAGGCTTATGGAGGCACACTGAGTGATGGACAGTACCAGCTGTGGCTGGAATGCACAACAAGCCACACTGCGACGATTGCGGTCCATTCTTTCAGACTGCGTTTACTGGCGTGGTTAAGAATAATTACAGGAGGTGGACGCTGCAGGTGGACACGTACCAGAATAGTAAATAGATTTGTTTGGAAACACTTGATGATTCATTATTTTGAAGTTGAACACTGAATAAGCTGGGCTACTGAAGCACTACCTATGTTTACTGATTAGCTGGAGCGGTTTGTCTTTTCCCCCCTCTTTTTTTTCATTTCCTACAGACTTACAGGATCTGTCTAGGCTTTTTTTTTCTTTTCCAGGCACAGCTTCAGTAAACTCAGAATTAACTGAGGAGAACAGAGAGAGAATGGTTCACTTACTGACAGCATTTTTTGTAGTTGTTTTTCACCTCCCAGAGTTTCAGATTCACTGAGCGCATTCTCCTGACACCCACATCTGAAAACAGTATAAACTCATTTTAAAATCACTAGAGAAAATCACTAGAGTTTATAGAGAACAATTGATTTAGAGGTGGTATCTACAATAGAAGAGTAATGTCCCAGTTCTGCGCTGAAGTCAGGTATCATTGATCAACCACAACGGCCGAGACTCTGAGGGTAAAGGTGCTGCCTTTGCCAGTATTGATGAGTGTGGTCAATAAATCCAATGTTAATTTGTTTGATTAATTCTGCAGTAATACCAGAGTTAACAAAGCCAAACAATAAGGATATATAAAACAACATCCAGAAGACAAGGAATTGTACTATAGTTTCAGATTAATGCAATACTGCATATACAGGTCCTTCTCAAAAAATTAGCATATTGTGATAAAGTTCATTATTTTCTGTAATGTACTGATAAACATTAGACTTTCATATATTTTAGATTCATTACACACAACTCGAAGTAGTTCAAGCCTTTTATTGTTTTAATATTGATGATTTTGGCATACAGCTCATGAAAACCCAAAATTCCTATCTCAAAAAATTAGCATATTTCATCCGACCAATAAAAGAAAAGTGTTTTTAATACAAAAAAAGTCAACCTTCAAATAATTATGTTCAGTTATGCACTCAATACTTGGTCGGGAATCCTTTTGCAGAAATGACTGCTTCAATGCGGCGTGGCATGGAGGCAATCAGCCTGTGGCACTGCTGAGGTGTTATGGAGGCCCAGGATGCTTCGATAGCGGCCTTAAGCTCATCCAGAGTGTTGGGTCTTGCGTCTCTCAACTTTCTCTTCACAATATCCCACAGATTCTCTATGGGGTTCAGGTCAGGAGAGTTGGCAGGCCAATTGAGCACAGTAATACCATGGTCAGTAAACCATTTACCAGTGGTTTTGGCACTGTGAGCAGGTGCCAGGTCGTGCTGAAAAATGAAATCTTCATCTCCATAAAGCTTTTCAGCAGATGGAAGCATGAAGTGCTCCAAAATCTCCTGATAGCTAGCTGCATTGACCCTGACCTTGATAAAACACAGTGGACCAACACCAGCAGCTGACATGGCACCCCAGACCATCACTGACTGTGGGTACTTGACACTGGACTTCAGGCATTTTGGCATTTCCCTCTCCCCAGTCTTCCTCCAGACTCTGGCACCTTGATTTCCGAAGGACATGCAAAATTTGCTTTCATCCGAAAAAAGTACTTTGGACCACTGAGCAACAGTCCAGTGCTGCTTCTCTGTAGCCCAGGTCAGGCGCTTCTGCCGCTGTTCCTGGTTCAAAAGTGGCTTGACCTGGGGAATGCGGCACCTGTAGCCCATTTCCTGCACACGCCTGTACACGGTGGCTTTGGATGTTTCTACTCCAGACTCAGTCCACTGCTTCCGCAGGTCCCCCTCTCGTTGTGCAGCGTTTTCTGCCACACTTTTTCCTTCCCACAGACTTCCCACTGAGGTGCCTTGATACAGCACTCTGGGAACAGCCTATTCGTTCAGAAATTTCTTTCTGTGTCATACCCTCTTGCTTGAGGGTGTCAATGATGGCCTTCTGGACAGCAGTCAGATCGGCAGTCTTACTCATGATTGCGGTTTTGAGTAATGAACCAGGCTGGGAGTTTTTAAAAGCCTCAGGAATCTTTTGCAGGTGTTTAGAGTTAATTAGTTGATTCAGATGATTAGGTTAATAGCTCATTTAGAGAACCTTTTCATGATATGCTAATTTTTTGAGATAGGAATTTTGGGTTTTCATGAGCTGTATGCCAAAATCATCAATATTAAAACAAAAAAAAGGCTTGAACTACTTCAGTTGTGTGTAATGAATCTAAAATATATGAAAGTCTAATGTTTATTAGTACATTACAGAAAATAATGAACTTTATCACAATATGCTAATTTTTTGAGAAGGACCTGTATATTAGGACGCAACTTATTAAAACAATATTTAATAAAAATGTAAAACATATTAGCAACGTAAAATAATATAAAAAAAACCCTCACAAGAAAACAAAAAACTGTTGTTGTGTTGTTTGTGGTATTGTTTTTTCTGCATCAAATGCATCACTGTCCTTCCCTTGTGGCACTTACATTTGATCATTTACAGACAGTTCAGAAAATTTGAAATGAGTTTTGATAGATTGAGGGTTCATACAGATGAAGATGAGGCCAAAAACAAACACCATCTGTCTCTAAGTTGAAATGCTCAGCATTGGGCACAGCATGAGGAGTAAAAACAAATCTGTTATGAATAGAGAAATTAAATTCATAGCAGAAAACTAAAGTGCATATATTGTTTGTTTAATTGTTTGTTTTTAAAGGAGAAGTTTACTTCCAGAACAACACTTTACAGATAATTTACTCACCTTCTTGTCATCCAAGATGTTCATGTCTTTCTTTCCTCAGTCGTAAAGAAATTATGTTTTTTGAGGAAAACATATAAGGATTTCTCTCCATATAGTGGACTTCTATGGTGCCTTCCAAAATGCAGTTTCAATGCAGCTTTAAAGGGGTCTAAACAATCCCAGCTGAGGAAGAAGTGTCTTATCAAGCAAAACGATTGGTTATTTTCTAAAAAGAACTGACAATTTCTATACTTTTTAACCTCGTCTTGTCTTGTCTAGCTCTGTGTATGCTGGTACACAACAATTAGAGTCTCATTTTCTTCTCCAACTTCAAAGTGAACATGCAAAAGTTAACAAAGTGAGCATGCAAAGAACATCAAATGCCCTTTACAAAAAAAAGGTAAAACAGCTATGTATGACGATTATTAAGTTTAAGGAGAAAATGAGATGGGAGTTTTTCAACCTACCTTAACTGTCATGAACTGGAATACACAGAGTTCATGCAGAGCTAGACAAGACAAGCATCTGAGTTCAAAAAGTTAATTTTTTTTTTTTTTTTTTTAGAAAATAAAAGATTGTTTTGCTAGATAAGACCATTCTTCCTCGGCTGGGATCGTTTAAAGCACTATGAAGCTGCATTTAAACTGCATTTTGGAAGTTCAAACTCTGGGGCACCATAGAAGTCCACTATATGGAGAGTAATCCTGAAATGTTTTCCTCAAAAAACATAATACATAAAAACAGAGGAAACAAAAAAAACATAAGAAAGACATGAACGTCTTGGATGACAAGGGGGTGAGTAAATTCTGGAAGTGAGCAACTTTTACTTATGTCAACTTATGCCATAATTCATGATTTTGTTGGTGTTTTAAACATTTGCTTTTTATAGAATTGTCAAGCAAGGTTGAAAAAGTATTTGAATGCTTGAGGTATAGAGCAATATCAGGCAGCTCAGCACCGAATGCGTGCGCTCGTTCAAATAGGGCGCTGTCATGTTGACCGAATCTCCATACCAAGAAAAGAGATGCTCTGCACAGGGGAGAGTTTGCTCTTTTCCCAGTTGATCTGAAGCTCCAGGTGGCTGAGGTGCTGCAGCACCAAGTCCCTGTGCTCGCACAACAGATCTCACGATTGAGCTAACATAAGCCAGTCGTCGAGATCCAGTATCCAGATGCAACATACATGCACCCTCTGCAAGTTTGGTAAAGACATGGGGAGACGAGGGGAGGACCTTGTATTGATAGCCCGACCCTCAAAAGCAAACCGAAGAAACGGTCTGAGTTGAGCCATCCATGTCTTGGTGAGCTCTTCATGCATCTCCGGGAAGAAAGGTACTGGGGCCGAATGCTGAGTCGCGTCCAGAGCCCAGAAACAAATCATCCAGCCTCCAGCACTCAGGAGACCACCTCCAACCCGATTCTCTTGGCGGCCCAGGAAAGCATGGCCGTCAGTTCAGCGTCAGACTCCGACTGTGCAACCACTCAGATCTTTGCATCAGAGCCGATTCTTATCTTGCACCTCATCTTGCACCTCCAGCAAAGTGCCAACCTGAGTGCAATTTTTCTCCGCACAGCCAAGAGCAGATTTCTTTCTTTCTTTCTTTCTTTCTTTCTTTCTTTCTTTCTTTCTTTCTTTCTTTCTTTCTTTCTTCTTCTTCTTCAAGGCTTGCAGATCGGCTCTGAAGCAAAGATCTTAGATGAGTGGTTGCACGCCTCCATCTTATATACCCGTATGTACGGGGGATTAGCTCACCATGCAAATTCCTCTCGCCAATGTTCATTGGCCTTTTCTTCTAAAGCTCAGAGTTGATTAGGCTCCCAAGTAAGGCCCCATAAACGCCAGTCAAATGTTACAGTAACGAAACAGTAATTATTCAGCGTATTAGAATAATTTTTTAAGAATCATGTGACACTAAAACCTGAAGTAATGGATGATAAAAATTCAAATTTGCATCACAGAAATAAATTATATTTTAAAATATATGAATATAGAACACCATTATTTTAAATTTTATCGTGCAAATTGTATTGTAAGAATATTGTGAAAATTTTTTATTGTAACTTATTTAAAAACTGAAACGTTCATATATTACATGTAAAGTAAAATATTTCAAAAAAAATTTTGGTTTATTTTTGATGTTTAGTGCATACAGCTAATGAAAGTCATAAAATCCAGTATCTCAAAATATTAGAATATATTATCAATCCAAAAATGGATTTGAAAAACAGAAAAGTTCAAGTTCTTTAAAGTATGTTAATTTATGCACTCAATACTTGGTTGCCAGCACATATTACAGCAAATGACTTTCTCCTAGCACAAATTACAGCATCAGTGAAGTGTGGCGTGGAAGTGATCAGCCTATGGCACTGCTGAGGCACTACTGAGCCTTCAGATTGTCTGTATATTGTTGGATCGATTGTTTCTCATCTTTCTCTTGAAAATATCCCAGAGATTCTCAATGGAGTTCAGGTCAGACATGTTGGCTGGCCAGTAAAGCACAGTAATATCATAGTCAGCAAACCACTTGCAAGCGGTTGTTGCACTGTGGACAGGTGCTGAAGCCCTGCTGGAAAAGGAAATCAGCATCTCCATAAAGCTTGTCAGCAGATAGAAGCAAAAAGTGCTCCAAAATCTCCTGGTAGATGGCTGCATTGACTTTGCACTTGATAAAAAACAATGGACCAACACCAGCAGACATCACGGCACCCCAAATCATTGCTGACTTCAGTAATGACCTTTTGTGACTTACTCTCTTTCTGGAGGGTGTCAATGATTGTCTCCTGGACCATTGCCAAGTCAGCAGTCTTACCTGTTAGTGTGATTTCAAAGAATAAGAGATACCCGGAATTTATACTGTAGGGATGGTCATTTAATGAAACTCAAATGTAAATATTCTAATATTTTAAGATACTGGATTTTTGACTTTCATGAGCTGTACGCTCTAATCATCAAAATTAAAAACAAAAACAAAAAACATTTGAAATGTTTTACTTTACATGTGAATCTAGAATATATGAAAGTTTCATTTTTAAAAATAAGTTACAATAGAACTTTTTCACAATATTCTAATTTTTTGAGCTGCACCTGTATATATAAAACAATTTTACAACTAGCCGCACACTTTCACATTTTATTAACCATAGTAAAAAAAACATCAGAGGTAAATGATGCCATCTGGGATAATTCCAGTAAGATCGTCCAGTCATCATGGATGGGATGGCAATGTTTTGGCTGTAATTGTTGTCATGGGCTCCCTGCTGTCTGCAGTCTATTTGGGGCTTTCTTAGCTCTATAAATGGAAGCCTACAGCACTGAAGAGTTATCACGACACTACACTCTCGCTCATGTCAAGCTGAACACAGAGAGCACATGAATGCCAGTATAGCAGTCTCTATACAACCAAGCTTTCAGCACAAGCACACACATGGCTTTGGAAAAACCACACAGGACCTTGGGAAAGGTAAGTGACCAAATGACCAAAAAAACTCTAGGCTGTAGAGACAAAACATAAGTTGCTACAGCAGGGAATTATTGTCTGGGTTTCTTCCTTTGGGAATGACAGTGACTCCATTTAACCTGAAAAGTGTTTATTTTGCTGTATAAAGTGTGTAGCTGAGATGAATTAGATTTTTAATTTCAACATATGTTTAGAGTCATTGAAGGTGGAAAAAACAAATGTTGAAATATTTGCTGCTGAAAAGTTCATGGTCAGACAGGCACAACAACAACAACAGCTGAGCTATATGTAAATATGTCAAATTAGTTCTTTGCAAACCATATGACTACTCATTACTAATTTCTCTGTGCTTACCAAACCATTAATTTGAGTTTTGTAATTTTTTTTTTTATGATTATGCGACCTTTATACAATATATATTACCATCAGCAGACAACACATGTAACACATATGGACACATGTATTACAATTTAACATTTAATTTGATTAGCAATTAATCAAAAGATATTTTCCATCTATACAGTGTCTGGTACATCTGTACAGTGGGAAGTCTGAAGTAACTGATGTATAATAATATTTATCACAATTTAATTTGACTCTTTAAATGATAATATGCTTGACTGACTCTTATTAACATTACTCCCAGGGCTGGGGAGTGTTACGTGAGTGTTGTGTACCTAACAACTTGTGCTGGCTCTGCCTCGCGTGTGTGGTGTTGCATAAGCTATATTTATCTATGAGGCATTATGCGAGATACTTTACCTTTTACTGTGTGTTTAGCGCCAACTTTTAATTCGTATCAAATATCAGGGCAGGTTACTGTGAAAGAAGTTTACAACCATACACAATCAATTATGTGTTAGTGTTAGAGTTTTCAGCATATTTCTTATTGTGAAGGGATGTATATGGAAGGGTTAAGGCTGTAGAATGCTAGGGGAGAAACAGAAGTGATATAATAAATAGAGCCCTGCTAGTGTTTCCCAGCTTTGATGCCGTCTCTTATCATATGGCAAAACCCACAGGCCCTTGACAGCCTTTGGACTCTTTGAGCTGGAGGGTGGAGGCTAGCTGGAAGCGGCATGGGTGTGCTCACTGAAGTGGCAGGGAGGGGGTTTCATCTAAAAACAACGACACACCCACATGTGGGTTTTAAAAACCCAGCTGACATGCTAGCATTTATGCAAACTTAACTCGCTGGCATTCAAAACATGTGGCTTCAGTCTGCTGCCAGAGGCATTCTGTTTTTGTTTATCCTGCACTGACTGCAAAGCTTCTCTCAAGACAGCAACATCTGAATCAGACATTAGATAAGTACCTACCGCTTATGGTAATTCCATTCCAAAAGATGAATTCAGGCAGGAAGGAATGAAAATAGATGGTTATTTACAGTGCAAGCTGATAACAAGACTAGTTATTAGCTTCTAAAGGTCAGAATAATCACACAATGAATAGTTATAAATAACAGATTAAACCTCCGCTGCACACTTTTTATTTTCTTATTTGTTCTGTTGACAAATAAATATCAGCAAGGTAAACATTCAAATTATGACTCAGAAATTAATCTGCCAACCTACCCTGGGCTACTGTTAGAGTTGGGGTACTCGGACTTGTACTCGGACTCGAGTCCGGTCTCGAGTACAATTTTTAGTGGACTCGGACTTGTCACGGACTCGGACGCATTTTTACTCGGACTTGACTCGGACTCGAGCCTTTCGGACTCGGAAAATATTGCCGAGTCCAGCCGAGTCCAGGGACAGTATACGGAAATGTAATTGACTCATGCATTATTACTAATGTGACATTCAGTATTCTTTATTGTTTTTAAGTCTTGCCAGTAAAGCCGGACAGAATCGGAGTGCAAAAAAGTTATAGAATACTGTCATCAAAGACGCCGTTTGAAGCTGCACGCAGACGGTAAAACAGACAGATTAATGGTTGAACTTGCTGATTGCTTTTCAAACATAAATTTGATTTAAACAGGTCTACATAATGCACATTGCACGTTGATTCTTATCAAAATTGTGAGATAGCCTATAATCTCGGAACTGCGAAAATAAATTCAAAATATTGAAATACAAACTCAAATGTACTTATTTTTATTTATTTATTCTTTTATTCTAGGGCTGTGCAATTAATCGAAATTTAATTCCGATTTTGGATTCTAACGATTCTGAAAATACCACAATCGAGATAAACCATATTGCTCCCGATTCCGCCCCCTTTAGTGCGCATTTGCTCCTCAATAAAAGCCTAATTTCACATGCAAATCAGTAAAATCATGTAAGGTGACTTGCATAAAATGGGACGAAAAGAGAATTCGCGCTGTTCTGTGTATGCATTCAGGGACAGAACAGAACACGGACAGTTATTTAAACAGTTCAGTTTTGTATGTAATGGAAAATGTGATTAGGCATTTTGTTTCCTTTTTTTATCAAGTTAATTTGGAAAGTTGTTGTGAGGTTTGTTAAATATAAGTTTTTTTTTTTTTTTTTAAGTAGCTACAAACAGCCGCCAACGGAAGACTCTTCATATTCTGTTTAAACAATTTGCCTTCTCAAATCATCACGACGACTAAAATAAAATCTATAGATATAAATCCGTTTATGCAGCGAGTGGAAGCTAAAGCCATATTGCAGGTATAGTGGAGGCGCCAGCGCCATTGCTTGCATTTTTTCCAGTGGAAACAATTAAAGATTTTCCATGATAGACGTGATAAATACATATATAGAAAGCTTTAAATTATTGCTTAACGAAATAAACCAAATCAAAAACAAAAACGTTTTAATAATGTAGCTAATCCGGAAAGATTTATTTCTCTCTAAAGGCGGTCAAAGAGGAGATTTTGAGTCAGGATCTTTGCGACACTGATTCAGAATACACTAGTTTATTCATAAATCATTTGAAAAATCTCCTTACTATTTCCCTCCGACACATTCATTGTTATTTATTTTTGCCGGTGCTTTGTGGCAAGTTTCAGCCTATATATTGAATGCGAAGCTGCGCTGAAGGCACTGCGGCTGACTGAGGCACAAAACGCCTTCCGAGCCGTTCCCGAAAGAGAAAGCGAAAGTCTGACTATATTAAAGTGGCAATTTTTTTTATCACCATATTGATGGTTGTCTAATTAATGGAAAATATAAAAAATAAGGAGAAGCCTAAAACAGCGATGCCCGGCCCGCATCTGAACTATTGCGTGACTAAGCCCGGTCCTTGAGGCGTAAAAAAGGGACTGAAATGCAGGGCTCTAATCAATCAAATAAAGTTCCGGACCCACTCATAATCGTGTTAAATAGTCCTGATTACAATCCTGACCAAAATAATCCTGATTATGATTTTTAATCGAGCAGCCCTATTTTATTCCATGGCTTTCATAGACTTCTACTTGAAAACTGTAAGATAAGCTCCGCCCACAAATTCTTCATCAATTGTTTGCAAACACCAAATTTATATTCCTTACATAACAAACTTTATTAACTATAAATGCATTAAAAAAAAATAACGGTTTTATAAATATAAATAATACGGCTGTGAGTTATGGAAAGAATGTAGGCCTAATTTTCATCCAAGAAAAAAAAAGTAAAATGCCATCTACTCTGTCTATGGTCTAACCATTCATCATATAAAACCCAAAACACACAGTCATGATCAGAGATATGAGGTGCATTTTCTGCTTTTTAGGTCCCATTCACCAAGCTACCTACCCAGACCCCAGCCCTACCCTTAAATTTGTACATTCACTATATAACAACAATAACAACAACAACAACAACAACAACAACAACTATATAACAAAAAAAAGTCCTGCCCTATAATTTTTCACATTCTGTAAGCTGTTTCTCTATGAAAGATGTCACAATACATAAATCAAGTCACCCATAACTTCTGTTACATGCCTTTTTCCTAGTTATAAAGGTTTAAACAATGTTAAGATAACGAAAAACATTAGTGTTTCATTGGACTCGGACTCGACTCGGACTCGGCCCTTTGGGACTCGGACTTGAGTCCGACTCGGCCCATTTTGGACTCGGACTCGACTCGGACTCGACTGGTCAAGTACTCGGACTCGACTTGGACTCGACTTAGGTGGACTCGAACCCAACACTAGCTACTGTAATAAGAAAATGACGAGAAAATGACATAATAATAATAATAATAATAATAATAATAATATATATATTTTTTACTTAGTATTTTTGTTTTGTTTTCCAGTACAAATATCTAAAAATTTTTGAATCAAGATGCAAGATATTAAGTCTTGTTTTCTGAAAAATGTATACAAACTTTTTGCTTAAAACAAGTAAAATATTTTCCAATGGGGCAAGAAAAATAATTTTAATTAAAAGGCAAAAAAGGTTTTTCCAATCCCTTTTCTATCGTATTATAATTAACAAGGATCTTGTTAACTAACTAAATTTTGATCATTTTCCTTGTTAGGGGTCATCGAATGCAAAAATCACCTTTACATGTTGTTTGAACATAAATGTGAAAAAAAATCCACCCAGTGTTTTTTCTTTAAATCCCTATAAATAACATCCCCTTTTTCAAATCAAGCCATTCTCTGCTGCTCCCACAATAGTTGATTGACACAGCCGTCTTATCTTAGACCCCTCCCTGAGTGAGATGTGAACTGTCCAACTTGTTTTGATGCTGGAGCAGGAGTAGACAAGAATGTATCCTAAGAGACTGAGGTGTTGTTGGATGTGATAATGTAGTTGTAGTTGTCATTTACTCCCGACATCTGAGCTACTGAAGAGACAGGGAATTACTTTAATTTTGAATTATTTTTTTAATGAATCTTTGCAATTTGCAATTCGCCTTTTCTAATAATGTGCTACTTAGCAAGTTGTGGCTAAAGTAAACAGTACAGCTCATCACCCCACAGAACAGGGGGCAGGGTGAGCAGAGCTCATTAGCATTTAAAGGGACAGCAAAACAGGTTGTCGTGAACAGAGCTGATTTCAAGAAGGTAAATAGGGTGTTTTTTACACTACCATTGAGAAATTTAAAGAGATTCACTGTTTCTGATGTAAGTGAATAAAATAATCTTTTTTCAAAGACAAGATCATCGAATTTAGCTGTTCGTTCATAAGCGACAAGACTGAATCAAATAATAGGATACAAACGGGCTGATAAGGTCAAAGCAGTGTGATGGCCAGCTTGTCTCTAGACATGGTTCTAATAACTTTTACCTGAGAAGATATTGCTGCTTCATTTCAAAATATTAACTTTTCCTTTCTTTATTCTTTATAACTCGAGAATGTGGCAACACATACCTGGTGTTATGCTGCCTAAATCTTGTAGTGAAGTATAGTTTGAAAGGTTTCACGTTCGGCTGTACGCCTACGCTGTACGCTAGTAGCACTTTAATGTACAAAAACACACACAATTATGTCAAAGTGTGCGATTTTGGCGAGTTACCTCGTAAACGTAGTCTTAAATGACCGTATAGAATTGGGAGAAAATTAGGTATGTGTCAGATCCGCGTCATGTGCATCAGGTTTTAAAGAGACCACGCTGATTTTAAAGTGAAACTTATCAGTCTGTCATTGATGTAAATCAAAGAACAAAAGAAAAAGATAAATCACTTGACTAAGTGCTCTAGTAGCTGATTAACTTTTGTAGCTTGAATAAAGATGTATATCTGTATAGTTTATGCATTTACAATTTATAGTTTATGTGAAGATCGTTTTAAAATCACTTAAAATAAGTGTTATATATTTCAGAACCTTTTAAATGTTAAAAACAATGGCTTTCATTTATACTTATTGTTGAATGGCTATAATTAATAGGTAAAATTGAGGGAAAATGTGTTTAATAGAGACACCAGCAGCAGGACAAATTAAAAACATTGTAAATATGTTTAGTCATTGCAGTACAATAATTCCCTATTTTTGCAAAAAAGAGTTTCATGGCCACTTCCATTGGCAGGTGTGGCAAAAAGTTGGTTTTAGGCCCTGGTTGGAAGTATTGTTTAAAATCTGTAGTTCTTCTATTTCAAGGCTTTGTGCAAAATTGTTTAAAGAAATTGCTTGTAGCAGAAAAAATATCAATGTCACCATATTTTGTGCTTGTAGGGATTGGAGTGTCTTTGCACGCTTCCATGCAAGTCTGTCAGGCAGGATCCAAACAAAGGTCCCCTGAAGCACAACCACACTATGTGTTGGTGGGATTTCAATAGTTTTTTAAATTATTAAAACGCCATTGTCACGCCATTGTTAAACGCCAGATTTCACCATGCTATATGTTCCCTAAACTGACCATCTGCAGTCAGGGCCGCTGCTGGAGCCTCATACTAAAGACCATATGTGACCCCGGACGACGAAACCAGTCTTAAGTGTAAATTTTTCAAAAATGAGGTTTATATATATTCTGAAAGTTGAATAAATAAGCTTTCAATAGATGTATGGTTTGTTGAGATCGGACAATATTTGGCTGAGATACAACTATTTGAAATCTGCAATCTGAGGATGCAAAAAAATAAAAATACTGAGAAAATTGCCTTTAAAGTTGTCCAAATGAAGTTCTTAGCAATGCATATTACGTATCAAAAATTACGTTTTTATACATTTACAGTACAAAATTTACAAAATATCTTAATGGAACATGATCTTTACTTAATATCCTAATGATTTTTGGCAAAAAAATTTTTTTTATAATTTTGACCCATATCATGTATTTTTGGCTATTGCTAGAAATATTTCCCAGCGACTTAAGACTGGTTTTGTGGTCCAGGGTCACATATATAGAAACCATACTAAATTTGATCTTTTGACCATCTCATAAATATGCATATGTGTAATTTATAGAATGAACATATGCACCGAAAACGCATGTACGCCTCTCTTTCAGATGTGAAATCTATGAATCACAAATGATCTTGAACTTGCGTGCAGCTAAATGGCTTCCGTTTTCTGCCTTGTAAACTACTCCTAATTAATATCATTAACATTTAAAAGATCACCAGTCATCGTCCATCCTTTAATTTAGAACAGTGAGCTGCAAGAACGACTCACAAATTAAAAACAAAATTGCAGTATTCCAACAAGAAAAAAAAAAGTGTACTGCTGCTCAGTCCCTGACGTGATGCTAAACACTTTTTAACATCAAAGCTATTTATTTATTTATTTATTTTTTTTATAAATATGAGCGTTGACGTGGATTTAAGCAGATGCACACTCTAAGATCAATTCTGTGGCCCTTTGCGTCAGCTTCAACCATACAGTCATGGCCATAAATATCGGCACCCTTGCAATACAACTTTCTTTCAGAACATTGCATGTTTATTTATTTTTGTTTGCATTGGAACAACACACACACACACACACACACACACAAAACAGAAGAAAACTCAAATCTAATACAATTCCACACAGAACCCAAAAATGCACTGGACAAAATTATTGGTACCCTTAACTTAATATTTGAAAGCACCCCCTTTGGAAAACATAACGTCTCGGTTACGTATGTAACCCTCGTTCCCTGAAGGAGGGAACGGAGACGTCACGTCGGAGTCGAAGTCCAATCTACTTCGAGTGTAAACTAAACGAGCCAATGCACATTGGCATGCGCTGATTGCGCTCAGCTGCAGCTGATCACAGCGTGAGTACAAATGGGCAGCTGGTGCAGCGCATAGTCAGGTTTTCGCTGAGGAGCCGAGCGGGGCCCGGCAGTACAGTGGCGGTACAGCAGCCATGGCGACGGGACGTGACGTCTCCGTTCCCTCCTTCAGGGAACGAGGGTTACATACGTAACCGAGACGTTCCCTTATCAGTCGGCCTCTCTGAGTCACGTCGGAGACCGACGGATTGGGATCCTTATGGAAAGCGCCATGGCTGCTGTCCTCCTCCAGTGTCCTGAGCGAGCCTCTACGCCCCCTTTATGGTTTAAGCGGGGGCTCGCAACAAGAATACCAGTCACTGTATACCTTAGCACTACCCTCTTGCAGTGAGGCTGGAGCACTGGGACATGCGGAGCCTCATCCTCTCATAGGGGTTGGAAGCATTTACATATACGTCTCATTTTTCAGGAACATATGGAATATTGAGGTGATTTGCATCCTCTATTTATAGACAATTATAGACAATTTCTTGCCGGGGAACACGGGCTCGAAGGCTGTACCGTGGAAAATACACATATGGGATCCATTTTAGGTCTTTCATATGGGCCCTAGCCCTGACCCGGTTCTCAAGGATTTAATGGAGTGAGGGCCTGGCGCCGAACGCTCCGCCATGTTGGCACCGAGGGGACGGAGGAGCTCAACAGGGTCTACTATTTGGACACTCTGGAGCGGTTTTAGCAAGCCGACCCGAGCCAGGTCCACTCAGTGCTTCTACCAGTTTGAGGTGAGAACACAGGAGGATACTGGCTCTACACGAAGGCTATAGAATCTAGCGAACGTGTTGGGGTCGCCCAGCCCGCAGCTCTACAAATGTCTGCCAGCGAGGCGCCACGTGCTAACGCCCAGGACGATGCAACACTTCTAGTTGAGTGAGCTCGTACCTTGAGCGGTCAGGGCACACCGTGTGCCTGATAAGCCAGGGTGATGGCATCCACTATCCAGTGGGCCATCCTCTGCTTGGAGGCGGCATTCCCCTTCTGCCGGCCTCCGTGACAGACAAAGAGCTGGTCTGAGGTCCTGAAGCTTTGTGTCTGGTCAACGTAGCATCTTAAGGCTCGGACGGGACAAAGCAAAGCTAGGGCTGGGTCTGCCTCCATCGGGGGCAGCGCTTGCAGGCTCACCACCTGGTCCCTGAAGGGAGTAGTGGGAACCTTGGGCACATAGCCAGGCCGGGGCCTCAGGATTACCTGGGAATCTGCCGGCCCGAACTCTAGGCACGATTCGTCGACCGAAAATGCTTGCAGGTCCCCTACCCTCTTGATGGAGGCCAATGCTAGCAGGAGCAGGGCTTTCATTGAAAGGAATTTCAGCTCGACTGCCTGCAAAGGCTCGAATGGGGCCTGTTGTAGCGCTGTAAGCACCAGGGACAGGTCCTAAGAGGGTATGGAGGGGGGCCTGGGAGGATTTAACCTTCTCGCCCCCCTGAGGTACCTGATGACCAGGTCATGCTTGCCCACTGACTTGCCATCTAAGGGGTCATGGTGTGCAGCGATTGCAGCCACGTAGACTCTGAGGGTGGAGGGAGACAGCCTTCGCTCCAGCCCTTGCTGCAAGAAGGATAGCACGACTCTGATCGGGCATCTCCGGGGGTCCTCTTCGTGAGAGGAACACCAATCGACGAACAGGTTCCACTTCAAGGCGTAAGCATGTCTCATGGATTCAGCTCTCGCCGAAGTGATGGTGTCTACCACCCCTTGGGGTAGATCACCTAGAACCTCCGCGTCCCATCCAGGGACCAGACGTGCAATTTCCAGAGGTCTGGTCGCGGGTGCCAAAGGTGCCCCGTCTCAGTCAGTAGATCCTTCCTCAGAGGAATATGCCAGGGAGGGGCTGTCATGAGGAGCATAAGTTCTGGGAACCAGGTCCTGTTGGGCCAGTATGGTGCTACTAGCAGGACCAAAGGCAAGGCAAGGCGTACTGCAAGCAACTCTAGGCAGTTGGTGTGCCAGTGTAGTTGAGGGCCCGTCCAAACCCCTGACACATTCTGCCCGTCGTACGTGGCGCCCCCCAGCCGGTGGTGGAGGTATCTGTGTGTACCACAGCATGCCTGGAGACCTGCTCTAGGGGCACTCCGGCCCAAAGAAAGGCGAGGTCTGACCACGGGTGAAGGTTTGGCGGCAGGCCGGTGTTCCTTTGAACCGGTGAGTGCTGTGCTGCCACGCCCTCCTCGGGACTCGGCCGAGGAGCCAATGTTGAAGCGGTCTCATATGGAGCAGTGCTAGCGGGGTGACCGCTGCTGCTGCCATATGCCCCAGGAGCCTCTGAAATTGTTTCAATGGACCGCTGTCCTGCTCTTGAACATATTCAAGCAGTTCAACACTGACTGGGCACATTCCTGCGTGAGGCATGCCGTTTGTTCGACCGAATCCAGTTCCATCCTGAGAAAAGAGATCCTCTGCGTTGGCAAGAGTTTGCTCTTTTCCCAGTTGACCCGAAGTCCCATCGGGCTTGAGGTGTGCTAACACCGTGTCCCTGTGCTCGCACAACTGGTCTCGAGACTGTGCCAGTATAAGACAGTCGTCGAGATAGTTGAGGATGCGAACGCCCTGCTCTCTGAGGGGAACCAGGGCCGCCTCCGTGACTTTCGTGAAGACACGGTGGGACAGGGACAGCCCTAAGGGAAGGACTTTGTACTGACATGCTCAGCCTTCAAACGCGACCCGCAGAATGGTCTGTGGCGCGGAAGAATCGAAACATGAAAGTATGCATCCTTCAGGTCGATCGCTGCAAACCAATCTTGGGGACGGACTTACCTGGAGATGCGTTTCTGCGTTTGCATCCTGAACGGGAGCCTGTGAAGTGCTCGGTTCAGGACAAGCAGATCCAAGATTGATCGTAACCCACCTCTTTTCTTGGGTACTATGAAGTAGGGGCTATAGAACCCCGACTTCATATCGGCTGGAGGGACCGGCTCTATCGCATCCTACGCCAGCAAGGTAGCGATCTCTGTCTGCAGAACAGGAGCGTCCGCAGCCCTCACTGAGGTGAAGCGGATGCTGCTGAACTTGGGAGGGGCCGGGTGAACTGAATCGCATAGCCGAGTCTAATGGCCCGAAGGAGCCAGCACGATGAACCGGGAAGACCTGACCAGGCTTTCAGGTAACATACGAGTGGCACCAACGGAACCATCGACATACCCACGGTGGTGCAGCAAGATGGAACGCAGGGACCCTGCTCGGGCGTCTCGGTGCCAGTCCGAAGCGGGGTCTGAGCATCCACTGCTGCTCACTGGCGAGAGGGGAGGGTGAGTGAAGTCCGGAGATGGTCCGTCCAACACTGCCTGACCCGGAGATGGAGGAAGCCGCTCTATTGTCGAGATTTTTCCTTTTTTTTTTTTTTTTTTGAAAGATTCTCCACCCGGCCCTCCTCCGGGGGAGGGAGAGGTGCATTCACCCACTCCTGAAGAGCAGTTCCATCCCTCTCTAGGTCGCCCGTCCCAGGGCCTCTTGCTGTTCCGCTTGCCGCCATGTTTGACGGGGGCCGGGACGGGTGGGGCGGCCTACCTGCGTCCAGTTCCACTGCGCCGCATGACTGATGGCTGCTGCGGATGCGGCGGGGGAACGAGGGTGGACGCAGGGGGCGCCCTCGGCGACAAGCAGGCTGAGGCGCTGCCATCGGCGGCTGGGTGAAGGCAGCAGCTGCACGCCGGGGCAGGATGTGTTTGACGGCCTCAGTGCTTCTGTGCGGCAGAGAACTGCTGGGCGAAGTTCTCCACTGCGTCGCCAAAGAGGCCAGTCTGGGACACAAGGGGGTTTGTGGACCGCATTTGTCGGTACCCCTCATGTCGACCAGACACAGCCAGAGTTCCTGGACCACCATAGTGGACATCGCACAACCCAGAGACCAAGCGGTCACCTTCGTCGCACGTGGCGCGAGGCCCGAGGCGGTGCAGAGTTCACTGAGAACTTCTGGATTGTAACCACCCTCGTACAGGTCCTTCAGTGCCTTGGCCTGATGGAGCTGTAACAACGCCATAGCGTGTAAGATGGAGCCAGCTTCCCACTGGCCACATAGGCACTGCCGGTCAGAGCCGACAGATGCCCATGGGCTGGGGAAGGGAGCAACGGATTGCCCCGCCAGGTGAAAGCGGCGCGCACGCTCCACCGACGGGACAGCCGTGTCCGTCTTCAAGGGTGGTGAGGGGGGATGTGCCATTGGAGCGGTTTCTGGCAGTAAAAAGGTGCCATCCATGTCCCAGCAAGCTCATCATGCACTTCTGGGAAGAAAGGCACTGGGGTGGGGCTCTGAGAACCAGAGCAAGCCACCCCGAGATACCAGTCATCCAACCGACAGGATATGGGACGTGATGGAAGTTTCCATTCAAGCCCTACCCTCTCGGCGGACCAGGCAAGCATAGCCATCATCTCTGAGTCCGCATCCGGCACTACTGTCTGCCCGGTGGGTGACAGTGTGCTCGGGTCATCCTCCCCAGAGAGGTCTGGCTCACCCTCCGATGCAGCAATCGACATCTGATCGTCAGGGGGAGCCCCAAAGGATACGAGTGGTACCCCACGGGGAGGTCCAGCTTGCCCCTTTGGCTGCTCCATAGGCTACGAAGTGCCGGTGAAAGGAGGAACCCCCTGAATTCCTCACAGCCACTGTAAGACCAGTCAGCTCTCCGCCAGAGGTAGAGTCCACCCAGCATTGCCAGGGGGAACGGTAGATCTGAGCAGAGGAACTGGCAGTCCGCAACTCCGTGATGGTCATACTCCACAACAAGAGCATGACTCATCCACAAAAGCTGTCTCAGCATGCTAATGCCCAGACATGTGAGGCAGCAATTGTGGCCATCACCTAGCGCCAGGTAACGACCGCATCCAGAAACGCACAGGTGGAAATGCATCTATACCCCGACCCCATGTCGTCATCCTAACGACATAACGTCGAATTGGTACAGATGCAACGCCGCCTTTAAAAAGGCGAGCCACCCGTGAATGCTCTTTTAGAAACTGCTCTTTAGGTGCTGAGGCGCACAGGGAAGATGGCCGAAGCAACACAAAAGGGGGTAGTGCAGCCTAATGTGTGCTAAATCCACTCGACAAGGAGACCACCGCCGCTGAAGCGCCGTGCCGCCAACACACCCGAGCCGTCTGTAGAGCGTGACTCGTTTGAAGTTTGTTATCTTGCTTGCAGACTCAAACTGATCGGCTCTGAAGCGAAAAGCTGACTATGCGCTGCACCAGCTGCCCATTTGTACTCACGCTGTGATCAGCTGCAGCTGAGCGCAATCAGCGCATGCCAATGTGCATTGGCTCGTTTAGTTTACACTCGAAGTAGATTGGACTCTCTAAGCGAGATCCCAATCCGTCGGTCTCCGACGTGACTCAGAGAGACCGACTGATAAGGGAACTGAAATCAGTCACTTCCTGTAACCATGAATGAGTTCTACTGGAATTTTGGACCACTCTTCTTCTGCAAACTGCTCCAGGTCATTCAGATTTGAAGGATGCCTTCTCCCAACTGCTGTTCTGAGGTCTCTCCACAGGTGTTCTATGGGATTTAGATCTGGACTCATTGCTGGCCATTTCAGAACTATCCAATGCTTTGTTTGTAACCATTTCTGAGTGTTTCAGGTCATTGTCCTGCTGGAAGACCCATGACCTCTAGTGGAGATGCAGCTTTTTGACACTGGCCACGTTGCACCCCAAAATTCTTTGGTAATCATCAGATTTCATGATACCGTTCACACAGTCAAGGCATCAGTGCCAGAAGCAGCAAAGCAACCCCAAAACATCTTTGAACCTACCCCATGTTTGACTGTATTCTTTTCTTTGAAGGCCTCATTTCCTTTTTTTTGTAAACAGTGCCAAAAAAGCTATAATTTTGTCTCATCTGTCCATAGTACTTTCTCCCAGAAGGATTGTGGTTTTGTCAAATAAGTGTTGGCAAGTTTTTATCCACCATTCAAACAATCCTTTGTTGTCATTTTTCATTAATTTTGCTCTACTGTCCACATCCAGGGAGGTTAGCTACAGTGCCATAGGCTGTAAACCTCTTGATTGTATTGCGCAGTGGACACAGAAACATTAAGATCTCTGGAGATGGACTTGTAGGAAGCATGCATGATAACAAGAACTTTGCACCCTCTAGTGTCATAGCTTTTTTGAGCTAGTCTCCGTTAGATAAAGTTATTGCTAAAGTACTTTGTTGGGTACATTGTGTAGTAGATTGAGTGCCAAATCTATTGCCATACGGTGTCATACTTCTGCTAGAATGTAGGCAAGACAGAATGTTGCTATGTTTTTATCTAAATGAATGGGGGAATCCTGAAATCTCAAAAACTGCTTGTTGAAAACACAAAATAAATATCATATTTCAAATCAGCAACAAAATCTGAAATGAACTGCCCCATGAATATTGTTTCCTATGCTCAAATAGGATTTAAAAAGCATATTTTTCAGGCTAGAAAAGCCAATGCGTATGCACAGCCACAACACGCTTATGACTGCGCGTGCGCATTGGGTCGCTGTGATGGTTCCTGGATCAACATCTTTTGTTGAATATAGACTTAACCCAGTCCCTACCCCTAAACCTAACCCTAACCATAATTTATTCCTAAAATCAGAGGGAAATGATAGCTGATTAACAAAGGTGTAGAAGCATCTAACAAAGGTGTAGAAGCATCTAACAAAGGTGTAGAAGCATCTAACAAATGTTTTTTTCAAATCAAATCTTCAACAAAAATCAAGACTGATTTGCCTGAATTGTTAATATAAACACAAATATAAAGACCAAAAGATAAATAAATATTAAAGGTTGACTGTAAAAAAGCGATTAGACAGCACAAGACAATCTCCATTTGATTGTTATAAAGTTGAAGGGTATAGTTAGTAAAGGAAACAGTGTTTTTTAATGACCTTTGCAAGATGAAGTATTCTTGTTCACTTTTAATACGACTTATGTTTCTCAAAGTGAAGTGAAGCAAAGTATCACTTTCTATTTTGCTGTAAACAGCTCTGACTGAAGCGTCAGCTGTGTTTTAAACTCAGATGCCAAATGTCTTGGAAAAAGAACTGGCCTGCATGTTTGATTTTATAGGTTTGCTGTGAAAATACTAAAGGTCAGTTCAGCATTACTGTTAGTGCAGCCAAATCATTATTTGATAAACTAAATCTGGACTGTAAACAGGACCAGTTGCATGAACATGATTACTATGTTAAGACTGTGTCTTAAGAACTAGCATAACCAACAACCAGCAGTTAACCGAGTAGTAAACAGTCTTAATTTTCAGATTAAAATTAGACCAATCTGCCTTTAAGTTATAACTATAGTCTTAAAGCAAAAAAAGGTAACACTTTAGTTTAGGGACCAGTTCCTCACTATTTACTAGTTGCTTGTTAGCATGCATGTTACTAAAATATTGGCTGTTTATTAGTACTTATAAAGCACATATTAATGCCTTATTCTGCATGACCATTTTAGATCCCTTAATTTAACAACTACCTTACTATTAATAAGTAGCAAATCAGGACTTTACTGAGGTAAAAGTAGTAGTTAGTTAGTTAATACTGAGTATTGATCCTTAAACTAAAGCATGCTTTTAAAGCCTTTGCATCTGTAGAGCCACTATTATTATTTTAGAAAATTGTAAATGTAACAGGTGAAATCTGCCCATTATTGTGTACATTGGGTCTTCATGTTTTGTTGATCATTGCTAATCAAGGAGATGTTGGATTTGAGTTCCGTGTTCTGAATAAAACACTATGCTGGGAACAACCTGGGACAAACACACCCCTCGTGGGGGTACAGACTGGAAATTTGAGCTGTAAGGAACGGCATGAACCGCATAGCCCTGTGGGCTACAGAAAGCAAGAGAGATAGTGAGAGAGAGAGATTTTATAGGTGAGTAGGAAATGCCTGCTGGGGCCTTTGACTGCTTCTGTTTGTTTGTCACTGTGGCTACACTACAGTGTATGTGTGTTAAGGGTGATCGTGTGAAAGGTTATATTTGGTGAACATAATGCAAAGGGTAAAAACAAACAATTTAACTTTTTTTTTTTTTTTTTTTTTTTTTTATAAATAGCCATTAGTTTTTCATTTATGTCACAGTCTAGGAGGTTTATAATACCCAAAGAAAACTATTTCAGTTCTTCTCAATGGCAATTTCTTTGCTGGTGCGTGCATGCACAGCCGTGAGTCACAGCCTTGCATCCATCTTTGCTCATAGGCAGTTTTGGGAATAGTTTTTGAGCCAATCGTCTGAGCCATAAGTGCCATCATGTTTCAAGTTTCAAGTTTACTGTATTTATAAAGCACATTTAAAACAACCAGAGTGACTAATAATCACTCTGGAGCTGGAGAATAGTGTTGGCTGGCTGTTATCACAGGAATACGCACAGTCCCAAACCCAGCGCTAGTGACTAATCTGTGATGAGAATCACAGCTTTTTAAGAGAACAGTCAAACAGTAGTAAAAATCTACAAATCTTTGTTGCTCACAACAAAAACATCATCATCATCAACAACAACAAAATAAATGTAGTCAAAAACAATTTTTTTTGACTAATTATGTATTTTGGCAGCAGAATGGTGTAGTCACTGCTTTTATGCAGTGATGCAGTGACTAACCAGCAAAATCTTGACTCTTTTGGACAAACTTGCTGCTTGCTGTGCAGGCGGCATAGGGATAAGAGTACCCTTTCATTGTAGAGATCATGTGACTGGAAAAGAAAGTTGATAATTTGATAACGCTTTACTTTAGAGAGCAGTTCTCACTATTAACTAGTTGCTTATTAGCGTGCATACCAGCACATTGGCTGTTTATTAGTACTTATAAAGCACATATTAATGCCTTATTCTGCATTATTATATGAAGAGTTCAGATGCAAAAGCCTCTAAATCCATCTGACGTCTTGATTTAAAAATGGATTTTTATTAGGCTCCGTTGTATAGGTTTCTACAAGTACTGGTACTTCTGATTGGGCTGAGGCTTGGATTTTGGCGAGTTTGAAATAAAAGTATTTGATTGACGTATAATATGTTTCAAGAGCATTCACTCAGTATCATTATCTCATTTTTGACCAAGATGGCTTTTAGGGGGTTTTGCATCTGAACTCCCCTAATTTTTTTTTAGTCAACTGGCAGAAACGGCATACATTATAAACATTATATATACATACATTATAATACATTATAAATACAAATATTTTTTACTTCATTGTGAACATAGCTGTTGATTTGCATTGAAATGTAGTGTTAAATGAATTCAAAAATCAAATTTCAAACTAACAAGAAAAGCAGCCTGATCCACTTATGTCTATGCTCTGTACTTTTGGTGCCACTTTCTCTGTCTGTTTGAACACAAAATGCTTTGACAAGAAGCTCATGGCTGTTCTTTAAAGTCTATTTTTATCCTGCATTCATGACAGAAGGAACGGTTAAATGTCAAAGCTAAAATCAAAGCTACTGTAACTCACCGGAGGCTTTACACGATGTACATTCAGAAGACAACGCCTTTAAAAGGTAGTGCTCATACTTTCTCATCACCAATGTCATAAGCATAAGTGGCTATTATCATCATCAGTTACTTAAGAAAATGGCAGTCCGAGAAGGCAATGATTTATTATCAGTAATGCATAGGAACTCAGTAAAATTGCCGTTCTGTTTTGTAACATTCAAACTTCTATATTGCATCACGTTTTTCCCTGGTATTTAGTTGATCCACTCTGACTAATTCATGACTGGAGGGTTGAAAATCTCCCGCTAAGCTTAATTAGTGATCTTCATTATGAAGATATTGCCTTTAAATTGACGAGAGGCACTGCCAGGCAACAAACAGCTGCCTCTGTATTCACATCTCTTTTTAAGACTTCATATTGTAATGCAAATTTTAGATACTAAATTATGAGTTAATTCCATTATCTGGATTTGCTTAATGTGTGTGATGCTTCTTGCATTTTAAGTGATTGTTAATGGCTGTTTTTATGGCAAAATCTCGTTGGCCCTATTCCTTTATCTTGGTTTAATGAGTTCAAGTTTAGCAATTGATTGAGTGACAGAAATAAAATTAATAAAGAACTAAAAAAAATAATTTATTTTTGTTATTATGAACATATAGTAAGAGAATTTGAGAGTAATTGTCCAATTAAATGAACCTGAAAGTGATACAGTACTTGGGAAGTGTCACTCAAGGGATAAATCCTCTCAAATATGTCTTTTTTTCTCTCTTGGATATATAAAATACATTTAGCAAGATCACAGCGTTGTTCAGTTGAATATGTAAGGGTAAATCATAGCAATTTTAATGCACAATGCGGAGGCAAAGAACCAAAAAAGATTGCAGGTGTGAATTACCTGTGTCTGCAAGATCTCTTGACTCATTTTAATTGCTGTTTAAGGCTGGAATACTTAATTTATGCCCAGATTTACAGTTTGGAGGAATTCTGACAGTTAGAAAATCATTATTTTCAGTGAAAATAATTTTATTGATCCCATCCAATCTGACGAACGTGAGATATTTTGATTGTAGAACACACATTGTTTTTATTTTTTTTTTCAAACGTTTTTTGTATGGAAAGACGTTCAAGTCTAGCAGTGTGTGATCATCACTCTTTTAGTGTATAATGGCCATTGGTAACCATTTACCAAGTTGGCAAGTGTAGCTCTGTGGAGCTTTGTTTTGAATCTTATTATCATTCCTTTGTCATTTACACTGCTAAATATAACTTAATCATTATCATATCAGTATATGATATTATCTAGCACTTTAATTGGACACTGCTAACTTAAATTTAAATTGGTATGCTAGTACAAAACAATAACTTGCCATTTGTCTGTTAACTTGACTGTTCCCCGAACTAGCAAATACAAAACGCTTCTAAGTAAAAAATGAATTGATGTTCAACAAATACACTGTAAAAAGTGATACACTATATTTACTCAACAAAATTGTGTCAGCAGGTTACAAGCAATGTTATTAATTAAATTCAACACATAAGAATTAATTAGAATTAATCAAATGAGATGCTTACAAATTAACATTCAAAATTAGTAAAATAGCACCAAAGTAAGTATAAGTAAATATTGAAACAAAAATATTGGTTTCATTGGACATAACAAAAACACACTATGCTAATGAATACTATGTTATGCATGCCAGGACAGTAGTTGGTAACCAAGAAACACCCAAAAACATAATATGCATGGACCTGATGTCACCTTTTTCACAAATTTATGTTATTTTGTTGTTTACATGGAGGTTATAAAGGCATCGTTTTCAAAAGCTTGTGTTTTCAGGACCCCCAAAACAGAGTTATTGAAGACAGCTGATGTTAACAAACAGAATCACTGAAGAAGAAATTAATATTTAGGTTAATCATTACGATGGTCAGTGTTTAGTCTTAAGTTGGGCTCTGGCCACTTGACTTTTTAACATTAAATTTTGTTTGGCTGTTGTAACTGAGTTATAACAGCTAGATAATCCGAGAGATAAGATCATCTGACCTGAATCTCTGAGTTACCTTATCAATTATAACCATCCTGTGATTGTACAGTATAATGTCTAGAACTGGCAGCATAATCAGAGAAAATTTTAAAAGCTCTTTAGATCAAAACATTAAAAAAAAAAAAAAAAAGCACACAGACATCACGAATCAGCATGATAACCTCGACAATGGTGACTATCAAAAAACATGTTGCAGTGCATTATGGGTGCCACCAATCAAAACTCATCAATGGCTCCCATCAGAGTTAATCTGTTTATCTGAATATGCTGTTTGTCACTGTTGTTGAGATGCATACGCTGGTTCTTGATGTCACTGTGTGCCTTAATGTGTGTTTCTCCCCCCAAATTTTTTGATCAGAACAATTTTTCAAAAACCTCCAGATTATACTGGGAATTCCAGGTCTTAAACTGTAGAATCACAAGGCTGTTATAAGCAATTCAATCCAACTCAGAAATTAGGCTCTAATTGTGTTCAGTGACATAAGTCAAATACTGCTTATGTGAAAACATAACCAACACCACCCAGTCACATGTTCTCTTGGACTGTCTAGCTGTTATAACTCAGTTAGAACAGCCAAACAAAATTTATTGTTAAAAAGTCAAGTGTCCTGAGTCCAACTACAGCAAAAAATGACCACCATAATTAATATAGTTATTTTTTTGTGCTATTTTACTAATTTTAAATGGTTAATTTGTAAGCATCTAATTTGATTAATTTAATTAATTCTTATTTATTGAATTTAATTAATAATATTGAGTACATAGTGTATCAACTCTTAGACAGATATAAATACAGATTAATGAAAAAGGCTTGGATTGATGAATATTACAACCCTTTCTGCAATATAACTTTTTGTAAATTATGTGATTACAGATCAAACCAGGTGACTATATTACTTTAAATGAGTCTACACCCTAAGATTACAGTGAAGGCAGCAAATTGATAATCTGACTGGAATCATTGATTTTAATGACTGATTTCAGCTACACAGAATTGAGTATTATTAAGACAATTGTGTATAGCAGCAAGTTGGCAGGTAATATGCAGTGGTCATAATTTTACCTACACCTTGCAGAATCTGCAAAATGTTAATAATATTAACAAAATAAGATAGTAAAAATAAAATAAGGATCATAAAACTAGCTTGTTGCTTTTTTTTTTTTAGTACTGCCTTGATTAAGTATTTTTAATAAATAAATATTGTGTAGTTCAGCTACAATTTGGACAAAAATTGATCTTCCAACAGCAAAAATGTAAAAGAATTGCATCAAAGTTTGTGTATCACGTATGGCTTCGTTTTTTTGTAGCTTTAGATTTTCTGCTTCTCTAAGTGTTGGGTCATTTATTTATTAATTCATTAATTTTTTTGTTTGCACAACAGTAATTTTAATTGCAATGATAATTTATTTAATATCCAAAGGCGTATTTTAACATCCCACCTTCACCACAAGTGGGGTAGATGACAGCTTCTTTGATTATAATTGGAGGGTTTGTGGGAGTGCAGATCACTATGCAGAAACTCAGCAGAGAACTTCAAGCTCAAAAAGCCATGTGAAATTGCTCAAGGAACCCCACTCCGTGTCATTTTAGGCAATGATTATAATGGGAGCATTCAAGTCTGTCATGTTGCATCATTAGCAGTGTCAGAGGGGAGTAATTCAGCACACTTTGAATATATGTAGGGCAGGGGTGATAAAAAGACATGGCCGGTGTGATGAATACGGCCACAGTGGGTAATTGTGTGTTGCATCTTATACTGTTTGAACCTTAAAGTGGAAGAATGTTTTTTACAATTACGATTTTTGGTAACACTTTATTTTGATTGTCTACTTTAGGCATTCTATTAACAGTAAGCAACTTTGCAACTACATGTCAACTAGCAGTCATTAAAGTGTTAGTAGACTGTTTGCTTAATAGACCCTTTTTCTGTTAGTAAACATTGTGACGTTTTTCTGTTTTATAACAATAACTGGATAAAATCGGATTGTACCTGCACATGTAAGGTCACTCACTGTCCGGGACCACAACTGCTATTTGAATAAGTTAACTTTAACGGACGAAACTAGATTGGCGACCCATATACACGCCTACTCAGTGGATGGAGGATCTGACAGTATTACCTCGGTTGAGTGATTCACATCTATACAGAAACCTAATGTGCATATTATCTAGTCATGAAGAAGTATATATATTTCAATTTCAGCAGGCAACTATCGGTTACACTTTATTTTAATAGTACATTCTACTAACTATAAGTTACTTTGCAACTACATGTCAACTAATTCTCATTAATTTCCAACTACATGTCTACAGTCAGTATGTTGTATTTTGAGGACCCATCAAAATAATTGTTAGAACATACATACCCTTTTACGTCACAGCGCTTGCTGGAGGCAAAACAAAGGGAAAACTGAAGGCGGCCAATTCAAACCAGCACAAATCCAGCTTAAACTACCATCTCGTTGTGATGTATTCCAGAATCGACAATGTACAGGCTTCAATTTGAAATTTTATTGTCAGAAAAGGGTAAATAAAGTATTGTCTTTTGTTGTGATTATGCATCTAAAGATTTTCTTATGCATCTCTGACTATGTAGTGTAGAAAATAACGTCTGTGTGTAAAACAACAAATTGATCATTTATATGCTTAATCATCTGTAATTATATACATTGTTATGCTTGATTGGTGCTGGAATTTTTAAGAACTTGGTAAGAAAGAATAATCAAATACAGAACATTTTTATTTCTAGAAAATATACATCAAATACATTAAATGTACTGTGTGTAAGTAATGTAAAATACTGAAATGTCACTGTAAACAATAATATCTTTTTCAAAATAATATTCAAATAATATATCCATGTTTAACATTTTCTTGTATTTTGGTCCAGTATACTCTCATGTAAGTTAGCTGTAAATATAGTTGGGTAACACTTTCTTTTTATTGTCTAATTTAGGCATTCTATTAACAGTAAGCAGCTTTGCAACTACATGTCAACTAGCAGTCATTAACGTGTTAGTAGACTGTTTGCTTAATAGACCCTTTTTCTGTTAGTAAACATTGTGACGTTTTTCTGTTTTATAACAATAACTGGATAAAATCGGATTGTACCTGCACATGTAAGGTCACTCACTGTCCGGGACAGCAATTGCTATTTAAATAAGTTAACTTTAACTGACGAAACCAGATTGCCAACCCATACACACTCCTACTCAGTGGACGGACAATCTGACAGTATTACCTCAGTTGAGTGATTCACATCTATACATAAACCTAATGTGCATATCATCTAGTCATGAAGAAGTATATATATTTCAATTTAGCAGGCAATTGCTGACTTTACAGCTAACTTACATGAGAGTGAACTGGACCAAAATACAAGAAAATGTTAAACATGAATATATTATTTTGAAAAAGATATATTATTGTTTACAGTGACATTTCAGTATTTTACATTACTTACATACAGTACATTTAATGTATTTGATGTATATTTTCTAGAAATAAAAATGTTTTGTATTTGACTATTCTTTCTTACCAAGTTCTTAAAAATTCCAGCACCAATCAATCATAACAATGTATATAATTACAGATGATTAAGCATGTAAATTGTCAATTTGTTGTTTTACACACATGCACACAGACATTATTTTCTACACTACATAGTCAGAGATGCATAAGAAAATCTTTAGACGCATAATCACAACAAAAGACAATACTTTATTTACCCTTTACTGACAATAAAATTTCAAACTGAAGCCTGTACAATGTCGATTCTGGAATACATCACAACAAGATGATAGTTTAAGCCGGATTTGTGCTGGTTTGAATTGGCCGCCTTCAATTTTCCCTTTGTTTTGCCTCCAGCAAGCGCTGTGACGTAAAAGGGTCTATATCTTCTAACAATTTTTTGATGGGTCCACAAAATACAACATACTGACTGTAGACATGTAGTTGCAAATTAATGAGAATTAGTTGACATGTAGTTGCAAAGTAACTTATAGTTAGTAGAATGTCTAAAGTGGACTATTAAAATAAAGTGTCACCCACATTTTTCTCTTGAAACTGAATTTGTGGATAAGACTGTCCAAGCAACCCAGTTCGTAAGGACAGTATCAAGTATCACCAGTCACTCACAGCAATAACTGGACAGGACAGCAAAAGTGATTTTTTTTTTTTGTTGTTGTTGTTGTTTCAAAAGCCTAAGGTTAATTTAAGTTTGACAGAGAGGTAGATCAGTAATCAAATAGGCTATACTGTTTATTATGGCTAACTTATAGTGGTTTATGTTGCGTTTTAGATGGACCATGTTCACTCAACATCAGAACATGGTTGTCTTGTATTTGAGTCCTCTAATACAGTTATGTTCACACACAGTTTGCTTATCTACCATACTGAAATCTACATTCTATAACCAAACTCACATTTGTGTGAGCAGAACATTTCTTTTGTTTGATTACCAATTTCATATGTAAATGCAATGGAAAGGCCTGTGGAGAATAAAATGTGTAAAGTACATGTGCTCAATAACACATATGAATAATCATGAATAAATAAAATTTTTGGAATTAGCCTATACTTTTATTAAATGTACCAGTTTATTATGGCAAATTATTAGGGCTAGAAACATGTTCAGTGCGTAATTTAAATTGTTCACAGTTTATCCCTGTCTAAAATGGCTTATGGGCTCAACCTCTGATGCTGGCATGCTCCTGTCGGCAAGCCTTGCACAAACTGACAGACTGACTGTTGGAAACAGAGTTGGAGCGGAGCATTGACAATTTGCCCTCCTCACCCAAAAGTGTTCTGTGAAACATCCCAGTAAATATAAGAATGTCAGTAGCCCAATCAAACTGTAGAACCAGAACTGTTAATCTGTATAATCTTCTAAATACAATATCTGAACAATAGAGTTTGTTAGAATAATGTTCGAGGGCTCATATTAATGCTTCAGGGCTTTTTAAATTAATTCAGAAGCTCTTTAATTTAACAGGAATATCATTGAAAAGAGAAGATATGGATGATGAAACAGCCGTACAGGGAACAAAAATAAAAAAAATAAAATAACTGTGTTGTTGGAACATGGCTTAAGGGCCAAAGCTGTCGTACCAGGATCACAGAGAATGAAAGTTGTTTATGTTTATGTTTAGTCAATTTTAGTCACTTTCCTTTTGTGGTTTTACTTAGTTTTGGTGATTACAATATTATTCTAAAATGTGGACAATAGTAATTTTAAAAAATGAGTGTGTCTTAATTTGCTTAAATTAGGTAATATGACATCTGCTAGTTATCACAAACATAACATCTCTGTCAAGAGAGCAAACTGACAATCGTTAATTGTCTGATTTTAAAATGTGAACAGGAAAGGGCCGTCCCTAACTCCTACATTTATTCACTGAATGGGCCCTCTGTTTCTAGTGCATTCCAATGAATATACAACATCTTGGAAGCAATCTGGGAGACCACATATTATCATTCTCAAACCGTTTCATGTCAACGCCAGTGCTAAAGTCAGCAGAAGGTAAAACATTTCTTTTAATGCTACTCTATTCTGCCAGTTTAGGATTTAGATGCACAGAACAAATGTGCTATGCAAGCATTCTTTACTTGTTTAAATGTTGTTGGAAATGAAGTGTCAAGCTCTGTCATCATTTTTAGGGCAGGAAACAAGTATAAAATTTGGTCACTATTAGCTAGACAGGCATGCGTTTCATCCTTAGGAGCTCTCTGTTTACCAAATATATTAATCCGAAATCCAGAAAAGACATGATTGCAAAATGAAGTGGTATGAATGGCAGCATCATGATTTTGCAATTACAGCTCTATCGTGTTTCAGTGTGAAGACACCACAGTTTGTGAAACACTGAATGCTCCAATCAGACAATGTGACGATGAAACATTCTGCTCATCTGGATACAGTGCTCGTTTTGATTCCATCATTTGTTGGCACTGACAGCAGCTTGATGGCTCTTTGTTGTATTCATTTACTTCATGTTGTTCCTCTGTGTCTACTGAAATCACTTTAATAATATGTCTATTTTACAGGTCACCACTGTATTTGCAACCAAGCTAAAGTCTTTCACCTTTGTGCCGCTTCTCAAAAGACTGCCTGTTGAGAACAGGGTCTGGAAAAAGGTACTTCAGACAAGCAGACCAAACAAGGTGAGAACTACTCTTGAGACAGCTCAGTATAGTTCCTGTTTTGTATGCCTTACTGTGTCATTTAACAACACAAGAGGGAAAACATCACACTACAAGGAACAGGTTAATTATTTACTTTGTGCTATTCCAAACCCATATTATTTTTTTCCACTGAACATAAATGTTTTGAAAAATTGTAAACATTCTTTATGCAGGTCTTGTCATACAATGACAATTCATAGTTACCAAGCTTAAAAGCTGTAGATGTATCATAAAATAAGACCATATCACTTACGTGCTATATTTCAAGTCTTCTGAAGTCATACAGTAACTTTTTTGAAGAACAGAACTAAATGTATATTGCTCCTCTGAAATTCTTGCCAAAGTATTCATACCCCTTCATACCCAATTTATTCACATTAGTGTACACTCCATACACTCCATAATGACACACACACACACACACACACAAATATATATATATATATATATATATATAGATAGATAGATAGATAGATATAGACATACAGTGCCGCTTGAAACTTTGTGAACCCTTTACAATTTTATATATTTCTGCATAAATATGACCCAAAACATATTTTAAAAAAAAGGCTTGAAAGTAGACAAAGAGAATCCAATTAAACAAGTGAGAGAAAAATGACTTGGGGTTGTTGTCTTGCTGCATGACCCACATTCTCTTGAGACTCTGTTCTTAAACAGGTGTCCTGACATTTTCCTTTAGAATTTACTGGTATAATTCAAAATTCATTGTTCCATCAATGATAGCAGACTGTCCTGGCCAAGATGCAGCAAAACAGGCCCAAGCCTTGATACTACCACCACCATGTTTCACAGATGGGATAAGATTCTTAAGCTGGAAGACAGTGTGTTCTTTTTGTCTAATAATAATAATAGCTTCTCATTTAAAACAATAAGTTCAAATTTGGTTTCATCCATCCATTAAACCATTCTCCAATAGTCCTCTGGTTTGTCCACATGATCTTTAGCAATCAATTTTTTTTTTTTTTTTGGAGAACAGTGGCTTTCTTCTTGCAGCTCTGCCATGTGCCACATTGGTTGCTCAGTGTTCTCCTGATGGAAACTCATGAACATTAACTTTAGTCAATATCAGAAAGATCTTTAGCTGCTTAGAAGTTACTCAGAAGTTACCCTGGGAACTTTTGCAACCTCATAGACTGTTACATGTTCTGCTTTGGAGTGGTCTTTGTTGGTTGACCACTTCTCAGGAAGGTAACAGTGGTCTTGAATTTCCTCCATTTGTACACAATCTGTCTCACCGTGATTTTTTTGAGTTGTCCAAACTCTTTAGAGATAGTTTTGTAACTTTTTCTAGCCTGATGAGCAACATCAACTCTTTTTCCAAGGTCCTCAGTAATCTCCTAATTAGTGACATGATTCACTTCCACAAACATGATCAGACTTTGATAGATCCCTGTTCTTTGAATAAAACAGCTCACATACTGATTTGATAGTCATTACACTGACTGAAAACACATCTGCACAGATGGACTCTAATTTCACCTTTAAATTAACTGCTAATCCAAGAGATTCACATACTTTTGCACCACACAGATATGTAACACTGAATCATTTTTCTCAATAAATAAATGACAAAGAAAATGTTTTTCTCTCACTTGTTTGATTGGATTCTCTTTGTCTACTTTCAGGGCTTAAATTAAAATCTAATGATTTTTTGGGTCATATTTATGCAGAAATATAGAAAATTGTAAAGGGTTCACAAACTTTCAAGTGGCACTGTATGTATATCACTAATTTATTAGAAATAATAATAAAAAACTAAAACACTCAGGAGCATTCCAAAATTGCTTGCAGATGTTACTAAGTTAACCTGTGACAAATTTAATTTGAATAGGTATGATTTAGAAAGGCACACACATCTCAATAGGAGGTATTGAAAATACATATCAGAGCAGAAACCAAGCCCTGAGGTCAAAAGAACAGCCAGTAGAGCTCATAAATGAATTATGCAATGTAATTTTAATTTGTCCATTTTACTTTTTTAAATTTGCAAAGTACAAGTTGCAAAGAGTGTACATCTGTTGTTTGCTTTTCCATTATGTTATGGTGTATGTAGTGTAGATTGATGTGAAAAAAGTAATATACAGTAAAGCAGTTTAATATAGGGGATGTAAATGTAAAAAAGAAGAGAATAATTTTACAAGGCAGTGTAACAGCATGTGGGTTTCGGAAAACAAGGTGAATCCCAGAATTTTCATATTTGGACAAATTATTAATTTAAGGTGCAAACAGTGCACAAATCTGATAAGTCTTTAGTGTTTATGGGTCAAGTTCTACCTAGAGTCCCTTAGCAGAAGATGACCTACGTGTGTGTGTGTGTGTGTGTGTGAAAGCAAAATGTGAAAGGCATTTGCTAAAGGGCTTACACAATCAGGGTGGGTCATGTGTACTTGCATGTGAGCAATACATAAGGGACATGGACTTCTGGTAAAAAGATGTGCAAGCTGGAATGGGAAACACACGCACATATAAATGCATTCAGTAACTTTCTTATATCGTCAAGCTGTTCAGGAGCTAGAAATAGGCATCCGTAGCAGTGGCCTGCTTTGAGACAGCTGTCGTTTTAGATTTGGTATCGCTTAGTAACATTTCCTGTTCCAATGTCAGACTTCACAAGAGCCAGGAGACAGTGAGAAGAGCATGGCGGAAGAGGGTGTCTACAAAGCAGAGGTTGTTTACGTCCAAGACCCTGAAGAGGGCCAGTTTGAAGAAACTTTCAAGAACACCATTCAGAGTGAGGTGAGTATTTTAGTATATTTTGTCACAGGACAAACACAACCTCCAAATGAAATGTTGTTCTTTAACAAAGCAATGACTTCAAGAATCATTAAATATGCTGGTCACACACAGCTGTTTTCTGTGCTGATCAGAGGTACTTGCGGTCCTCTGTTAATTAAAAACACACATTAGTGCACTTACACAGTAGATCAAGTTCTGACTGAGCAACTGATGGATAGGAATGTTTATTTTGTCTAATTAATCTGTGCCTCTAATGTCTAACACAAACTCAAAGATAATGACTGTTTATATACATGTTTTAAAGACTCCTCCTGCCAGTGGCATGCCAAATTAGGTCGCTTAAACATTAAGATTATCGCTTTAACAAAGATGAACTTTGCATTAGTCACCAGGTGCCTACTTCACAGTGTATTGCAAGAAAAGTTACAATTATTGGTTGCATGGCAAAGCGTCACCTGCAGCTAGGAAATGCTTCTGATGCAGCACAAATTTTAATGAGTAATTTAGCCTTTCAATATTGAGTTACACTATAAAAGCAAACAGGCCCATTAATAAACCCCATGTGGTCTTTATGCTTAGTACAAGTTGCAGTAAACAATGATTAGACATCATTTCAACCATTACTCAAATGAGGTCTGTTTAAGGTTCTTTAATTTTCTTTCTTTCTCAGATTCAGTCAACTGACAATTTAACCATTAAACCACTCACCACGCTAGCTGGTCCCCACACAGAATTTGGTAGCATAACCCCTGAGCCTAGCCCTGCCACCATGGAAACCATTGATAACAAACACCCTGGCATTTCTCAGCTAGGCTTTCACAACACTTCCGAGACTGCTGAGGTCAGCTCAGGTCTGTTTTTAAATAGCTCAACCCAGAGAGAGGAGGTCCTTAGCCCTGCCAGCTCCATGGATTTCTGTACTTCCCCTGCTTCTTCTAAGGAGTCTATTCTCTCCGAGGGCTGGGACAAAGAGAGGAGCTGGTCAGCGCTCCATATGTTCTCACGGGATGGTTCTCCTGGTCTTCTTAGTGGCACAGTTTCCCCATGTTCTTCCATAAGATCAGGGGCCTTCACACCCTCTGTGCTGAGAATCAAGCGGCACTCCTTGGCTCCGGGCTCCAGTCTGCTGCAGATGTCGTCCGCTTGCGGAACACCCTGCTGTGACAGTCGGGCGACCTCACCCTGTCCTCTTGCACCCCGTGCCAGGCACAGGCCCCCTCCAACCCAGCTATCCCTGTTAACGGCCATCCTCAGGAAAGGTCGTCTGCCCGTTCTGTCCTCTGCTTTTCAAAGACCTTACACACCCTGCTGGCCCATCAGTCCAGTTCACATGTCCTCCTGTTCAGCATGCTCAGCTGCCTCTTCTGTTGCACCCATGAACGTGTCCAAAGCGAAGTCTTGTGCCTCCATAGACAGACCCTGTACTGAGTCTCGACAGATTTCAAACACACAACTATGGAAACCAGGCCATAGTTCTCTTTCAGTGACGTCAATGGTCAAGACACCTGATGAAACGCCATCAGAAAGACTCGAATCATGTCAACATTTCACCAATATTAGTAGCACTGTCTCACCTACAAAACACAGCCCTTTAATAAGCTTACCTACAGTCCAGGCTTCCAGTGCTCACCTGTCTAAATCAGGTCACAAAGGAAATCGTTTACCAACAGTTCCTAGCTCTCTTTTGTCCAGCTCCTTATCCCGGATGAAATCCTCATTTCCTAAATCAAGCTCTCTGTCTGGCTTCAGCACAGAGAACCAGAAAAATCCATCAGTGTCAGGGGATCGCCCCGCATCTATAGAACCAAGCAAGTCAGAGTCTATAGCATTGTTAACGCAGAACGATGAAACAAAATCCCATGATAAGTCAGAAAAAAATTCACTGACACTAAAACAGGGTCTGAAGTCATCTGAGCTCTCCAGTGAACCATATCAGAAAGGTAAAGAAAGTTCCTCTGAAAATTTAGACTCCTCTGAACCAAAACCTGCAAAGCAAAATTCAAGTAAATCTACCTTTTCAACTCTGAAACATACAGTTGAATTGTACAGCAATTCCATATCTCCTGTTTTAAGTCACAAGGAGAATAAACAAAGTACTCTTTTCCAAAATGGTCGCAAAAGTGATGTCGAAAGAGTGCACCTATCATCCCCAGCTTTTAGACTGTCTCCCTCTCCCAGACCCGTGGGTCTCACCCGCCTGTCCTACACACCTCCAGTCTCTCCTGCTTGTCCCCCAGTCCACCCAAACTCCCGGTCCTCCACCCCAGATCGTTGCACCCTCTCACCTTCCCCAGCGACCCTAAGTCGTCAGCTCTCCCCCTCCCCCTCATACTCCTTCTGTTCATCACCCTCTCCATCCCTATGGGGCAGCACACCTGACTGCGCAGATGGGGACAGTAAAAATAGAAAGGTACAATGCATGCCCTTTCACTGTTACCTGCATGCAACTTGCATGCTCTTCTGCTGAGCTTTGGCATTCATTCAATGAGTGACATGCATTCCCAATCACAGCCTCCCACATTGCTGGGAAACCTGATATGCATCATGCTCCTGCAAGAACAGTAAATCTTAAGCAAAGGTCAAATTTTGCATTTTGCATGTTTTGGGTTTGCTTGTGATCTTGGTTTAGGCAATATGTGCATGATATATGGCAGAAGATATATTTGCACTGCTATATGAGGTGCTTTGTTATTTCCACGTAACACCATTGCAGACTGAGATATGATGATGTGTTGATTTGCAGTCACAGGCATGTACTGAAAAAAGTTAAATGACCTTTATTTGTCTTTTTTTAATTAGCATTTTTATACTGCTTTATATTTATAATTAAAAATCATGGTTTTAGGATTAAACCGGTTTTGTTTTAACACTCATAGAAAAGATGGTTTAAACAGTATTTTTGCTTGACACCGGAGCAGAGCACATACTGACTAGCTTTATTTAATGCAGAAATGGTTATGGGATTTATTAATTTTCCAGTTTAGGAATGTTTTAGCTTGTGTCTAAAGAAAAATTCCTAAGTATCTTTTTTTTTTTTTTTTTTGCTTTTGATTAATGTAATTTCTTACATTATGTAATACAATTAAATTATGCAGAGTAAAGTTCAACCAATTAAGTACTCGAAAATGATTTTAGATATTGACAGAACTGAAACGGTAGTTTCCAGGTTGCTTTGCATGGGACTTACTGTAATGGGAGAGTAAAAATGTTGAAATAATTTCTTTTTGTGTTTTAGCACAAGATGAAAATGGGAGACACTTGATAGTGTTTAATCTTCAATTATGTTGTTTTATATTTAGACCCATTTAAATTATTCTGGGTTACCACTAGAGATTTGCTTAGGTGGACAGATGGAAAAAAATAAAGTTGTTGTTGCTTTTCTTAAAGTTCAGAGGTAACATTTAACATGGTAATATGTGTGTTTGCTTGCTAACAGTTCAATAGTTAGCTAGGATAGAGTGATGTAACAAAAATATGGAAATCAATTAATTAAAGGGTTAGTTTACCCAAAAATGAAAATTCTGTCATTAATTACTCACCCTCATGTCGTTCCAAACCCGTAAAACCTTTGTTCGTCTTCGAAACACAAATTAAGAATATTTTTGATGAAATCTGAGAGCTTTCTGACCCTCACCTGTTCGATTTGCTCTTGCGGTACTTTGATGTCATACAATCAATAGGTGTGTTCATCGTAAAGCAGCGCTGAACGCTGGCTCCAAGTTGAACACATCTATTAATTGTCCTATGCGATCTCATAATTTGTATATATTGTACATGAAATGTGGTTCTACAAAACATACATTTACTTAGGTTTTTACAGACACTAAAATGTACAATACTGATGTAATTACTGCATCTAAATGTAAAATGCTGGTGTATTTTCTGTATTTAAATATACAATACTGACTGACAACATCTAAAATATAAATTAGTTTGGTATGAACAAATTAAAAGACTTGAAAATGAATTAAATTAATTATTGTATTCAGTTGTCATATTTATGTTTTCAGTTGCATTATTAATTGTTTACTCATTTACCTAATATGAAATGATGACATTTCGTTCTGTTCTGTGTGATTTTTGCTCTTTTTGAAGAATACATAATATTAAGTAAGACTACACTTTAAAACCTTTAAAATAAATAACATTTCTGCAATCATTTAACCATTACTTATGCAATATTTACTTTGTTTGCCATGGGACACAAAAGGCGTTTTTCTCCGACATGCTGGAACCGACAATAGAAACATAAAATACACCAAAAATGCAACATAATTAAAAACAGAATCAATTTTATTTGTGCGCTGTAATCCAAATCCAAAACTCAAGCCTTTATCTTCATTTCCACCCCAAGCAGGGACTGTAAGCATCGAAATGCACACTGTGCTCCTTAACAAAGAAAAAAACACTTATTGGCTCTCGCCTGCTTTGTTTTTGGTGAGGTGTGTTTGCGTCTTCACAAAGTGGATTGGGATAATAATCTGGATAATATTGTCACAGATTAACAATTTAAATTCTCCTATTTACCTAATACAAAACTATGGTATTCCACTAGAGAGGACTGCTCAATTGGATTACTTTTGGTTCTGATTTTAATATTTTTGCAGTAAATAAATTATTGTGATTGAACTTATCTGTCTGTCATGTTTTTCTTTATACTGTACAAAAATAGTTACCGTTAGGTTTAGAGGTACGACTGGGATTAACGACTATAAAAATATATTTTTAATGCTATATTGTTACTCAAATGCTAATTATGCTTTATATCTTTTTATTTTCCCTGTAAAATGGGTAGGTTAAAGGGTCTAAAAATTGAAATCACTTATCGATAAAATTATAAAAATGCATTGATGCAAATATCTTAATGATATAGATTTGTAAGTATTTTACACTTTTTTTTTTTTTTTAGCTAAAATACGTAACAATTTTAAGTTTTAAATGTTGAAATACGTCCAAACTGTAAGTTTCAGAATCGATGAGAACTTACACATTTTTTTCTAAATGGTATGTACTAACAAAGACTATAGAATACCCAAGACTTGTCACTCCTATAGTTTTGAATGGGGAAAAATGCAACGCTCATTATGGCTGCAAAGCCCCGGCTTCTTAATGAAAGAGCCAATCGTTGATTAATACAGTCAGCACATCACTGCAGCTGCCTTTAGAAGTCCTGGTTACTATAGAAACAGCCAGCGTTCTGAGACATGCGCTTATTACTGAGCATGCGCACTGGCTGATCTAGCCTGAAAAATAAGCTTTTTTTTAATGCTATTGGAGGACAAGAAACACTATTTATGAGGCAGTTCTTGTCAGATTTCCTTGGTGATTTCAAATATGAAATTTAATCATCAGTTTAATCAAACAGTTTTGGAGAATTTGATGTTTCTCCATTCAAAGAGATTAGGAGATGCACTTGAATGCCCCAGAGGTGTTTCAAAGATGGTCACCGAGTGGAATAACTTGGCTTTGGTACTAATACCTATTAGAAGGCATTAGGTAAGTAGAATCAGATAAGTAATACAAATTGTCTTACTTAACTGATTCTTCATGAGCTGATGCACGTGATTAAATCATGCAAATCTAACGTTTTTCAGTCTATGGACTTTATAATAAATTATCTTTAGACTTATGAATGCTTTTGTCTTTTGGGAAATATTAAATAAAATTATTAAATCAAAATATTAAATACCAAACTATGAAGATAATTTGAAAAAGTAATACATTTGGATGTAACAAATTAAAGGTTTCTTTATTAAATTGTTCTAAAGTATTTTTTGTGGGTATGTAAATCCATGTATACTTATTCATTCATTCATTTTTTTCATCAGGTTCCAATAAAGAAAAAAAAACAAAAACAAAAAAAAAACTGTCTTATTGTGATATGACTGATTAATCATGTGCCCATCCTTAGGGTACAGCACAGCTGTAGACTGTTTAATTAGGCTTTTGACTTTTTATGTCTTCTCAATCATTCTTTCCTAATATAGACATACAAGATAAAATCCACCTACAAGGCACTGGCTGCTATTCCCACAAATACTCTGCTCCAGGAACAACAGGTGAGCTGCTTTATCTAATTACTCTAAATGACAGCTATTATTTAGCATAAAGTTAATATATGGATCTCATTTACTGTCAGTATAAGTCCTTATATGGCTGTCTTTCTTGGATTCAGTGCAATTGTATAGTCAGAAAAGTGGGTCATTGGATGCTAATGGAGATGTTAACATCTTAACATCTTAACAGAGCGAGGAGAATGAGTAATTTACATTGCATACCTCATTAAACATTATAGAGAGGTTAAAATGTACGGGACAGGGTCAGAAAATGGGGAGATAATTGGTAAAATATGAGAACACACACCTTTGGGATTTATCAGCATTAACAACCCCCTACAACCACTTGTTAAGATCAAGATTAGAGTATATTGTATGATTAAAAGATTAAGGGCCCTATCATACAGCCAGTGCAATGCGGTGCAACACAAGTGCTTTTTGCTAGTTTCAGCTCGACTGAGTTATCATTTTCACATCCGTTGTCTAAATAACAAATGCATTTGTGCCTGTTTGTGCGTCTATGGGCATGCTGGTCTGAAAACGAGGTGTGTTTAGGCACATTGTTGGCGCGTTGCGATTTTAAGCCGCGAGCGCAACTGGCTCTTAAATGGAATGAGAGATGAGACTCGATTGGTTTAATGCACGTTACGGCCAAAACACACCCATGACTCATTAAGAAAATAGGGACAATCCTTTTAAACGGGGCATATACACTGTGCGATATCCCCACAAGAGGTGACCAAAATTTCTGACATGTCAGAAATTCATCCGACCATCTGATTGCCGGTCGGGAGACGTTAATCGATTCTTGTTTTCCCATGCACACTGCACGAACACTGCATGACAAATGACGCAGAACAAAGCTGAAATTCGCCCCGATTCAAAAAAGAGTCGCACATGAGTCAAAATTTGGCTCAAAATCGGACGAAAATCATGCCCAATTGTTCCCTCCCTTAAACTAGCAAAAGTGGATTCAAACACTGCACCTGCGCCCTGCGTTTTAGACTATGTGCTTAGATTTTAAAAGCTAAAGCTTCAACTCTTAATTCTCTCCCTGCTGAAGGCTATAGATGAAGAGGTCAACAAGAAAGAGGCTTCATTCAACCCTGCAGACAACTATTCTTGGGAGGACCCACATGCAGAGGTAGAACGGGGCCAGAACACTCAAAATATCTGGGTGACAGCATACAATGCAGTGGCTGGTAGAACCTGTAGAGATGCATAGGGTAGAGTGGGGGAAAACGCCCCCCTTAAGGAAAATGTGACATTACAGTGAAACAAAACATAAATGTGACTAGAATTGCCATCCCGGTTTTGAGTGACTATGGCAGGAGTTATTCACCAAATATTAAAATTGCTCAGCCTTCATAATTAATTAGTATTTTGACTGAACATATTTTTGTACAAAGGGGGCGTTTTGCCCCAGCAGTGGGGTAAAATGCCTCCTTTCTTACCAACCAGTTTGCTTCATAGATCAACAGCAAAATTAACAGGCTATAGTTTTTAATCTCTAAAAGTAAAAGACAAGTAATGTATCAACATGTATATATATATTAATATTTATTTGAGGAATGTCCAAAATATCCAGTTTTTTAACATTTATATTTATACAACTAAGCCATGCAAACAAATATGTTGTAATAAATACATAAATATACAAATAAACATTAATTCATTATTACAACAAATATGTTGTAATAAATAAAATAAAAAAATAAATAAACATTAATTCATTAATTAAGTGTAAAACAGGATTTGATAGACAGAAATATGTTATTATAGTAATTATGATAGAGAGAAACTAAGGAGATTTGTTTATCCCCGTTGTCAACGTAGTGCATAGCAACAGTTGAAAATGTATCTTGACCCCCTCGAGTGGTTATTTTGGGAAAAACTGGTGGGGGGCGTTTTACCCCGGGGGGGCGTTTTCCCCCACTCTACCCTACCATATTATTTTACAAATGATTTACTACCATTGTTATATTTGGCTTTTCAAAACCTTTTGTTTTAACTCGAGAGTTACATAAAATAGCTAGTCAAGCTCTAGCTCTACCTTGTAAGGAGGACTTTCAGGGTGGGCCAGAGATTTGGGGTGGTGGTTCCCAGGGCGGGCCTGATAACTTATTTTGCGTCTATCGATGTCCAATTAAATAGATTGAATGATCAAATGAGATAAAGTACCGTTAATTTGTGAAGTATTTAATTTTCTGGATTATCCCAAACTAAGCATTACTGTAAAGTGTTCTTCTGTCTGTGCAGATGTGCTCTCCTGCACAGCTGCGTCAACAGACCACAGAACTGTACGCAACTATTGATGATGTCCTCGAGGACTCGATCCAAAGAGTGAGCGGTCTCTATAACACACTTTGCTCAAAGCTAGCCTAAACAGTATTCCATTTATGTAGCAATGTTCATGTTTTAATCCATTTTTCCAGCGTCAATCAGACCATGTGAACAAAGCCAGTGTGAAGTCTGTGGCAGCAGAGGCATCAAGGGTATGTAATTAAAGATTAACACTGGGAATTATCTCATCTTCGCTTTGATTAGTCACTACGGCATCATATTCAGTCAAAACATAAATTATAGTGGTTTTCTAGGAATAAAATATATTTTTGTGTGAATAACAGTGTAAAAAAAACATTGCCATGACTGAGCTTTAAAATATATTTTCTCACCCAGGAGAAAAAGAAAAAGAAAAATAATTAAATCAATAGAATATATATATTCTAGTCATATAGATTTTTTGTAAGTGCTACAATTTCCTGATTAAAAGAAGACCTCTGTTAGCAAAATGAAAAATTCAATCTTAGCCAGTTACCTTTTAGCCCCTGCTGTTCAAACCCAGCTTGCCATTTTGATTATGTTCACTGTACTTGCTTTAAAATGTGTGCCATTTTCAGGCGCTGAGAGCTTTCTTAAGTCATTCTTTTTCTTTTATTCTGAACTTCTAAAAACCACAGACTTCATCGCCATCTCCAAAACTACTCGGACGAGAAACAAGATATGTATGTTTTTCCATTCATTTTTGATCTCTGTACATATTTTATGCTCAGACTTCATACTGAGAAGGCAAATCCGAGAAATCATTTATTAGAAAATCTTACTGAGCATTGGTTTTGGAAATACTCTTATTTTGCAGTACTTAATGCTGAAATGTCATCTCAGCACTTTAGAAACATTGCCAACACTTTGCTAACACTTACAATTTTCAGAGCCAGTTTAATTAGTCAAACTATTTTTGTATACCAGTGAATCTGAGCATGCAAGCCATACAGCACAGATTTTGCATAGACATTTTACACCTAGATTTTAGACAAAAATATAGAAAACTGATTAGACGTACAGTCTTTGATGTCAACAAAAAATATGTTGAAAGTGTTTTCTCCTTTTTATTTTGCAGTATTTACTATGCAGAATTATATGGTTGCATTTTATTACCTGCATTTTCCCTGCTGTTCACCACCCTGCTAGAACAGACCAGCAACCAATTTTGGGGTTTCAACCCCCCAGTCTAGAAACTTTGTAAATGCTCATAAATTTCTGTTGCCTTCTGTAGCAATTCAGCTATAAATTGGGCTCTTTTATTATTGCTAGTATCTTCCAGACAACATTTTTTATTTTTTACTTTATTTCTATGATAAGGTAGAAATAGGGTGGCCTGTGTGAGGTTGCAGGTTTAGTGCAGCATTCACTTTATAATAATAGTATTTTAGATCCTGTTAACATTCAGTATTTCATCTCGCCTGGACAATTGGAGCACATTTTCTTGTCATATACAAATTACTGGATTTGGAAAGTCAGTTCCTGTTGTTCTATATGTGTTTTGGCACCAGGATGATTTAATGGAATATCACAAACTCTGAAAAAGACAGTCATAGCTGAATAATATTACTTTTGATAATATAACAATTAAGAGGATATTGTGGAAGCACTTGTTTCAAAACTGTTTAATTCATGTAAAGAGTGTTCTTCAGCTTAATCAACAATCTATATCATGTCGAATGTAAAATAATGTTGAATATTATTTTTTTTTACCCCCTAGGCAAGCTCTCCTTTTCAACCCTCTGTTGCTACTGAAAAAACACTGGTAAGTATTTTTATTTTAGTTATTTTAAATGGATTTGAGCAATGTATTTATTTGCATTGAAAATGTTTAGCTCCGTTTTTGCTACATTACAGTAGATCAGTAGATATGGAGTGATGATTTTGTAAAATAATTGGGTGATGATGAAGATGTTAGCTGTGTTCCTAATGAGAGTAGGTAGCATTTGAAAGCGTCATGCACTTCTGACATAAAGGCTGATCTAAATGGTAGACAGGATGAATACAGCGCAATTATGCTTCACTGCTGTGGCCAAACCCTTAGAGAGCATGTACGCTTCATGGAAAGAGTAAAGAAAAAAAAAAACAGAAAGTGTTTGTAAAAAATATAATTAATTGAGCACTCAAAAATTGTCTCAATCTTTGGCCCATTGCCTAAAAACACTAAACAAAAAACAAAAAAACAAAAAACAAAACAAAGCTCTGCAAAGGCAAATGGTTTTTGCACCAAAAATGTTACACATACAAACATACACATACTGTACAAACTGTATTTTCTATCTTCTTACCTAAACCCTAAACCTGACACAAAACTACAGGTATTTTTAGATTTTCAAAACTCATTTCTGTATGATTTATAAGCTTATTTCCTCATAAGGACCACAAAAGGTCCCCGCAAGGTTAAAATGTATTGGTATTATTATCCTTGTGGGATTTAACCTAGTCAATACCAGTACACACACATCATATGAAGAGCTTTGTTTACCAGTCAACAACACACTGATGTGCTCAACACAAAACATACTTTAACCCCTTAACTGTCATCACCGTTTTTGAAAATTCACAAGACAAACTTATATAATTATAATTCATGAACACAGACCTAAAGTTGGTCTTTTTAAAGAAGACAATTAGAAGATTATTACAGAAGTGTAATAAAATTAAAGTATTGAAAAGTTATAGAAATTTAATTTTACTGTAAAGAAAATGTAGTAATTTTCTTTTATTTTATACAAAATAAATATTTTAAAACATAGTTAAAAAATACAAAATTGCTATAAAATTAAAGCCATATGTCTACAGTACATAAGTTGTGTTCCAAATTTGAATTTGATCTGTTGAAATGTAGGCTTATATGCAATTTTGTTTAGGTACCTAAAAAAAGCCCTTTTCATGCATTTCTGTCACAAATCTATCAATTTCTCACTCAATATTACATCTATCACAAAATAGCTATCTAATTGGAATCCTGAGACTCCTTTTCAACAATATATATTTTGTCAAGATTATAAAAAGTTTTGATTCTAAAAGACCATACGTTTCAAATGGCGTACAACTTGTGATGATTACTAAAACATGTGATAGGGAAAAAGGGGACAAAATAAGACTTTTTGTGACAAAGGTCAGAACAGCACAGTTTGGTCCTCACAAGCTTCTGTATTGCTGAATGTGTAAATTGTTTTAATAATATGGCTTCAGTCTTCAAATAATGATTTTAAATGAAATTAAATGAAATAAATAAATAAATAAATACATTTAATTGATTGATTAATAATTGATGAATTAATTAAAGCTGTTTAGAAATCTACAACATATCCCTAAACTGTGTAATACTCCAAAAAAGTGAAAAAAGACTATACAAATTAAACTGTTCTAAAACAGTCCACAATATTAGCAGATGAATTAGGTGAGGTGAAATTGGTGAGGGTAAAAGTCTCTTTGCAAGTAAAGATGGGTCATGGCTTACCACTTTGTGCCAAATGAAATGAAAGAATTGTAAACTGTTTAAAAAAACAAAAACAAAAAAACAAAACAATGAATTGCAAAAGTTTTTTGTCTATCACCATCTACCATAATATTTTGAAAAGATTCAAGGAGAAATCTCAGTTTGTATGGGGAAAAGCAGGAAACCTCTGCTGTACGTAACCTCTGAGCTCTCAGATGGCGCTGCATGAGAAATCATCATGCTACTGTGTTAAATATAGCAATATATGCTAAGGAGTATTTCGGAAAACCATTGTCACTTAACAGTCCGTTGCTGCATCAAGAAATGCAATTTGAAACTGTTATGGAAAAAAATTGGAACATCAAACTCTCTGGGCCCGAGCTCATCTCAGATCATACGACAGACAGTGGAAATGTGTGCTGTTGTCAACTATTTTTTGGGGAAAAAATCAGATATTACACATTGAGTTTTCTGTGCCAAAGATGAAGGGGGCCATCCAGACTTCTGTCAGCGACAGGTGCAAAAGCTGATATCCCCCATGCGATGGGTGACTTAAATGTGTGAAGGTAACATTGAGACTGAGGCATATATTTGGATTGTACAGTGGCATATGAGCCATGAAAATGACATCTTTTCCTGGGAAATATTTGGGTATTAGAGTGAGACACTGCCAGGCCTCATTCTGCATGTGCAATGGCGGCATAACACTATGGCAATTAAAGCTTCGTAGACGCAGAGTGAATGCACTTGCTGGTCTGACTGTGGTTCAAATCTGTCTTCTATTAAAATAGCACATCATTAAGAGGACAATAAGACAACGATGACCACAGACTGTTAAGCTGGTGAAGTCTTGCATCAAGTGAGAAAATTCCACTTGCAAAAACTGCAGCAACTGAAAAATCTCCTTAATTCAGAAATGTATAAAAAGTATAGTAAAAGGAAAGGTGATGTAAGGTTTTGCAACAAAGCCTTGATTGGGACAAAAGAAACCAGAGTTTTAAGCCAGGATTCATATAATTGAAATGGAAGCCACTAAATAATAATAATAAAACAACTTAATTGCTAGTTTTTATCTAAAAATTCTCTTTTTTTCTCTCCAATGCAATTTGCATCTCACAATTCTGATGTTTTTTTTTTCTTCTAAGAATTATGTGATATAAACTTGCAATTGCAAGAAAAAAGTCAGAATTGCAAAGTCATTTGTAGCTTTTTTTTCAGAATTGCGAGTTTACATCTTGCATGCATAATGCAACGTCAAAATTGATGTAAACATGTAAGAAAGTGGTAAGTCTTTTTTTTCCCTGGACTTTAAAACTCGCAATTATAAGTTTATATCTCACAATTCTGATAAAAGAAGTCAGCACTGCAAGAAAAAAAAAAGTCAGAATTATGAGATATAAACTTGCAATTGCGAGAAAAAAAGTTTAGTGTATATTTTACAAATCTGACTTTTTTCACAAGTGCAAATTTATATCAAGTAATTATGATTTTATAACTCGCAAACTCAAGTTTATATGACACAATTTCTGTGAAAAAAGTCAGAATTGCAAGATGTAAACTCAGATGTAAAAAAAGTCTGAATCAAATGGGATAGCATTTACCATTTTTATCATCTTATTCATTTTTTATCCAGTGGCAGAAACGGGTTTCCATAATTGAAAGTTATTTCAAGTAAAAATATTCTTTAATTGAATTCATATATTAAATGGCTAATTACTGCTGAAGCTGTTGCAGAGGTCAGAGCGCAATGTGTTCTCAAAGTACTAGACATACTATATACTATGTTGTGGCTACATAAATGACTTTGTGAATTATTGATTTATACATATATATATATATATATATATATATATATATTTCTTGTTTATCTCTCTAAGACAAAGCCTGGAGTTATTAGACCAGTCATTGCAACATCCAGATTTACAGATGATGAAGAATTCCACCCAAATCCTTTCAAGAACCTTCAAGAAAGCAAATCCAATCGTTACCAATACAAGGTGTGTTTTTTTAAACAGTCATGTGCAGTGAACAAACACACATCTTTTCATATTAATGTTATCACAGAATGAGGGGGGAATTTCATAGAATTAAAAAATAATAATAATAACAGATTATTGACAAATACCCATAAGTGCAATTTCAAACTCTAAATCAACTCTAAATCTAAATGGGCTCATATGCATCTCCTTTTGCCTACCATAGCTACCTCTCCATCTTTTAAGGTAATTTAATCTGTTGCAGCATTCTGTTCTTTAAAGAAAATCAAAGAAATTAACAAACTGAATTACACTTCCTGCTGTTGGTTATTGCCGTTTATTTGCACTCACTGCCTATGTTGTTTTAGCATCAGACTTACTGAAGGATTAATGCAAATTAGGTAACAGCTTAAACCACAAAACGTGTGCTGAACACAATATGCAAAAATCTTGCAGACAGCACCAAAGGTCGCGATCTGGCATACTATGCAGCCATAGGCTGTGGAACCAGTATGGCCAGTACTGGAAAGGCCCTAGTTTGGCATGCATAAAATTGATGGTAGTCCTTTTTTGTCTGTCTATCTATCTATCTATCTATCTATCTATCTATCTATCTATCTATCTATCTATCAAATAAAAAAAGATCAACATTCCTTATGTACTTCGGAACAAATTTAAAGTGCCACTAGAAGTGATTTTTCAGAGAAGCTGCAACATGTCCTGCTGGGTTAAATCTATTCCCAGTGGGATTGGGAAGTGCACGCATCACTTGAACCCAATGTCATGTGCAATTCCCCACATCAGCGCATCTATAAAACCCATAAAATAAGATAAGATACTGATAGACCCAACATATGCTTCTAGAAACCCCAGAGAGACCAAGCAAATTATTAATGGAGGAAACAGAGAGCTGTATACTGCTTCCTATAATTCATATGAACATGGTTCTAGTTTGGTATTTTTTGTATGCCAGCTGTATTTGTTCATGTAAGGATAATTTTTTTTTTTTTTTTTTTTTTTTTTTTGAGAGTGACTTCTAATTTTCCACAGGTTCACATATCACTGTAATGAACAGTTGTTTGTTTACTGCTACAAATTGCAAACAAATTGATATAGCACCCTGTATCAAACTAGTTATAAATGCTGATTAATCCTAGCCACAAAAATTGGCATCTGTTTTTTTGATTATGCTTTTTACATGAAGTGCTCATTTCATCTGACAGCCTATTCAACTGAGGTGACTTTGAGGTGACTTTGATCATGTAAACTAATTATTGTCTATTAAACTAAACTAAACTAAACTAAACTAAATCTGCCATTGACAAATCGTGTTAACTATTGTGTAGCATACTGTGAATGTATAGGGTAACATTGTATGTCACACCTTTGCATGATGTGAGCTTCTTTATCTTATTTTCATAAAAAAAAAAATGGTAACACTTTATTTTGATAGTCCCTTTTGAACATTCTGTTGTCAGTAACATTGCATCTACATGTCAGCTAACTCTCATTAGAGTATTAGTAGACTGTCTGCTTAATATCTGCTTACTCTTTATTTTGATTGTCTCAGCTTTTCAAGTACGTCAGTTTATTCTAACCCTAATCCTAACCCTACCAGTTTACTAATACTCTACTAACATTCTAATGAGAGTTTGTAGATATGTAGGTGCAACATTACTTATAGTCAACAGAATGTGTTAAAGGGACCATCAAAATAAAGTGAAACCAAAAAAAAAAAAAATTAAATTAACTACAGAAAAGTAAAACTACTTAAAAAGTAAAACTAGGAGCAGTACTGGCCATGAGTAGGCTACTAAGGAGAAATCACATGCTGGCTGCTCAAAAAATGTGTTGGTGAGAGCGTGCACGCAATCCTGTGCCAGGCAGTGAATGAAGCGTTTGAAGGAGGGATGTGAGGAAACAAACAACGCTGTTCAAGGTCTTCATTCTAATTTAATTTGTATATATTTTAAATCGATTACTGGCCGAAATCAATGATTAACGATTCAAAAATCAACGTTTCAAGATTAATGCATATGCATCGTCAGGTTTTGTGATCGATGCATCAAGAAATCGAGTGAATCGTTACACCCCTAATAGCCACATACTTTATAGCCTAATAAAATATATTCAAACCATACTGTTAGTATTAGTATGAGTCTACTTGTTTTTTATTGCAGTCTGTGATAATTAATACATTACAAAAACATTGTAAAAATTTACAATTACCTTATGAATTAAAGTCATCTCACTCCCCTATTACGTCTACTACTATCATTGCTTGGATAACAGTGCCCCCCCCTTTTTTTAGCATGATTTTTCTTCAATGAGGGGGAGGAGGGGGTAGAATGATTGATGAATTACGCTACAGCACTTATATTATTGTACTAACTGGCCTTCAACTGTGAACAGACAGTGTCAATCAATGCTTTGGAGAATATGGCCAACATATGATTCCTAACAAGCAACCATATTTTTTTAAATAAGCCCAAAAAAAGGTAACCCGCTACTAAGGATTTTTTCACACATTTTTACAAAAAAGCCCAAAGTCACGTATAATAGGAGGACTTGGCAACTCTGGTCTGATCTTGTAAAATGTGTGGAAAGTACTGATGCTGTAGTATACACAAAGCACTTGTCATTACAAATCTTGAAAGTGAAAGTAAAAAGTGATTGTGCTACAACTTTAAATGCAAGTAATATTACATTAAATACAGTTCCTTTTCAGTCAATCACATTTAGCGCTACGTCGACTGACGTCAGGGGTCTCACTCGGGAGCCCCAATTACCTCTGAGCTTTAGAAGAAAGGTCAATGAAAATTGCGAGTGGAAGTTGCATATAAGTAGCACCGTGCATCCACTCAGACCATTCAGATTTTTGCAGTGCCTTCTACAAAGAAGAAAAGAAGAAAACCTAATTTCAGCTGCAGGAGTTTCTCAGCTGTGGAGAGCTTCTCATTTGCATTCAGTGGAGTGATTGCCCTGTCGTACCCTGGGCAAACCAGCCAAAAAGGGCAATTTAAAAATGGGCTGTAAGCATGCTGAGATGGCGCTTGTGGATGGCTTGTGCCCACACTGTGAGTACATGTCCATGGCTATGCTGAGCTCTCATTTATAATGAGGCTTCCCTTTGGTTGTACCCAGCCCAGTTCGTCGGGTCATAAAGACTCTGCGGCTGCATTGGTTAAAAACAAGGATGACCTCATAATCACGGTCAGGAATGCTCCGTTGGACCAGCCCACACGGAGGTCCAGTCCCTCGCAGCGTAGCCCCGTGGAACTCCTGAATGACGTGCCGGTTCGTCCCGCGGTGGATCCGCCATCTCTTTCAGGGCTCTGGAAGAGGATAAGGTGTCTATTGCTGCATCAGAGGAGGGGCTATCATCTTCAGAGGAAGAAGATTATGCTGAGCAGCCTCCCACTGCGGTGGTTGCCCAATCGAAGTCTGAGGCCATGCTTCTCCGGGTGGCCAAGAGCATCAGGCTGGAGGTGAACTCTCCACCATCTCCCGAGCGCTTGAGGCTTGACGATTGGTATCTGGGCTCCAGATGTGACTTTCAGCCACGCTCTGCTCCAGTGGCTTTCTTCCCAGAGATTCATGTAGAGCCCACACAGGTTGCCTTCGCCCTACACGTCATGGCCATCATGCAGGTACACCAGGCCTCTTCGGTGACGCTTTTGAGGATTTTGTCCAGCAATTCTCGGCAGTCCAGAAGCACATGGAGGCCCTCATTACATGTCTGCCCATCACCGAGGGCGTCCCCCTGCAGCCTCAACACCTGCTCAACACCTGCTCCAGGCCAGAAAACGCAGAAGGAGGTAACTCCTCAACAGAGGTATCGAGCCACCCGCTAAGTACCCGCTGGTACCCACCTTCTCAATAAAAGAGCAATTTCCTTCATCTCTGGGTCTATCGCGCCATGTTCTGATTGTGAGCAACGCACTGCTTCCTGGCACTCAGACTCGGGGCATTAATTCGCCTCACAATACCTTGGAGTTGCAGGACACACTCGCTCTCCACTAACTTCTTTGCGGGACCAGGATGATCAGGTAAGTGCTACTCCCAGCAGCTTGTCTCTACTTCGGGATGCTATGCTACCCTAGTTGAGCCACCTTTCTTCCTGCAGCTGCCTCACCGCGGCTACATTGGTAATTGCTCTGTTGTCCATCACGGTTATGCAATTCAGTTCAACAGGTTAAGGTTGTACCAGCCATTCGTAAGTTCTTGGAACGTTAAGTCCACACTGGAGGCTTAGAAACTACTAGCTAGTTTGTAGCTAAATCTATATGTTATTACCAGTTGCTTGTAAGGCAGGACTTAGCTAGTAGTTCGTAAGCTCTCCGTACAGTAATGTGTAGTCGCATACTATGTTGTTACACTAAATCATCCTATAGAAACATTCAAATACGTGAGCAGAAATTGTTTAAATGCTATGAATTTTAATTTATCCTTCATTCTAACTTCTTTTGCCTCACATATTCTGACGGTAAGTCTCCATTAAAACAAAACAAAAATAACATTAGTCTATATGTAAGCTTTTTTGTGGTCCAGGGTCACATATGTAAATAACATTCAGAAACTGTAATTGAAATAAATAAGGATAAATAAATACTGAGAGAAAAAAAAAAAAACATAAGAAATGCTATTTATTTATTATTTCATATGTGCAACACGAACCGAAGAGCACCAAGTCGTGCTGTAGATGGGGAGTTGAAGATGCACTAAAAAAGAAACAAAGTACATTTATTCAGATATTGTTCTCTCTCTTAATATATACGTGACTGTAAATGTCAGCGGGATCATATATGCCTAAAGGATTGAAGGTTGTCGGTTAAAAGAAGAGCATATTGATGCAGTTCACTCAGTCTGCTATTTTATTCCAACTATTGCTCCTGACCAGAGACTTCCGTAAATATTTAGTCTAAACCTAGAGTTACGTTTAAATTAAGTTTAATGGTGCAATGTAAAAATATTTTGTAGTGCGTAAGTTGTAACTTAGTGCCCCTTTACGTCGCAACTAGGTTGTAACTAAGTTGTAACTTGCGCACAGCTGGTGCAACCGGCCCCAGGCACCCTCCTAGGTTCAGGGTTGAGAGCCCTGACGTCAGTCGGCGTAATGTCTCCATTCCCTCCTTTAGAGATTGAGGGTTACATATGTAACATACACTACATACGTAACTGAGACGATTCACTTGCATCAGGAGCAAACATGTTTTGTACTGACCACAATGTGTTTAGTCTCAATGTCACAAAGTGCCCTTTGTGTTCGCCATGCACCCTTAATGTACACTTATGTAGAGCCTGTGCAGTGTGGAATGCTTTGCACTACAATGCAATGCAACACAAAATCTAAATCCTAATATGCATTTACGTATTAAACCAAAAATGCTTCAGTCAGAAGCATGTACATGTATCTGATCTCTGTAAACACTATCCCATGATGCACTCTGCCTTCATTTTCTATCATTGTTCACCCTTTATTTGATATCAGCATGGAGTCATGTGATAAAACAACAATCAGTGAAAACATGAGCTCTTTCTATTAACGACTGTGTGTACGTCATTCCTCCCTAACGGCAGCTTTTAAAAGCCATCTATGGATGGGGATGCAGGTGTTTTGACACCTTAAACACTGTGTTTATATCTTAACAGGCTTTTTATACAATCGCAGGCACTGAAGATTTGTCACTGAATTATTGTCTCTGATGGAGACTACAGAACATGAGATGCATTTATTACCCTCTCTGACGTGCAAACTTCTTCAGGCTCTCGTTGGCCACGACATTTAAAAACAATTTCAGGTGTATCTGACATTCATGGCTGATTACATTTCCTTTGAAAAGGCGTAAGTATACCTTTTGTTACATTTGCTCTGTAACGATTCTTTTGTGAAATCTGAAAGGCCCTGGTGAATGTTTCTGTTGCTGGTTGCACTCTGGTTTACTCTTACAGTGGAATTCTTATTGTTGCCCACATATTTTACATGTAGTTTTGGCTGTGCGTGAGAGGGAGAGTTGACACAACACAATAGTTGTGTTTCTGTCAGCTAGGGTTATTTATTAGTATTTTTTTTTAATATTGTACATATAAAAGGTCTTTAAAGGTGTTGACATTCTACATTTGCCAGAATTTCTCTATTTTAGACTTTGCTTATCTTAATTATTAATTATGTATGTATGTATAAAATTGTACACATGTAATGCTTTGTTGTGTTCCAATGATTAATTGGCTAAAAATCTATTTAAATGTGTGTTCTTTAAAAAATCCTCATCCAACAATCACAATTTACTGAAAAAAAAAAAAAAAAAAAAAAAAAAAATCATGAAAATAAAGTGATCCAAAGCTGTGGGAATGTAGATGATTGACAAATGTAAATGAGCCGATCTGTTAACACTTTCCAAGTAAGGATGGATGGGAACTGAATCTGGAAACTCTTAAGATATGTCAGTCATTAATTTATAACCTCTAGCACTGTCAGTGTCATGCCGAAAAATGCAATGCCTCTGAGTTGTTGAAAAGTTTTGAGTAGTATTGACAAGAAAACTACCAAAGCCAAAAACAGTCATGTCTACTGGGCACACAATCATCACAATCTCCTTATTGCAAAGTGATTTCTGCAATCTCACAAATACATACATTATAACTAACACCGTGAAAACAATGTTGAGACTTGTTAAGCAGCGTAAACTGAGTCATTGATCATTTCACAGGAGTTTTGGTGAAAATGCAGTAATCAAATCATGGATAGACTCTCCAGCGATCATACAGAGAACAGTCTTTGTTTTTTGTTAATGCAATTAACTTAAACTTTTTGGGGTCACTGTGCATTGTCTCCAAAAAGTGGTGTAAAGAAAATGTGGAAATTCTGCTCAACTTGTTGTGCTGTTTGGGCTGCAAAGATAAATAACATAATGTACCAGACAGTATTGTGTTGAGCTAAGCAAAACGGTTGAATGGTTTTCATCTAAAAAAAACTCTGAGGCTTTACTTAGAAGGGTCATTTATTTTGCATGCAGCTTATCAACACTCACTTTATGACTTTCTATATGTGGATGAGGTCTGCTTTATTCTCTAGAAAATAAATCACCTAGACAAAGGAAGGGGCTCATTAAATGTGTAAATGAGTTTAAAAAGCTGTTTGCTTTTGGATTGCAGCTGCCAATATGACAACTTAACTAGACAAGCTATGTGCGTATTAATGTCTTTGATACTGACCGCTGTTAATCTAAGCATGTAGCCATACTTCATTTACATAGTTAGACTGACATTTGCAAATGAATAACAGCAGGCATGAGTTTGCAGGGATGCTTTTCAGCCTTTCTTCAACAGCTGTCGGTGTTGTTAAGGAATTATTCCTGCCTGATCTGACCTATAAACATTGCTTTCATTGGCATAGGTAAATGTAGTCAGGCTGACAACCGAAAATAAATTGTATGGGTCAAAATTAATGATTTTTCTTTTATTGCAAAAATCCATACCTCAACAGAAAGCTTATTTATTCAGCTTTCAGATGATGTATAAATCTAAAAAAAAATACCCTTATGATTATATATATATATATATATATATATATATAGTACAGCTTTTTGCATTATACTATTATAAATGACGTCTTGTTTTGAGACGTGATGTTTTGAGTCTTTGTGATTATATTAATGTGCACAGAGAAATCAATATGTAACTGTAATTGTGTCATGAAAAGCTCCCAATATCAGAGCCCCATTTGACCAAGAGGAGAGGAACTCCTGTATGGTTCTGTAGTTGAGATGTGATCTTATTATACCTAATTGATGGCTTGGATGACATGTGACAAGAGGGAGTCTAGCAGGTAAATTGGTAGCTGTAATGAATGATAAGATGGATAGGTAGGAATAAGAGTGATTTATAGCCTTATCAGGTAGCTGAAAAGGCCTGTTTTCATTTAGATAATACCTAGCTATATGAAGTAGGTGGACAACATTTAAGAATGACTTGTGAATATGGACACATGAGAATTTTTTTCCTTCTCTTTTTTTCTATGGATAAATCTCCATCTCTCCAAGAAAAAGGCTATCTTGTCCATTTTTGCATAATGGAAAACTTTCCTCATTAATAGTATGTCCAGATAATTCATTATCCAATGCTGAAGAGTGTTTAATACAGTTGTGATGAATCCGGCGGCCCTTGGCTGCTGTTGATATTCTCAGGCCACTAGAGAGCGAGATATCGAGCGGTTAGAATCTCTCTCAGATTGTCTGTAGCTGATTAAGTGTTTGTGGATTGGCTCAGTATGAGTGATGAAGAGTGTCATTCTCCATTCTGACAGTGGTATCTTTCTTTTTAGAGGTACTGAGGGAATCTTTGTCTATGTTTGCATGCTTCTTGTGTTTTATCTTTGTACAGTACAAAATCTTTCTTCTGAAAAATGTATGTTTTCCCCACTTGAGTGCAATGCCCACATCCAGGGGCAGAATAAGGTGGCCAGGGGCTCCTAAGTTGCTCTTTGTGTGTAGCCCCCCTAAATCATTATGCTTTACTGGAAAATTTATTTAGTGCCCATACATGGTCCACACGCAAATAGTTGTGAACTAGCATACACGCACGCATTGAGACAGCCAGTCCAACAGTTTCCTCTACATTCCCAGTGTCCCCACAGGATTTTGTGAGACTGTGGTGGGAGCACATTTATTTCCTTTAGGGGGTTTGGGGGGTATGTCCCCGTAAGAAAAGTTTGCTCGTTTTAAATTTAAATGCATAAATCTGGTGCATTTTGAAAGCAGAATCAAGCGACTAGATCACTTATGAAATATGTGCTATTATAAACAATTTTGTGCTCTAGTAGTAATGTATTGGTTGCATAGAATGTGAATGTGATAAAGCACTGTTCTTATAAAAGCTACAAATGCTATTCTGTCAGGAGCAGGAAGTGATTTTCTCCTCGTCTTTTGTTATTTGATTATTATTAATATGACATTTAACTCAAGAGACGAGACACGAGATTGGGTTCATGAGAACGAGACGAGGCAAGATTTTTTACACATTATTTGAAAAAAAATTTCAATGACCAAATACATAACTTCAAAAATAGTCTGAAGGTGCATTTCGAATTGCTTTAAGTAATTATCTTGTAATAAATGTCATTTCAGTTCTACTTTCTGAGTATATATTATCAAATGCAGTAAAAAACAAAAAGATTTTGCCACAAACTCAACTGACTGGCTTCTCTCCTCTATGATTTCACATGACTCTCTTCAGACCTAGTTAGAACTGTACATGAATTATGAGCTTCTAGAACGTTTGACCCCCTAACTCCTAAAAGAACCTCTTTCCACAAATTGAACATGCAAATGAAAACAGCATAAATAACAAAAATAAACAACACAGTTCTTTCTTAGTCTTGTGCAAACAATACGTCAAGCCATAATCAAAGTGGGCTACTCTCTCAATATTCAAAGTGCATAGAGACCAGAACAGACTATGTATAGCCTACATACTTCTTAATTTGCGTGCATCAGGGAGTCGCTCTCAAAACATGGGGAATTAAAATTGCCTTTGAATGCACGGGCGTTTTACTTTTGGTTTCGATTTAACTATCTACAACGAATCCTGCTTTCATGTTTCTCATGGGCCAGTAAGGGGCTTTTTTTGTTCGCGCTGAAGTAAGTTTAAAATATATTAAAAAATAAAAAAAATTAGTCTGACCAATCCGAGGCCCCTGCACCCTCCCCACAAATGTTTACATTTAATCATTTAGCAGATACTGTATTGGCCCAAATATAAGACAAGTTTTTTTCTTGGAAATACATCTGAAAAAACGCATTTGTTTTATATTCAGGGTCTAGATTTTGACATGTCAATAATACATCTACAACTATAGGTGGCACCAAATCTGCATAAATCAAGTTTGAGTAATGCAATGTTTGTTGTAATATTAGAGCAATGTGGTTAAAAACAAAATAAAAAGAAATGACTGTCATGTTAACCGGATTGAACCAAACTTCCTTTGTATATGATTTTAAAACGTAAGACAGTACCCAGATTTGAAGACTACAATAAGATTTCACTTCTACTGTTAATGAAATGTTGGTTGGCTACTATGAGATGGATAGCCTAATTGACATATAATTTAGATGTGTTACCTGTTATGTTATTTTTTATGGTATATCATAAGTGTGTATTTTTTATGTGATTGTTGGTGCATTTTACCAGTATTTACCATACTTTCAAAACAAAAACTAAAAAAAAATATATATATGCAATATGAAAATAATTTAATAATGTTTTTTTTTTCCTTAATAAAACACAAGATTTGGTTTTCAAAAAGCCTTTTTCCAAAAGGTACATCTTGAAAAAGGGGGGTTGTCTTATAACCAGGACTGGCTTATATTTGGGTCAATACGGTACTTTTATCCAAAGTGACTTACAAATGAGGACAATAGAAGCAATCAAACCAACAAAAGAGCAACACTAACTTTTTAATTTTTTTTTCTTCATAATTTTTTATATAAAAATACATTGAGTGTGATTGTTTTTAATTTTTGTTTTTTATTGTAGTATGGTGGTAGTTTGGATGTAAATACCTTAATATGATAACATCATGGTATTACCACTTGATGCCATCACTTTACCATAGTATAGCCACAGTAACAGGTTCTGCCATTAGAACTGATAAACCCAACTTGTATACATACATATTAATAAAATAGATTAAGATCATTATGTGTGTCAACCTAATGAAATTCTATTATTATTTTGCATTATGTTATGTTTTTGTGTGCATGTTTTTTTTAGAGTGGGCGGTATGAATCTGTGTTATCACAACTTTCTTTTTGCAAAATATGTTTTACCCCTCCTTTTGATGCTAAGAAATATGAGGATTTGTGAGACTATTATGGTTTATGGTTTATGGTTTGACACTTAGGTTTCACACCCACTGTTTGGCTCACAATTCATTAGTAACCAGTGCATGTGTTTCCAGTTTGTCAGCAGTGCGCTCTGTGGTGAAGCCCAAGCAGATGGTGGAAGAGCTTCAGATGGGCAGCCAGCATGTGGAGAGGGGCTTCCTTCAGAGCAACACGGAGATTGTAAGACAAGGCTGGCATCTCTGATCACGCAGACCAGGATCTCCACACAAGATGTTCCCACCTCCATGAAGCCACAGGAGACACACATATGATGCTTACAAGAGAGCCTGATCTGATTGTAACTGTGACTACAAATTAAAAAGGCTATTAAATACAGCCCACGTCAAGCATCTTAAAAACTACTCATTCCTTAATTTGCAATGCACAAAGTAATGTTTATTTACACAAACGAATAGGAAAATGTTGAAGTCTTACAAATTCCAATATTTTCCAGAGAGCAGCGACATCATCATGAACATCATCATGGTCAGATTTCACCCCAAAATCAAAAGTAAGAAATAATAATAGTTCTATACAACAGACTGTTAGTTATGTTTTCTTGCTGATTTTGCCATTAAATGTGACTATTTAAGGACCGTTTTCATGCCATTCACCCAGTAAGAGCCTAGAATAGACATGTAATTACCTAGTCCACTTTTATGTACAATCATCCAGTCAAATAGTAATTGCTCTGCCACTGGCCTTACTGTCCGCATCACATTCACACAGTCACAGTGCCTTTGATATGATGTAGCATTTTCAGTTCATTCAATAATAAATATATGCCATGTCCAAGACACTTCTCTGTACTGATTGAACCAATAAATGCAAATTCATAATATAAAAGTTTCTATATTATTAATATTCATGTCTAGATTCTGTGGGCTTTGACATCTATCTTATATGGGTTCATTCTCAACACATATCATTTTCATTTAGAGCACAAAATAGGTCTGATATTTGATTACTTAATAAGCCATTTACTGCAGATATGCAGTTCTGTCAAAAGCTTTATTAATGGTGCCTAAACAAAATCAGTATTACTTCAGTCAATACTTGTCTGTCTGAATTTGATACTCTGTTCCCGGGTTTCTCAAATGGGCATTCACAATTTCAAAATATAATATAATATAATATAATAATAAGTGTGCTGTTGCTGCTAGAGAGAAGAAGATCCCTGTAGCAGATCTAGGCAGGTGGTGCTGGGGAAGCGGTGGGCTAAGATGAGGAAAAACATAGCGTTAAAATAAAAGATTAATTTAATATGTACTGGTTATAGGTAAACAGTAGTAAGTATGTAAAACCGTATGACTGGGAACATTGAACTGAATGAACCTATTAGAACACAAGTAGATTTTTATGGCTGAACTATTAATTTATACTCCTGCAATAACTAATAACTACAGTACCACAGAAGCAACTGTACATTGAGTCAAAGTGAAGGGTGAAGAATGTAAGTAACTTGTAGACCTTCCTGTAGCAGCAATAACCTGTTAGCTGTTTATAAGGCATTGACTATTGACCACCCCTCCTCACAGATCTGTTTCTGTTTATCAATATTTCTGGCAGTGGCGTTCCGTCCATATAAGCTGCTAATGCTCCGCATACCCAGGCCGTCTGAGAGAATGCCTTCACGGGTTAATTATTATAAACATGGTTGTCAGTTGATCCCTTGTGTTTGTGATGTAACTTAAAGTGTAATAAAGAGTTGGGAATAAGTACGTCAAATTATTTATTTGCCAAACAACGGCAATTCTCTGTAAATGTCACATGCGGAAGCTTCCGGGCAAGCGGATTCTCCGCAGCTTACTAGCCTCCGCTTTGTTATTGCAATGACTCCTCAGGATTCACGCGCGTTCACTGCTTTCGCTGATATGCGCGTGATTTCATTGGCTAGGTAAGCTGTCCGCGAAGCGCTCGCCCAAGCGGAAAAATGCGCTGTTGCTGCCAGATTTCGATTGCCGAAAATCACATTGTGTTTGATGCACAACTGACTCGACTAAATTAATTAAAAAACATCTTAACTGTATATTTTCATAATTTCTCAAGCAATTCAAAATTTGAAAGTCCACTGAAAACATATAGACCGTGTTGAAGATGTTATTGTCAACATGCCTAAGTGGTTTAAATAAAAATTCATAGAAATAGTATAATATATAAAAGTAAAAAAAAAAAAAAGTTTTTATTTATTTATTTATTTATTTTTTGAATATTAACAAATAGGGGGAAAAGAGGAAATAATAAAATCAGATTTTTTTATTTTATTTTATTGTTGTTTGCAACTTACTTGGCAATATTCTAAATATATTATTATTATTATTTGCATTTTGCATGGTCGTAGTATCACCTGGGTGGGAGTTATATTCACTGGTGATTAATAATAATAATAATAAAATAATTCAGTCGAAGCAGAGATATAGAACGGGGAATCTCCCACCTCCACACCCTCTTAATAGTATTACGTATCATAAAAGAATACATGTAGACGTTGTTTTGCGGTTTTTATTTGGAAAAGCAGCTATGTTTTTCTAGCATTAAAATAACTATAGATAAACCTGAAACGATACAAGAAAGATTGGAGATGAGATTTATTCACAAATAAGGTAGGAAATGTGCATGCTTTTAAATCGACACATGCCACAGTGTTTTCCTCGTTAAGTTTGTCCTAAAAGCTGGTTGGGGGCTGGGACTCAGCACTCAGCATACCCGGTAAAAAAAGTCACCGCTCGCCACTGATTTCTGGGTTGTCTTGACAGCACAACTTTCTTTAGGTTATGTGACAACATCTCAGTTGGCTTAAGGCCAGGACTTGTGTATTTCTCAGCCATTTATTGGGTATTACTTGTGTGCTTTGTATCACTGTCTTGTTGCATGAACTGCGAAATGTCTTGATACACTTTATAATTTCTTGTTACTTCAGTGGCCGCAAAGTGTCCAACCTGAGGCATCACAGAAGCACAGATAGGAAGAGATTTTTGTTCATAGATGTACAGTTTTTGCCAGAATGTTCACCATTTGTCTAAATTGTCTACAGAAGCATACATGCACACACAAACATATATTTGAAGCATTTTCCAGCTGTAATGTGTTTTTAAGCATTTGTGATCGAGGCATGGTTCATATTAACCAATTTCTCTTTCAAATAATAGATTTGTCAATAACCAGTCATTGTGGTTTATTATTTAAATAGCAGAGCATCTGTGCAACCTACATTTCCATCTCATCTTCCTACCTGACTCCAATTAGCTTTCGGAGAAGTCGTAACCCAGAGGTTCGTCCTGTCAATGATTATTCAATATGTTCGATAAACTGTCACATCTATCCTGTTTTACTCCTGGATAATGACCTCTTTAAATGTCTTGATATTTGAAGGTCAGGGTGACCTTAACATTTTATCACTTCGATAAGAACATATATTTTTCTGAATATTACTGACATTAATTTTTGGTACCCGATCAACCAGACTTGCTGTAACATTAAATCTTTAAGGAATTTCTCAGGTTATAACTGTAACTGGGGTTCCTTGAGAAGGGAGTGAGATGTTGCGTCCAGTGGCAATACTATGAGGAACACCTCAGCATGATTTCATTGCAGCAAAAATGACATGGCCTGCAGAAGCAGAAAAGCTACTTTTAGTGTAAGGAACTTTTCCAAAATTGTCCATAGGCTCGAAGGATGCCAGGGACAACCCCTCTAAAACCACGGCTGGAGCCCTCACTTGAACAGCAGGCCTCATCTTCTGCATACCATGAAGAAAATGGGTTACCAAATAGTGTCTTCCCAAAGACCCATCACCTAACAGTGCATGGAAGTAGATTTGTCAACCACTTAGAACTTAAGCGTGAAGGAGGATAGATCCGCAAGAAACAATGCTGAAGGAACGCCAGACCTGAAGCCACCGACAGTTAACTAGGTCCAGCTGGTGTTATCTGCACCATGGAGTGAATGCTCTCCTTTTTAGGGTATATAGTTTGGTCATGGAGGGAACTCCAGAGTTTGGGATGATCTCGACAACCTCACATGAAAGACCAGCATTTATGTGTTGAACCCATTCAGCGGCGAAACCCTTAGCTTCTACATCTCCGGCCGGGGTGGTAATTGTCCCCCTGGTCTGCGAGAGAAGATTTCTCCTGACAAGAATCTCCAGGTCAGCCTGGAAAGGCTAAAAGGACACCCACTGGTGTACAGGCATGCACCAGCCTGACCTTCTGCCATATTAGTTTCAGACACCAAACCAGATGTTGTCCTACAGGGTTTGGTGGGCAACATTGGGGCCTTAATTGATACAAATTCAGAGGAGAAATAGATGGCTAGCTTTACGTGGGCAACCATTATAACTCTTTTTACTACTTGCTTTAGGAATTATTGGACAGACAACACCAAATATAACACACTTTTTACAAGCCGAAGACTCAGAAGCTAACGCTGCTTTGTCCCGATTATCTTTTATAGCTTCTGCGGCACAACACATGTCGCAATTGGAATCAGGACACATGCTTCAGACACAATTACAGTGAGGCGTTCCCAGTAGATTCCCAGAGTTCCTTGAAATGGAACGCCAGTATGACTTCTAAAATAAAAAGCAAGCAATAAAAAATGAAATACAAATAAGTTAAATTGTATGCGTTCACTCAGGTTGCCTTTGTTTTGTGTTATATTTTGCTTGAAGATCTAAAGCTATTTAGCATGGAATACAAAAGCAGATGAAATCTGAATGCAAATTAAAATAAAAATTTAAAAATTACTACAGTTTTGTAGGTGCTGGGTAAGGTTAAGGGATCTAGAACAGTGGCTCTCAGTCCTGGTCCTGGGGGACCCCTGCTCTGCACATTTTGCATGTCTCCCTTATTTAACACACCTGATTGAGATCAAGTAGGGGTAGGGTTCCTCCAGGACCAGGATTGAGAACCACTGATCTAGAATATGGTCATGCATTAATCTGTGCTTTATAAATCTTAATAAACTGATAAACAATATGCTATTAATATACATGCTAATAAGCAACCAGTTAATAGTGTTCCCTAATCTAATGTGTTGCCAAAAAAAAAAAAAAAAAAAAAGGTTTTCTAATCAAAGTCAATGATATCCGGTAACAATATTTTATTTGCTTACAGAATACATTAAGGTAAAAGTCATCTAGGTAATTATTTTTTTTTTCTCTTTCTCATCTTTAATTGCATATCTGGCCTTGTGTTAATCCAAATAAATTAATTTTCTTTCATATTGTGATATTTCAATTAGGTCACATTTTTCATTTTTAGTAAGTGATAAGTAATTAATACTGGGATATATTGGAAAGTAGGACTGCTAAGGATGAACATGGCTAGTACAGTTTTATATTGGTGAAGCTTTTCTAACACACTATGGGGTCAAATCTTACTGGTTTTATAAACCTCTCAGTCATTACAAAACTTATAAACAAGTGAGGTGCACAGCTGATCAGGCTGGTGATTGCCTAGCCAAGCAATAAGGACCTAGGCGAGACTAAATCCCACACCTCCTGACCAAATTAAAGACCAACAGTTCCTGGCACCACTTCAGTGCACACTGAGCTGTGATGCCTCACAGCAACTGACTTTCAAAATCTACACCTTAGGTCTTTATAGACTAAACTCTGAACTGGTTCCAAACCTATAATCATGTTGCTGTGCTGTTTTAACCAATGCTAAAAGACACTGGCTGGTTTGTGCTAATTACACGTTAGCCATATGAGTTCCAAAACCAGTTCAGCTAAAAGCTAAAAGATCTGAGATTTGTTTTTGAAATTACTATTTACATGTAACAGTAAGATCTTCACATTTCTAGCCTGTGAGTCAGCTTATGCATGTATGCCCTAGATAGCTGACATGAAATCTTGAGACATAGAATAAAACAGTCTGATTGCAGAGAGTTTGTTTATCAAGTAATTATTGTAAATTATTATGTGAAGCAGAGGTTTTTAACTATGTTTTGGTCTAATCTGCTTCTTTCATTTTCTTACCTTTTTTTTTTTTGTCTGTCACAGATGGTAAGGCCTATGGCAAAAAGCTTTCCTAAATTAACTACAATCTGTGTGATGAATTTGACCATAGAGACCACAATTTTTACAGATTTTTCCCCTGTAAAAATCATGAACATTAGTATTGGTCACAGTTTATTATAACAACCACAGACATAATGAAAGTTTTCATTTTAAAAAAAGCGGTCTCCAAGCAAAGTATGTACAAATTGTAACGGCACTTAAGCAGCTTCCCTTGGATGTAATTTGGACCTAATTACTGGAAGTGTTGATTGAGCGGACGTGAATCTCCTGTGCTTCTCTGTTCTCATTAGCCTTCACAAACTGTCTGTATCATAAAAAAAAAAAAAAAACACTTTAGAAACAGAAGCAGGTCGTCGGCTTAAGTGTTTGAAAAGACCAGATTAACCACATAAAAGTCTCCATAGAGCCATAACAAAAATGTCATTGATATTTAAAATGTCTCATTGTAAGTAAATCTTTTTTCTAATGGATAAAGGTGGGTATTTTAGGTATTGAGACCTTCTTTAATGAGCTTCTATTCACTTTATCTCATTTATTTTCTCCTGATTAGAAATTCAGCTTTAAGCTCACAGCTTCTCTGAGGAATATCGAAGATCTGTAAAATAAGAAACAGTCTCTCAAATACACAGGCTAGTCAATAGAGGTGTTAAGACTGAAACGTTGCTGCAAGCCAGTCTACAGATAAAGAGCAAGATGCTGAGCGTGATGAACCTGGATGAGCCAAATTTAGAGCTTAAGTCAGAGCTCAGACAGATCTTTACATTTCCTTTTATGTAGATTAGAACAGAAGCTCTATTATTGCTATTTGAAAACAGCCAAGATAGTTTATATTAAACTCTCACATACTAATTCATTATGTTTCATATTAAGGCTGTTAATGTGATTATGAAAAGTAACACTGGTAATACTGGTGACTGCACAATTACACAACGTGTGCAAATAGGTTGGAGACACCCATATTTAAAGAGGACTTTTGTTTGTAAAATGTAAAAAGCTTTCACTTTTTAGATCACAACAGTGAGCTCTCACAAACTTTGATTTGAAACAACAAACAAACAATTAAACAAATGATTCCACTGAGTATTATTAGCGTAATTTTATATCAAGTATATTAAGTATCATGAGAACTGCAGAATATTTAGATTTGCAATTACACAAGTTGATTATGTCATTCATACTGATTCATAAGAGTGGATAGTTCTGGTACTATAGCAACAGTAAATTGACTTGGTTGATTTGTGGCTCTCTCTTAAAAATTGTGGGTAGTAGTTCTTCACTGGGAATTATGCAAAAAAAACAAAAAAAAACACTAACTTCTATATGAACTTCTGTAGAAACCATCTGGTTTATCAATATAAAATGTTAAAAGAAAATAAACAGCTACAGTTTATAATACTGGATATTCTGAACTTTATTATACACTTTATTTATGAGAGCATTTGGGTAAAATTGTAGCTTTGCTTCAAGCTTTGTCAATGAAATGAAGGCTAAGAAGTTTACCTGGCACAGGTTTTGGATGCTCTGTTATGAAAAGAAAAGGAGGAAGATGATGTTGGATCCAGTATAATTAATTCATTGTATTTTACATGAAAAAAAAAAAAAAAATCACAGATCATGCATGCAGTTTTAATGTTTTTCATTCATGGTCCCTCTCCAAATAAATAATTTGCTCCTCCACTCTGCTGCACATTCTGAACCTGAACAGATGAGAGGGGTTCACATGGTGAGTGAGTCGCAGCAAAAATTGAAATGCTCACCATAAGAGAAGTAGTATAGGGAAGGAGGCCAGAAGATGTGATGATGCATAATGCATAGCCAAATTCTTTTAAGGTCATGGACTTGAATAAAATGTTGATGAATTGTTATCTTGGATTTAAGATCAGGAACAAGGAACAGAGATAACAGAACGTTGATTAAAGAAATACTGAGAATATGACATTTTGTGATATTGCAATATAGGTGAGGATTTAAGAATTGAAATCAGGGTCGGCGCCGATAGCCTTGTGGGCAGTGCGCCGACATATAGCGCCGTTGCGCAACGGGCGTCCCGAGTTCGATTCCCGGCTCGAGGACCTTTCCCGACCCTACCCCCTCTCTCTCTCCACTTCGCTTCCTGTCCTTCCTGATCTGTCCTATAATAATAAAAGCCAAAAATAAATCTTTAAAAAAAAAAAGAATTGAAATCAGGGTGACCACCCATCATGCAGTATGTCAGAGACTGTGTGCCTGTCTGAACTTAAAGTCCCCATGAAGTCAAAATGAAGTGTTTTGGCTTTTAGCATGAAAATGTTAGCCTTAAGTTTATCTGTAAGCTAGTGTGTTTTAAAACAAAAACATTTGCATTTACAAGATATAAGAATTCAAAACTTAATCTCCAACTTCCGCCAAAATGGATCAACAATTTTGATTATATCACCCTGCAGTTCAGCTTCTCATCAAACTTTCTGTCCAATCAAATGCTCTCTAGAATCCAAAGCATCCCACCCCCTACACTATAAATAGACGCTGAAGCTGCAGCTGAAATCGGTCTGTAGTTAATAGAATTAGTATTTTCTTTATGGTGAATGACATGTTGTGCACTATCATGGCCGCTGCTGGCCAAATGGGTGCCCTAAGCAGAACTGTATTGTTGTGCCCCCAAATATTATGGAATTAAAAAACAAAAAACAAAAACAAACAAACAAACAAACAAAAAACACCTATGGGGTCAAAATAGAACTTAATAAATAAATTGTAAATTTAACAAAGTTGTATTACTTATAAATTACAGTTGTAGCTCTAGAAACAGTAACTTATGGCTATGATTTTATTAATACAGTTGTTCATCATGGGCTTTTTTCTTTTTCTTTTCTCGGTGCCGGACTGCTTATTATAGTCATTTGCAGTCAACCGCAAACATAAGAGGTGAGATGAGATGACAGGGGCGTGGGCGCGAATGCGGGAATGGCGTGTCATGTGTGCTTAGCCTACTGCATTAAAACATACTGCAAAAAAAAAAAAATAATAAAATAAAATAAATAAATAAACAAATATATATATATATATATATATATATATATATAACGAAAGTAGCTGGGATGGTGCCCCCCTGGGAGTTGGTGCCCTACGCAGACTGCTTAAGCTGTGTATAGAGAGCGGCGGTACTGTGCACTATATAGGGGCTAGGGAACAAATCAGACAGTGTAAATATGCTTTCCATTGGGGTGAAAAAAGAATTCTACACAGAATGGTATACTTTATAACGATATAGATGAAACTGTGGTTGTCATATGCTGTCAAATGCAGCTTTACTGAGCTCAACGTCTCTAGAACGAAAACGAAACAGTATTGGCTATTTTAAAAAGGGGGCAGTCCCGCCCTCTCTTCCTGTTTCAGTTGAAATTATGTCAACACATAGAATAACACAACACATGTCACTGCAGGTATTAAAAATTGACTTTTAAACATATGATAAATTGTTTATTTCTGTAATTGTCGTTCCTGAGGTGGCATAAATATCTGTGTAGAGGTATATGTGTTGCTTATAAAAAATAAGGTGTAGAAACAGCTGTATAGGCAATTCTAACTAGAAATGAACTGGTTCACAATACCACAAAAGTTACCTTGAATGAGAATGACCAATACATGGTGAGTGCAAATAAATCTTGAAGACTGTATCGCTGAGATTTCATATGACCTCAACACTATTTTTCTTCAGAGCCATTACTTTGAAAATTACATTTTATTTGGTCCAAACTCAAGCTCACGTTTCAAGCTTCAACTCAAATTATAAGTTTGTCTCTCAAAGACATGTACAGATCTAACCCTCAAATAGCAAATAACCTGTGGGTTGTCAAAAAATATAAAAATAAATAAACACTGTGACTGTTAGATGCATCCCCTGATTCCATTGTGTGCATTGCCGTGACATGAAAAGAAATTTCATATTCAATATTTAAGCCAGTATCTTTTGTGTGTGTGTGTGTGTGTGTGTGTGTGTGTGATATCAATTCACATACAAACACTGTAGAGAATCTGTAGACAGTGATGGGTAGATTACTTACAAATTGTAAACCATTACTGATTCTAAATTATATGATGAAAATTGTAGTTAATACCATAATCTGTCGGATTACACGTGTATTCTGTAAGTGAGAATGACTAATTTTTTTGATTATTTTCACATTGCTTTTTGTCCTAACATGTTTATCACATATATTTAAACAAGACTACAGTGCAAAGCAAACAATAGATAAATAAAGTAGCAAGGAAATATATTTCATTCTTTGTTATCATGAAGTGCATCAAACATTCCACCATGCCATCATATCGCAAAGAACCTTATGGGGTTCGTAGGCAAAAAAAAAAAAAAAAAAAGAAAAAAAATCACAGATTATGCTCTACATGCAGTTTTAATGTTTTCCATTCATGGTCCCTCTGCAAATAAATAATCTGATCCTCCACTCTGCTCTGACCAGAAGAGAGAGTGTTACACTCAAGTGTTTTTTTTTTTTCAAGTTATGAAAAAAAGGCAAAGGTAAAATGAACAAATAATTCCACAAAATTGGAAGACTTTCTGAATGCATACAGTATAAGCATTACAGTTTATATATATATATATATATATATATATATATGTAGAGAGAGAGAGAGAGAGAGAGAGAGAATAGAGAAAAATAAGAATTAGGGTGAATCAATAAATTATGAATAATGAACTAATATTTTGTGAATAATATGAAAACATGTAATCCATAAGAAATAACTATAATCTGATTATGAACATTTTATAACCTAATTACAAATACTTTATTTTTGTAATCTGATTATATAATTATATGTTTTTTTTTTTTATATTATATGTAACTAATTATTACATGTAATTACATGTATATGTAAGTTATTGCCCAACACTGTCTATGGGTATATTTTAGTCTCAAATATGTTACTGATATATATATATATATATATATATATATATATATATATATATTTTAGCTGACTAAAAATTGTATTAGGTTGAATGGTGAATGAAAATGTACACACACACACACACACACACACACACACACACACACAGAGAGAGAGAGAGAGAGAGAGAGAGAGAGAGAGAGACAAAATGGCTTTTAAAAGCTTTATTCCATACGTTTTTATGTTAATTGCCGTAAGTGCCATAGCTGAAGAAGCACCCATGCATTTATTGATTCAGAAGATGCTTTTATCCAAAGCAACAAAAAATCTATATGTATTGATCCACATGTTGAATATAATTGTTATTAACATGGTGGATGTTTGTACTGTCAATATTTTACTAAGGATTGTTTATCACATCACATTACATTCACCATCTGAAATTGAATTAAATTACTGGTCAGCTGACTGCATTGTAAACAAAATGCATCAAAATCCATTGCATCAAAAATTAATAAAATGTCAAACTAAATGTCAAATAAATTTGTCAGCGAATGTCATACTCTTTTTGCACAGATATCAGTTCACTTTCTAGGCAAATTATAACACTGACAAACTGTACATCATTATTTAAAGATTACCAGAATCCCAGTTCAACCCTTGTGCAACATAAATACAATGATATTATGACTCTCACATCAATTTCATGAGATTTTCATCCTGTATTCGCATTAGTTTCCTTTTGGGCGAAATACGAGTCAGACATGTTTTTGAAAGGTTTCAAGAGGAAAAAAACAATAAAAAAATCTTTACATTGTAAGGTGAGAGCTAGACTTTTATGAGCCCACATTCTTTCTCAGCTTTCCTTACATGGTGTCCTGCCTGTTATTAATGACTGGAAATCTTGATTCTTCTTTAGGACCATGGGAACACACATAAACACTCCACAAACATTGAAATCATCTCATTTAGGCAGATGAGTAAGATTATTTTCCGTCATCCACACCATTGAAGGGATGCTTGCTGGAACAAGCCCACACGAAACGCGATACAGTTCAGGTGACGTATATTACAGTGTGGGCTTCTTGCATTAAGATTCCCTTTCGGATAACATTACTCAACTGTGATGCAGTTACCTTAAGGGACAGAAACCTGTTGTGAATGTGCTAATGTGCCTAATGTGGCCTGAAAGACTGCACCTGCTTCTGAAATCCTTAAGCCATTGCCAAACAATGCAGCCAAATGATATGCCTCTCTCCGCTTGGAAAGGCCTCTGGTGTGTTTGAGACATACACAAGATGTACCTGTGAGAAAAAAAAAAAAAGAAAAAAAAGAATGCATTTCCTAAGCAAGAGGGGGTAATAACAGGGTTTTTCCCAAGTCTGGCATGTCAAACAAAGACAGATGGTGTTTGCTGCCAAATTCTGGGTTTTTGCAGTGCTTAACCCTGGTCACATGAACAACCAGTCAGTGCGTAATTATACTGATTTAAGTTTCGCAAGCCTTAAGTACACATGCACCAATAACATTTGAGTTTGAGACCAGATCATGAGCATTTTTGACCAAATCGTTGTCTTGCATTCTTTGTATTCTGGTCTTTCTCTCGCATCACATTTGATTCTTTCAGCTGATCCCTCAAGACAAAAAAACAATTGCTTTTGCCATTGCGCCGAAGACTTGGTAGCGCCTTTGAGCTACATCACTCTACAGCAGTCGCATGAAAAACCACCACACTACTATATGCTCTGTCCAAACTGAGAGCAGAACAAAGCTTCACGAAAATCATTCAGTTACTTTCTTCAGAAATGAAATGGTTCTCAATTCTCAATCCTACAAATGAATCATCACAATGACAAGGATTATGAAATGCTCTCTTACAAAAGAGCATGTATGGGGGTAAACTGACAAAACCGCCCACATGAAATTTCCCTGTGTTCCTTCCACATAAAGGATGTTGAATAAGCAGTGCTCCCCGCTGCAGACAAGATGCGATCATTTGTGGCAAGCACAAGTGTCCCAGAAGTCTCCTTGATCTTTAGAGGCCTTTTATAAAAGTTGGCAATTTGAAGACGACAGAACATAGTGTGGGGATTGTCTTTGATAGATCAAAACATGCCTCCAAAAATAAATAAATTCATTCATAAAGAATGATGTCCTCTCAGTAAGACACCAACATTAGCATGCTTTGCCTTCCTACATGCTGCGAAGGACTAGATGTAGTACAACAAGAAATAAGTCATTGAAACTTTGTACATGACACATTTACAAAACATCACCTCTGTCAGTGAGGAGACGATAGAATCTGTCAGAAATAGAAACTGTCAGCTTTATCTAAGTGAACTATGAACTCTGAAATGAGAGAGGCACAGGACGTAAGATAGCGGGGGAAGAGGCGTGTCTTCGGTATGTCAGACAGGTTTACTGCCTCTGGCCAGTGAGAAGCTCTCATTATTTGCATGTGAAAACTTGAGTCCCCACCCTTCACCAGGTTCTCAGCACTTCTCCTGTTCAGACACATTCAGTTTTTTTTTTTTCAGAAACAAATCTCCTTGAGCTTGTGGCATACCTCATATGTCCTGATACAACACAGATTAGGAATGCTCAAAGACACAGCATGATGATTTCCTCCTAAGTAAGTAACTTTTTACAAGTTGCAAAGACTTTAATGTCATACTTACTGTTACTGAAGTAGGTACTGAACTGTTTTGAGTAAAAGAAAGCTTTAGAGTACAGACGAGGGTTTACTACAGGTGCTATACGTCTGTTTAAATTGATTTTGAAAGTTATGTTTCTGTAGTTAAGCACATTGTCAGTACATGACACTGACAGACTAGTTCTGAGATAATGTACATTGAACTAAATATGGTTCTCACAAATGAATAGTCTTTTTCTGTACATAGATTTTAGTTCTAGTTTTATCTTTGGAATGTGCTGATGCCTTATGATCTCTAAGACAAACAAATATTTGAAAAGTTGCCTGGGAGCCTTTTACTCTTTTTCTTTCTAAATGAAGTGTTTAGGGAAACTATGCTTTTTGCAAGCGAGATGAATTGTCAGAATTTTTTAAATACACAATATAAATCTGCTAAATCCTACACTAATGAAAATACTGTTACTGCAGTATCACATCTCTCTCACAGAACCACAAAATACGTTGTTTTAACACCCAGCATTTAGTTTCTTTTGACTAAAACTGGCTTTGTTATTCAGTCAGCGTATTAATCAGCATGTTAGAGCAGGTGGGGCTCCGAATGACTTTAAGTGTTGAATGCCAACCCCTTGTGAATGCTTTAGGCCTGTGGAGATCTCAGCACCTGCTGATCAAGTCAAGTCAAGTCGAATGAATTAATTATGCCTGATGGGATGAATCTGAAATAGGGTGAACCTTGATGGATTCTGGGAAATGGGTTATCTAGTGTGTGGTTTTCAGTTGAATGTGTTTGTCACAGTTTTGTTCGCCTGTGCTTGCTTAGTAACTTGTGGATATAACTAACTGACCAGCAAACAGCAAACAAAAAGAGCAAATATTAGTTTCAACTGGTTGTTTCTGAAAAACTCTATGAATAGCCTATGCATTAGTTGAGTTGAAAAATTAATATTTATTTTTTAGATTTAGTCCATAATATACTATTAAATCCTTGATGGTGAAAAAAAAACCCCACATCATTATAAAGGGCTATTGTCAGTCTTAATTTGTTTCTTTATAGGTGAAGTACATACTTTCTTTGCTACTAGACTTTTTTTTGTCTCCGAAAAGCCTCACATGGGTCTTAAATATTGCATTACATTATAGTAAATGTTTTTTTTTTTTTTTTTTTTTTTTTTTAAGTGACAGTTACAGCTTATGCAATGGTCCAAACAATTGTGTCTAAGTGGCCATTAGCAGGCTTGAAGGGTCCTGCACCAGCCAAGCAACTGATGATTGGGAACTTTATTTTTCTTCAGGGCTGATAGACTTACATAGCAGGCAACATTTAGAGAGTGTCAGCTAACTAACCTAACTCTCCTACACCCAGCAAACATTATTAAGTTGGAAGTTATTAAGTTGGAAATTGAATGTTCTGGTTGTTTCTGTAAGCCTGACTCAGTAACAAGCCAGCGCAATGCAATAATGTCAACACTTTCTCACATTTATAGTCTAAGCAAAATAATTACAGGGCAGTGAGTCACTTACAGTTTCATCATCAGCAGAGCATGTTACATATAGGGAGTTTTCTCGCTGCTGTTTTAAATGTGTACTCATTACAGTTTTTTTCAATTGCTAACAAACGTTTGTCCAATCTGTAGTTACATTTTCAAAACTCTAAACACAATTAGCACAACATACGTCTGTTGTGACCATACCATTAACACAATTTGTGTTGTTTTCACACAATATGCAGTCAATTACCATGTTTCTAAAATGCTAAAAATTTATTTTCATACAAGCTTACCCAAAACCAAAATCATGGGTCTTTTTAGTCTTCTTTGCAAATGCTTAAACACAGTATGTCAGAAATGAAGACCTAATGTTCCAAACATTAAATACAGTATAAAGCCTCTATTTCTGCAACAACAGCAGCTCAAAATGATTGAAAATATTTCTATATAAAATATTGTAACAACTGATAAGCAAATTTAAATAACAGATCAGTGAAATATTTAGAAATAGCTAATTCCAGTCTCAGTAAGAGGAATAGTCAGGTGTTGAAGCTATTTCCATTACATCAACATAGAGTAAAAAAGACATGGATGCAGAACAACACAAAGAATCAGAGAGAGAAAAAAAATGCTTGGGAGAGGGAGATAAATAGTTATAGGAGGTAGAGGAGTAGTTGGATTAGAAAAAAGGGAGAAGAAGAAGCAGGGGAGAGGAGTAAGAATGTGTGTTGGACTGCATTTTATTTATTAGTTTGTTTTTTTCCCCTTATGTGGAATGAAAGCTTATTTCTGCCACAGAATATAAAGGGTAAATTGTAATTGTGAATTTTTTATCTGACAATTCTGAATTGCAAGATGTAAATTCACAATTCCAAGAATAGAAGTCCAAACTGTGAGATAAAAAGGTCACAGTTACCTTTTACCCTTTATATTCTGTGGCAAAATTGTAACCAAAGACCATGTATGTTGGAAGTTTTGTTGATCACTGGCATCAGCTTCCATGGGGGCACCATCCATTTCCAAACCCTAACCACTGAAAAGCAGTTTCAATCAAGGTTCCAGATAAATTTCTGCATAAGTTACCCAATCTTTTTCTATTGTACATTCTGTAAAGTAATGACTCAAGAAAGAACACATTCAACACTTCAAAATGTAAAATGGGTTTCAGCTGAAGGCAAACTCAAGGCTAAATAAAAAAACAAACAAATAACAAAAAAATAAAACAAAAAAAAAACAAACAAAAAAAAAAACAATGGATTTTATGTTATCTATTATATGCAGGTAGAACTGAAACATGACAACTAATGCAGTTTTTGTAAAGCCATTAACTGTTAGTATTTTGACAATCACTGTGCTATGACTGACTATATGTTTCTGTTGAACAGAAACTAGTCCTAAAGTTTTGACCGAATTACTCTTTTTTTAAGGTTTGCTGTGTTTTTATAGAGTTAGTATATGTAGAAAAAGGTATTAAGCATTTTGAAATGTAGAGTTTGAATTTATTTAACAAAATGTGTTTTTGGACAGAAAATTAACTATTTGGCTAATTGTGTGATGTAGGTGTGTTGCTGTGTTAAGAGTTTAGAAAAAGTACTTTAAGTATTGGTAAACGCTTGTTAGCAATTGAAAAACACTGTCAAAACAGTTTTCCACATAATGTATGGAATAGTAAGTGACAAATCCAACAAAAATTATGCGCACTTGCATGAGATGAAGACTCTAGTCATTTCAGCAGCCTAATACAAACTGTTTTATTCTATATGCAGCAGGTACCTTATAAGTGCTACCATGTTGAGATCACACAACCAGCGTGTCTGGCAATGCTATAATAATAATAATAATAATAATAATAACAAACAGCCAAAATGCTGGTAATATACATATAATATACATGCTAATAAGCAATTAAGTTAATAGTGAGAATTGGTCCTTAAAATGTTACCAATAATAGTAATACCATCCAAGCACAATATATGTACATTATTAAAAACCAGATGTAATGGTTTGACAAGTGCATTTTTCATGTAGACATATTTACTAATAAAACATGGGTCCAGACTAAATAAATAATATTCACAGGTGTCAGGTGGTGTTGAGGGAAGGGAGGATTTACTGGACAGAAATGTGGATAGAGCCCATGAATTTATTTCTTTAATATAGTCCAGAGTTATAGTACTGATGCAATGGGATCCATCATACCAAATGGAATGAGTGTGGAGGAATGACTTGTTCAAACAAGCAATTCTTGCAATGAAACAAACCATGATAGCAACAGAGTTGAGACAAACTTGAAGCAGGGCCTTAAGCTCAAAGCTACAGTAATGATTGCTGAGTGATTTTGTGAAAAAAAAAAAAAAAAAAAACTTGTCTATGAGCCAGTGATGGCTGTTCTATGAAGGTTTTATTGAAAACGTTTTTGCATAAGTGGTTGAAACAAAAAATAAAAAAAAAATAAAAATGAGTAAAGCTTGCCAAAGCAGGCCTTCATAGTCAAGAAGAAGCTCCTAACAAACATTTGAATCTATGCGAGATGCTATTATGCATGTATCTAGCTGAGTTGTTACATAATATTGTTGATGTACAGAATTATTGAACATCATGTGTGTTGTTTCTTAGGTGGAAAAGGCTGTACAGTGTTTTGAGGGATCCAAATCAACACCGTGATGGAATCCAATTTTTCACCGCTGTCCTCCACAAAGGGAGAGTTCAAGGCGGAAGATTACATACACCCGCATTATAAGGAAGCGTATCGGTTAGCCATCGACTGCCTGGTCAAAGAAGGAGAAGCCTCTTATCGAAATTTCATCAAAGAGGAAGGCATATGCAGTTTCCTCTCTGAGGAGGAAATCAAACACATTACAGAGAGCGCTGTGCAGCCCCCCACCAGCAATCACTCAGAGGAAGTGGACTGTCCGCAGGACGACACATCCTCCACGGGCACGTACTGGCCCACTCACTCTGACACTGACCCACCAAACCTGGATTTAGGCTGGCCAGAAGTCCCGCACAGAAGGCTTGCAACCAACATAGACCTGCTGTTCCACCCGCCAAGGCAAAACAGTCCCACTATCAAGGAAGTGATCCGCAAACAAATACAGGATGCCAGGCAGGTAATGTTGATAAAACAGCATGTTGAAAGAGGTGTAAATAAACGCCTCTTTGAAACCAGTCCTTCTGTAGATCATGTGCTTTTGAACTGCACTCAGAGTAAAGACACACATAGCTGCATGCATAAGCAGACGCAGCTCAAGAATTCCCTAGAATCTGTTTTTGAATGGTGTTGTAGCCTAGTGATAACAGATCTGCTTGGCAATTGAAGGGTTGTAGGTTCAAAGCCCACAGTGGGTGTTCCATGAACTTGCATCACTGTGCCCTTGTACGAAGCACTTAACCTCAGCTTGCTCCAGGGAGGCTGTTCTACACCTTCCAATTTTCACAATCAAAGATGGTGCAGCATGTTGATAAGGTTACTGTTGGGAAATTTTGTTACACTGTCAGCCCATAGATGAAGTAATTTTTACTAGTGGTGTCTATATTAGCGCGTTAATGCAGGCGATTAATGTTTTACATTTTAACACGTTAAAAATATTTAACGCAATTAACGCATGGGCGGGGCTAGGTTTGGCCACCCCACTCACAACTGCTAAAGAAATTAATTAATTTAGATGCGTTGAGTGTCCTTAGGAACACATCAAACAGGAGACTTTTTTTGACGCACGCTCCAACTTCACTTCAGCACCAGACGAGAGTCAAACGAGTGTGGAAACGGTACCGGTGATGAGGAGCTTCAGTAGAACATCAGTGAACTGTGGTCAGATGAGATGTTGTCTGGCCATATTTCGGTAAAAACAAATTTATCTGTCCTGTGCTCGTAGCAAGCGCTCAAGTGCACGCACATATGTGCGGCACACACTGTAGGCCTATTTTAAAGTGCTGTATCATATTCAAACAAAAATTAAACTGTGAGTATGCAATGTTGTAGTTATGTCGCCAGTTAAGACATAAACTTATAAAGAAAGGCGATTAAAGCTGCCTCAAAACTCTGCATGTAAGTATTTATGGTAACACTTTATTTTGAATAATCTGTTCACACTAGGTAATGTTGCACCTACATGTCAGCTAACTCTTTATTAGAATATTAGTAGACTGTCTACTTAATATCTGCTAACTCTTTATTGTGATGGTCTCCCAACAGACATTCTGCTGACTATAAGTAACTTTGTAAGTACATGTCAACTTACTCTAACCTTAACCTACCAGTCTACTAATATTCTACTAACATTCTAATGAGAGTTAATAGACATGTAGGTGCAACGTTACTTATAGTCAACAGAATGTGTTAAATGGACCGTCAAAATAAAGTGAAACCGTATATATTATTTATGTTGATGATGTTGATGTCTGTTAATCAAAGAACAAAATTAAAAAGAGGAAATTAACTTCTGTAGTTTTAAGGTTTATATAATGTAGTGTTTGATAACTTTAAGCTATTTTTTTTCTTGCTGAAGGGCACAGGTAGCTAGCCTATATGACATTTATTAGAATGGATTTATGTGTATTGTTTAAAAAAAATGTGCGATTTATTAGTTTAAACATACTGCATTTTTTTATGATTTTCAAATATTTTGATTGAAGTGAGTGTTTGTAATGTTTGTTTAGATAAAAAAGCTAAATTTTTAATGTTCTAATTTAATTACGGGGCATGTTTTATGTAATATGAATAAATTGTTTTTCTTAAATACGGTCACTTTGGCCTCCGTGGTCAGAAGGTATTTTCTAGGCATCTTCTACAGTGAGTTGTTATTATAGCTTACTATTTTTCTTTCTAGCCAAATAGTAACAGATCAAGGCTATATGAGCAAAAATCTTTTAAGTGTAGAGATACAAAGTTCGTCTTTGATCTTCACTGGAATCACCTATCATATAGACATGCTTTTCTACAATGTTCAGCCTTGCAGTCAGCTTCTACCTTTAGAGTGAAGTGAAAATTTCCCCCAAAGACATGCCTTTCTAAATAAATTATGTTAGCACACTACATGAAAACAACATCATAGAGGCTCTCAGAGTACACTCTGTTGCTCAAATAAAATCCATTTTTAGTTACACTGTTTTCCTTATCTTCAGGTGGATACATTTAACTAAGGTTTGACATGCCTGACACTATGGAATTAAAGCCTTACATTCAACTAATTGCCGCTAAATTGAATGTTGCTATCTAATTTTTAGTGACAACAAGAGATGATAAAGGACAATATGGTCATCTTAGATTTTACTCCAAAAAAGAGTAAATTATCTTTATTTTAATGTCACATTATTAAGTGTAATATAGTTAAGTACATTCACAATTTAAAATCCCATTATTCTTAATGGGATGATAATTCTAAAAATGTTATATATTAAGTACAAGAAATTCTGCCATTATGGTTAAACATTTTCTAAATTAAATCTAAATTATATCATATTTATATTAGTGGTGTCAATCGATTAAAAAAAATTAACTAATTAATCGCACATTTTACCTGAAATTAATCGCGATTAATTCTACCTGACATTAAAGTTTTTAATTATACTTTTATATTGCAATAATTTCACTTTAATGCTTCAAATTAATGTAGAAACAACATAAAGAACATATATTTTTAATATTTGTTTAACGCCATCTTGTTTTAGGACTGAAGGCAAATATCACTGATTGATTTCCCCCCCCTAATACTTAACCATTGAAAATATCATTCAACATTACAGTATCATTAAGAGCTATCACTTTAACATTTATTAGACTTTAAAAAAAATAACTAATAATAATAATTTAAGTGAACTTGAAACAATCTTCACACAAACCCATTATAATAAATGTCATATATATATAGTAGCTACCTGTGCCCTTCAGCAAGAAAATATAGCCTAAATTATATCAAATTCTAAATTATATAAAGATAAAACTTAGTTATTAATTTCCTCTTTTTAATTTTGTTCCTTAATTAACAGACATCACAGCAACTGGTTATAAGGATATTTTGGCTGCTGTTAAAGGTTGTCACTGCTGAACTTGATCTGACACTGCTTTGACCTATAAATAATTTTTTTTTTTTGTGAATTCATGTTTTACCTGACGATATAACTACGACTTTGCATGCTCGCAGTTTCATTTGGGTTTAATATAGCCTAATACAGCGCGCGTCGGCACATTTGCGCGTGAACTTCAAGAGCGCACGCTACAAGCAGAGTATATAGGCTGACAGGACAATTAAATTCGTTTTTACCGACATATGGCCTGACAGCATCTCATCTGACCGCAGTTCACTAACGTTTTACTTAAGCTCCCCGTCACCGGTACCGCTTCCGCGGTCGTTTGACTCGCGTCTGGTGCTGAAGTAAAGTTGGAGCGCGCATCTGAAAAGTCTCCTGTTTGATGTGTTCGTAAAGACGCTCTGCGCATTTAAATAAAAGCATTTCATAAGCAGTTGTGAGTGGGGTGGCCCCGCCCATGCGTTAATTGCGTTAAATATTTTTAACCCGTTAATATGAAAAAATTAATCTCCTGCGTTAACGCGCTAATTTTGACACCACTAATTTATATATATTTTTTCTCTTAAAAGTCATGATGTAAGTGACAGGAAGCAACATACCTTTTTTTCATATTGTGGCCACATAAAACAAATGTTTGAAACTGAAAAAACAAACAAAAAAAAACAAAACAAAAAAGTCTATAAAGTCTATCTAAAATATAGTCCAGTACCTAGTTAGTACCTAGTCATTACACCGTTACTGCAATCCGTATAGTTACATGCACAGGGCTGTAAAAAATGCCACTAATTGTTTTTTATTTTTTGCATTACGGTAATGAGGATTGGGGGTTGAATGTACTTAACTGTCATGAGAATACAAGCAAAATACAATTTCTTTTTCTTTTTTTTTTTTTTTTTTTTTCTTCTGTCTTTTTTAATTTGGGGTTAGATTGAAACTCCTAAACTGACTCTGAAATATAATTTGCCAATGTAGTCAATGTTTTTTTTTTTTTTCCTTTCTGTGTCTAAATAGCATTTTTTTATAAGTAGGTGAAATAATCATTTGTATAAGTAATTTGGTACAAGGCACTGATGACAGCAACATTGTTGTCTGTCAGAGCAATGAGCCGTTGCATGTGACATGAGTATAGGAAAAATGCCAACCATCTTACTGCCCTGCCTGTTCACCCTGTGAGTCCCTCATAATCACAGAGGAGGCTATAGATTGATTTCCTTTAAATCACGGCTTTTGAAAGCAGCCCCACAGTTGTGGCATCTTGAACTCTTGCTAAAGATGTGATAAGGCCAGGTACATCACTTTCTCCCTCAGGCATCAGTCATGTACAAATTACAGCAGTCTCTCCCCAGCAACAGTGGCAGCTAAACTGTGCTGAACAAACACAGAGCAAACAATGGAAGTAGTTGTGCAATATGCAATGCTGAAGTGATCGCTCCCTTTGCAGTTGATGAGACAGGTGTGCCAGTAACATCTAGGTGTGCCTATGAGAAAAAAAAAAACAAAAAAAAACAGAACATTTTTGTCATGCAGAGAAAGCCCTGCTGCTGGGGTGTGGAGAAGTCTTTATTAGTTATAAGTGAGAAAGCAATGCCTCCTTACTGAGCAATGCAGTTCTCTTTGTATTTTGATTATGAGAGATGATTAAAGCCCTGGCTCATATAATAATGAGGCTGCTGATGTACTGAGACAGATACTTGTGATTGAGAACAATATCATCAACATGTGCTCTTATTAATCCATTGTTGGCTGAACTGTATGGCCTTGACAAAAATAGCCAAAACAGGAAGTGATCACATCATTTGATTAAGCATTGGAAGTCACAACAGAATCCAGAGTCTCTGTTTCTTCCTAAAGCATATTTAAGTGGAGAAGACCATTGAGTTCTGAAAGGTTTCATAATTAATACATATACTGTTTGTGATCATTACTTAGTATTGCATGATAATTTACAATCTACATAAAAAACATAAAAACTAAATGATTGATTTCTTCCAAATCTTGTCCCAGATCGACAAAAAAAAAAAAAAAAAAAAAGCTTTCAACATGCATTATAGCATTATAGATTATGTGGTTACTGTTAATACCCTATAGGTGTATAGTTTGTTGTTTCAAGTCAATTCTATTTTTAAGGCACGTTTCACAATATAGCTGTTTCAAAGCAGCTTCACAGAAAATCACAATGTTCTGTTTATTAAAGCAATAAGCCCCAAGAAGCCATGGTTTACAGTGAATTTCTAACAGCTAAGGGGCATTCCTTAGAAACAGTTGTGGTGTATTTTGTAGAGTAATTTACAACAGCTTTGAACGTGGCTCAACCAATCAGAATCAAGGACTGGAACTATCAGTTTTATCCACAAGTTTCCGAGGGGTGCTACTGTAAAAAAGAACGAGGGTACAACTTCCGGTGTTGAGGTGGAAGTAGTATACCAATGGTATTTTGTGTGCAAATTAGCGAAGAGGCTAGGTGTTTTTCTGTCCAGTCCCGTGCGAGATTCACTTTATGTGTCGGAATGTTCGAACCCCCCAGATTTATTTAATTACATTTTTAAATACCCAGTTATACAAGTAATATGAAAAATACAAATTATTTCAGGAAAATTAAATATTTGCCGTACGCAGTTCATGTATGTGTACATTATTTTTCTATTACATTATATTAATATTCGTATCGGCATTTTATAGCACAGTTTAATGGGTAAATTAGGATCAGAGACAGAAATTCAACAAACACACACACTGTACGCTTTTATTTGTGCACGTAATATGAATCGATCTATGGAATGTGGTGAATGTTTCGTCCGAGGAAGGCTCGACTTTTGGCACAGGCCTTTGGCTGCTTTATTGTTTACTAACCACCAGAAAGTGCTGTTTTCGACACTTAAAGCTTTGAATCTTTTACTGAAACAGTCAAAGGAAATTCTCCATGCTTCACGAGTCTTCATTTGCCCATCTTATAACTGTCAACTGTTGAATGAATAAGTGTCATGTCCCACTTGTTTACTTTGAACCGGAAGACGCTCCCACGCCTCATGGGGCGTATAAAACTTGTGGATAAAATATTTTAATATAGGCTGCGCCTGAAAGCCTAGGCAGCTGACTTGCTGCCTTGCTGCCCTATCAGGCAATGACTTCGAAGGCTGTGAAGGCAACTCCAGGAACAGTTTTGGACAGGCTTCAGAGGGAGCATAATGTGATGCCGTTGCTAGGTTACCTAAAGATTAAGTTGTACATTTTGGAGAGAAATGATCTTATACAATTATATATAAATGCTTAATAATACATAAAGTCTTCAATGTCATTGCCTGTCGAAGTGTGTGTGTCGGAGAAGACGACTGAGAATGGCAGCTAGTTTTAGCTTAAAGAAATAAAAGCACTGATGCAAGTATTATTGCAGAACAGGTTACTAGAGGCTGTTTCATATTAGCAGTATATTGTATATATTATTCTTATTTACCACTTATTTAATCCCTTTTAACATTTTTATAAAATACTAATATTATAAATAATATTGCTTATTACGTTTTTACACTATTACTATTCATAAAGTATATCATGGTCAAGATCTCATCTGTTATAAAGTAATACGTTTAATTGCACCAGAATATATTTATTTATATAGCCTATATGACACACACGCACAGGATTGTGGGGAAACGAAGGCAGCGAAGGATACATCTATGCTGCCTTCAAAATTTGATCAGATGAAGGTATCTCCGGAGACAGAAAGTGAAGCAGAATGTGTATTTGGACGTGCCTTGATGCCTTCCAGCCTTGGAATGCTGCCTTCGAAGGCAGCATTTTAGAGCTTTCGGGCACAACGATTGCCACATTTACCAGATTAGAGCTGGGTACAAATTTTGTGGTATACAATCAATGTATGTATCTGGGTAAGGTTGGATATGCTTACAGAGAATTTACCATTAATCAATAATTTGTTAATAAATGTTATTAATTCATTTTGGTGATATTGAGAATTATGAAATGTGTTGTTTGATTTCTAACAGTTTGGTGTAGTGACAAGTCTAATTTGGTGATGCACAAAATTGTAGTTGCCTTCACTCACTGTAAAAAAGTGTGTGTAAAAAAGCAGTTGTTAGCTACTTCCACCTAGTTTATACTGTGCTATAAAAATGTAATATATAGATTTGTTGGTATAATTTGTATTTAAGTTGATTCAGTGATGTAAATATTTTATGGGTTACTACCACCAGTGCAAGAAGCATGACATTTTGCATGTAAACAAATTAAAATTTTCTCAAAAATCTCAATGGATCATGGATCACGTTTCATTTTTTTTTTTTTCTCAGTGTAGAGCACTATATTAGGCGACATAGGCGACCACCTAGAACAGCATCTCATGTGGGCGTGGATTAACCAAACCAATTTCAGTGTGTTGAATGAACTGCACCTCGTGTGGCTCAGGCACTCTGATTACATGTACTCCCTAGAGTCGACACACAGCAATGAAACACTTGAGCAATGTGTACAGTATCTTGTCGGCTGTGTTTTGGGGAAAGTCTCATTTAGGGTGCCAAATGATATCGACTGATATACTAGCCTCTGCCGAACCAAGATTCAATTAAACTGAAGGCGGTTGTAGACAATAGAACATTATACAATGAAACACATCGACAGCACATCAGCAGTGTGAGGTTCCTAAGAGTTTTACTTTTTTTTTATTTTTATTTTTTTTGTTTTTGTTTTTGCATAAAATAGTGAAAACAGGTGTGGAAAATGTATTTTTTCTTGCAAGCCTTTAAAATCATGATTGCCATTATAAGCATTTAATTGTATTTCTAAATGCAGTGTTGCATGTGCTTTGCTTGTATGTGTGCTTTCAAAACAAAGGAATAAAAAAAACCCTGTAAAAATACATTATTAGCTTTGATTGTGCCTGGCAGTAATGAAGCCTTTATAGCATTTCAGTGGCACACGAACAAGTAAATTGGAAAGGCTGAATGGCTCCTTAAGATGTGGATGAGAAGAGACACTTTGAATAAGAATGCATTAGGACTCTCTGTGTGAGCCATACTTGAAAAGTACAGCATGTAGGAAAAAAACATAGGTTGTTATTATTATGTCTACATAAAGATATCCTTAAAAATGTGAGCTAAACAAGTTAAACTGAAGGCTTGTTTTTTAAAGTGGCTTTATTTCATAAAACAAAAACTCCTTTGAGAGGTACCAACAACCTTATGAGACACAACCTGTCGATGTGTCTCATCAAGCATCTCATGGCTTATTGTTTTACTTGAAATACAAAACTGTAAAAGGTCAGACAAGATTATACCTTTGTTCATACTCACATGGTTTCACAAATTTCTGTTGAATTCTTTTTTAATCATTTGTTAATCAGCACATGTTGTACAGGGTGTGGTGAGATACGACTTACGCTAAGACTATTGTCATTCAGCATTAACGGAACATCTTCAACCTGTCAAGGCTTGAATCAAGGAATGTCAGTCATCCTGAAAGACAAATGCTAGAACTCAATCTTTTAATAGTACAAACCGTACAGTCTTCTCCCCAGCTTCTTTCTGTTTAATATTAGGCAAAATGCTCAAGAAAATACATATCATCCCCTGTCAGTTTCATTAAAGCTGGCTTTCAAGTTATTGAAATCGACCTAGATGTGTGTGTGTGTGTGTGTGTGTGTGTGTGTGTTTTATTTTATTTTATTTTTTTGAATACTCAGAAAAACGACAGCTGCCATTTTAATAAACTGGAGCAGCTTCTGGGCTGACACCTCTGGTTCACACTTTTGCTTTGTTCAGCTTTGTGTAACTGACAGGGATGTCATTGATTTAAGAAAATATCAGAGATGACCTGTTCTGAAAGTGAATGCCCAGAAATCCTCTGAGGCTGACATTTCTATTATGTTTTCCTTTTTTATGTCTATACAGGTCATAGCAATTGCAATGGATGTTTTCACTGACGTGGACATCTTTAAAGAAGTGGTGGATGCCTCAGTCAGAGGTGTTCCTGTCTACATTCTCCTTGACCACAATCACTTCAAAAGCTTTCTCAATATGATAGAAAAACAGGACATCCAAATCCAAAAACACAGGGTAAGTGTTCATATTCTACTGTATATTGCCTTGAAGTAATGTCAGAATCAAACCGACTTCTATCCCAAAACAACATCATTTACTATATTAACCCCAGCCAAAAAAAAAGAAAAGAAAAAAATGAAATGACCTTATGTTATGTAGTCCAGTGGTATGATCTTGCTTTGCTTTGTATACAACTTTTAATAAGCCTATACTGCATATCAGTAGATACATATCAAATAGCATTTGGTTGCATTACATTGTATGATTTCACTGAATCACAGAGCAGGCAGTGGAGTGAAGTGCAGGGAATGTCTGAGAGGAATACGGCATCCCGCTCTGCTGAAGAGACTAGATGAATATGTCACCTCTATCACTGACAAGAGGGAAGCATATTGCTTAATGTATGAACCTGTGCATGAAAATGTTTTTTTCGACTGAGTTCGCTCGCTGCAGGAGACAGAACGTGTATACTGGAACCAAAAATACTCTATGTAGCACACAGTTTCAGATCATTTGGTCCCAATTTAAGCACTATTTAAGAGCTGAGCACAAACAAACCAATGCTACCAGGCTTGAACACATGCCCTTTTGTCCCTTACACTCCGAAGTGCCCCTTTTTTGGTGGTGGTGTTTTTTTTTCTTCTTCCATAAATCAATGCCTGTTTGTCACCCTTTATGTTTGTCTGCCTGTTTTACACATATTTAGCCAATGAGAGGTAGGCTATTAAAAAGAGCTTGCGACTAAATTTAGTTGGATCCGCTTAAACAGTCAGTAAAACCTCATAACTCCACCCCCTCTATCTGGACGGAATAAACTGAAGTTCCACAGCAGCTGAGCTGAGCAAAGTCTTGCAAGGGTAAATCTTGTTGTTTGAATACATTGTTTTCTTTATGCAAGAAACATGATGTCTATAAAAGCTCATATTTGTATTTGAGAGAGAGAGGGCTAGCATTTGCCATCTAATCTATAACCAATACACTCCCTGTTGAAAAAAACTGCACATGCTGGTTAGGTAGGTTTTGATGCTGGAATGTTGGTTTAATATGGTCCTTTGCTGGTTTATGCTGGTCATGTGCTGGTCAAGGACCAGCATAAACCAGCAAAGGACTAGCATCCCAGCATCAAAACCTAACCAGCATATGCTGTTTTTTTCAACAGGGCTTAAACAGCCTATGAATTAAGTAGCATTTCATCTCTTTTATAAAATGAGATTTTGGCCAAATGTATTTTACAACAGGAAAAACAGCACCCATATAGCTACAACAAACTTTGTAACCTGTTGATAAAAATGTAATGTGAGGCCACCGTTTTAATGAAGGACAAAATGCGCATTTGTACATAATTCACTGGTCATAAAACCATAACTGCAGTCTGACACAAAGCAACTGAGTGATCCTCATCATATGCAGGTTGTATGGTTCATGGTCAAGCTGTTAATATGCAGGTATAGCTAGCTCATCTCTTAATTTAGTATTCTACTCTCTGCTCATCTTCACATGTATAAACATAGACATGGTTTTAAGTAGGCCTAACAGTTTAACTAAAAAAAAAAAAAAAAAAGCTTTACGGAATCAAATCATTGTGAGATATTTATATTTTATCATGCAAGTTTTTGCCAGGTAGGAGGATACATGTTGGATATGCTATACTGACATAATTGTTTCAATTATATTTCAAAATAGTTTGACAAAAAAAAAACAAAAACAAACAAACAAAAAAAAAACGTATTGCTTTACCTTCCCCTCTTTTCAATGACAAACATAAACATGTTAACCAAATAATATAAATTAGCTTATAAAACCAAACAAAATAGGTAAAAAAAATCTTAAATAATAATATTTTTAAATTATAGTTATTAATAATGAATACATCTAAAGCTTATGAGACTATTATTTTGTGTTATTTCATTTGTCATTAAAATTTGACCAAAAAAAAAAAAAAAGAATAAAAAAAATAAATAAATTAAATAAGTTTGCTCCTCTGCAATACATCTATTGGACGTTTCCTATCAGTTGTCAAATAGACATCTATTAGATGTCTTTAAGATGTTTATGATTTAGAATGTATGTAAAACTGACATCTTACAGATGTCTGCCAGACATTTGTACATAGCAGATGCTTTCCAGATCAAGAGATCTTATGTTCAGTACGCTTGTAGAATGCTTTCCCTTAATATTACAAAAAAAACCTATCAAAATAAACCACGTAACATATTTAATAAAGGTGTATTAATGCACATTCCTTGCCAGTACTGTGTAAACTACGGCACGCAAAGTTTTATTTATTTATTTATTAAGAACAACGCAGTCTGAAGTACTGTAGCTGCTCACTTAAACAATCTTACTGTTTCAATCTCAATCTTGGTGATGTCAGTGCCCTAAACGATGTTATAATGGACGATTTCACATCCAGAGATGAAGGATCGGATGATGAAGTTACTAAAGTCCGACGACCGTCTGTTATATGCACAGGTGCGCTCGCTTTTCTAAATGTAAAATACAAGGTACACAATTCGTGCTATCTAAAAAAAGATGCAGTATAGCGCTACAAACTTGTCAAACAGCTCTTGTTAAACCCATGAAGTGAAAGTAAAACCATCTTACTTTAAACTCGTTTATCTCAAAATTCCATTCTTGAAAATCACAGCTTTCAGCCAAATTAAGATAGCTATAACTTTTTTTACGTTCAAGCTATGGAGTTTTGGAAAGTGCTTGAATTGAGCTCTCATATGATATCAAAACTTAAAAAAGGTCAAATTTCACCATGTGTTGGGTTTTCTTAGATCGCATTACATATGTACTATATGTACTCATGTACAGTGCACAGCATAAATGAGTACACCCCTCTGAATAATTATAAAATATGTATTTTGTTAATGATCACTAATACGGAAAAATGTATTAAACATATACTTAATAAAAACAAAAAATGTATGCCAATATTTTCTGTAAAATACGTAAATTAGCCAATTTTGTTTAAATGAAGGATTGCAGAAATGAGTACACCCTAGATTTAATTCAGCGAAAGTATAAAATTCTAGTTCTTAGCATGTCCTCCAGAACTTTAAGTATACTGCTCCGACCTTTCTCGGCACTAAGTGTACAAGTTCATGACAAAATGCCACGTCTGTCCTGTTTAACTCCTGGAGGACGACCTCCTTAAATGCACCCACAACTGCTCAAAAGTCTTAAGACTGAGTGAAATACATGTCCACTAAAGGATTTTCACCTTGGGAGAATGGATATCTTCATTGTCATGTTGAAAAATGCCCAACAATGCAGGGAATGATGAGAGGGTACCATCTTCTGTTTCAAGTTTTTGCGTTACATCACACATTCCTGTTGCGTTACATTCTAGTGGTGACAACAACCATGCATGTCACTTCTGCAGGCTGCGTCATACTGTGTAAGATAAAGTGATGAATTGTAAAATAAATTTAGTTAAATATTGAACAAAGCCATAGAGAATAATTTTACCATGGAAGAGCATTAACCAAATCACCACTCTATAAACGACTAATCAAAGGATCAAAGGGCGAAGAAAAAGCAACAGCAACCATAATGGCAGGAACGTTGTCATATGATGAAGCTCAGTTTATACACGTCTCCTTACACAAGCATATTTGATCATGTACATGTGACTGAAACGAGAAACAAGACACAGTTTAGCTCCAACATCAACCAAGCCTGTGTGCGTCTGCCAAGAGAAAGAGAGATATAGTATGATGCTACACTCCCATTCTGGCAAGCATCCCTGTTCTTTGTGACAGCATGAGAACAATTAAATAAATAAATAAGACATCAAATTGCACACCTAAATTTGCCAGAACCATGCAAAAAAAAGTGTTGTCATCCTGAGAAAAACAAAATCACTCGAACACACATTACACAATTACGGCTTTTGAGCTCTTGAGTAGGAGCTTCACAGTGGACAGCAACTGTATGTCTGTGACCATGTTGATTCAAGAGCTCAGAACTAAAGGGGTCAAGGGCAACAAATTACTTTTTGTTGTTATTAGACACATATATATTTGATTCCTGCGTGTGACCAGATTTCCTCATTTATCTGCATTATATTCTTCTAACTAATGACTGGGGCTGATGTCAGTGTAAAAACTTTGACTGACAGAACGCATAACCAGAAAAACAAAACGTCAACAGCAATCTGCAAACCTGTCATGCTGTTACTCTTGTTACAGAGCTTCTCTCTCTCAGAACTTTTCTTCCTTTGTTCAGGGCAATAAAGGAAAAAGAAAGTTGCTTCCACAGAGTCGTTCTTTGAGAAACTTAAACATATACATGACCACCAAAAGAAAAGGCTAAAATATTTTCTATATGATTGATTTCAAATAAATACTGTCTTTGTAAACAAGTAAGATAACCCTTTATTCATTTAGGTTTACGTACATTTAGCAGACACTTTTATCCATTTTTCTTCATGACTTTCTTGTCACATATGACAACGCCTGGAAGTATGTCATGTACTGATGACGAGGCATATGAAGAAGCTATGAACTGGAAACACTGTCCCTCCCACTTCTTCCCAGAGGGTATTAACTATTATTATATGAAAAACAAGCTACAATTATGATTCTTCTCACCACACCTCACTAAGTGCCATCATCAGGGTATTTTTCTGCTACTGACATTTTTTGAATGTCTGTTAAGTCAGTATATTCAAATGTCACCACGCAGTGTGGCAACAGCTACTGAAGCAGATCCGGAAACTTCAACGGTTGATTTATTATTTTAAATTCAATTTGACAGACTTTCCTCACTATAGACACAAGAAAGTTTTATTGTACAGTCAAACATGACATGCCCATCGTCAGTAGTGTTGTTTGGGTGTGCACAGATGGTACATATAAACTTTAACAGCTTTGTCGCTTTAGCAGCAGTGATAAGAACTGACCCTTGACTTCAACAGACAGACTAACTGTCATTATCTTTGTTTGCAAAGCAAAAATGAGGTTTGTTTGCCTTTCATTTTGTTTTTGCCAGACAGACTCAACCATGTCTCTATATAATTTCACATACAATCAGCATGAAACATCTCTTACAACACATTTGAGTGAAACAGGATTTTCAGAAGGAAAAAAAAAAAAAAAAAAACGCTGAATGGGACTTATTCATTGGGAACTGATTGGACTGATTAGACTGAAATAAGGTGGTTGGTAGAAAGGAGTTCAAAATGTAAGAGGGAAGTGTCACGTCAGCTTAAAGAAAATTATATTGCATCAGACTTTTTGATAACCAATCATATTCACTAAGGACAACCATTTCCATTACTAATTTTTGAGAAATCTCTAAGATAAAAACTAATTTAAATGTAATTCAAATTCTGGTAAAACTTTTGATTAGGGAACACTATTTACTATTAACTATTTGCTTATTAGTACTTATTCTGCATGACCATATTTTATATCTCTTAATCCAACACCATACCTAAACTTATTAACTACCTTACTATTAATAAGCAGCAAACAAATAATTTTATTGAGGGAAAACTCGTATTTAATGGTGAATATGTTCTCTCGTCTAAAGTGTTACCCAATTTCTTAATTACATTTGAACCTACAAAACTATGTTTTATTAACAAAGTTCGGGAGGAACACGTTCAAATAATCAACCAATTTAGCACAGGTGTAGCACATTCAGGTTTATATACAGCTAGCTGATTTTTGTCCCACAACAGTTTTCTGGCATCCCTCCTCCACCTCAACTCCTCTCTACTAACTTTTTTATTCCACCTTAGGATAGTGGAGGAGATCTTTGGGTTTGGGCAAAATTCTAAGCTCAGAGGCCTTCCCATGAACAACACACCAAATATGCATATCTGCTCCATCTGATAATATGTAAATTTGAACCTGTGAATACAGTATTTGACTTGTTTTATCACATTTTGTGAACATTTATGAAGACAAAAATGATTTTTTATTTGATAGAATTTGAATTAAAATTACAATGTATCTAACAATTTTTATTTTATTTCATTTTTTTGCTTGTTTTATTTATTTAATTTTTTTTTTTTTTACACAGGTCTCCAGAATAATCAACCACACACACACACACACACACACACACACACACACACACACACACACGTTTGTTTTGTTAAATTAGTCAGGACATCTCATAGTCTTACTATCAGGTCCATGGTATTTTATATGTCCTAATATATTTGGCAGTAAACACAACATAAGTTACAGAAAAATATACAAACAACAACCACAAAAAGGTATATATCAAAAGCATTAGCATTAGGTCCGCCTAACAGTTTTATCCAACTTTGTCGATCGACCGCAATGTTTTCGGCTTCATCCCATGAAACATGGATGGCTGAAATATCAAAATGTCAAAAGCAAAGATAGATATATGAATAAACAGAATGTGTTGCAAACATTTTCCACAGCCTATATGGAAAGAAAAGAAGAAGGAAAAAACAAACAAATAATTACAAATAATAGTAACAATATTAATGTGCAATTATATTATATTACATATTAGTAATGATAATAATGATACACATTATTATAATATTTGAGGCGGATAGGCTATTGAAGGCAGATGAATTATTAGTACTAATAATTAAACAATAAAGAAGAGATTGAGAAAAAATAATAATAAATAAATAGAAAGAAAATAATAAACTAGAAATCGATGAGAAAAGGGTAGTTTGTAATATTTTATCTTAAAATAGTTAAAGTAGTAGTAGTAATAATAATATTATTAATACACTATTTTAATTAAATTTATGCAGAAATTATATATATATATATATATATATATATATATATTATATATACAGTGGGTACGGAAAGTATTCCCCTTAATTTTTTTACTCTTTGTTATATTGCAGCCATTTGCTAAGATCATTCAAGTTCATTTTCTTTTCCTCATTAATGTACACACAGCACCCCATATTTACAGAAAAACACAGAATTGTTGTCATTTTTGCAGATTTATTAAAAAAGAAAAAATGAAATATCACATGGTCATAAATATTCAGACCCTTTGCTCAGTATTTAGTAAAAGCACCCTTTTGATCTAATACAGCCATGAGACTTTTTGGGAAAGATGCAACAAGTTTTTCACACCTGGATTTGGGGATCCTCTGCCATTCCTCCTTGCAGATCCTCTCCAGTTCTGTCAGGTTGGATGGTAAAAGTTGGTGGACAGCCATTTTCAGGTCTCTCCAGAGATGCTCAATTGGGTTTAAGTCAGGGCTCTGGCTGGGCCATTCAAGAACAGTCACAGAGTTGTTGTGAAGCCACTCCTTCGTTATTTTAGCTGTGTGCTTAGGGTCATTGTCTTGTTGGAAGGTGAATCTTCAGCCCAGTCTGAGGTCCTGAGCACTCTGGAGAAGGTTTTTGTCCAGGATATCCCTGTACTTGGCTGTATTCATCTTTCCCTCGATTGCAACTAGTCGTCCTGTCCCTGCAGCTGAAAAACACCCCCACAGCATGATGCTGCCACTACCATGCTTCACTGTTGGGACTGTATTGGACAAGTGATGAGCAGTGCCTGGTTTTCTCCACACATACCGCTTAGAATTAAGGCCAAAAAGTTCTATCTTGGTCTCATCAGACCAGAGAATCTTATTTCTCACCATCTTGGAGTCACTCCGTGCGGGCTTTCATGTGTCTTGCACTGAGGAGAGGCTTCCGTCGGGCCACTCTGCCATAAAGCCCTGACTGGTGGAGGGCTGCAGTGATGGTTGACTTTCTACAACTTTCTCCCATCTCCCGACTGCATCTCTGGAGCTCAATCACAGTGATCTTTGTGTTCTTTTTTACCTCTCTCACCAAGGCTCTTCTCCCCCGATAGCTCAGTTTGGGGGAGAAGAACCCATCTCTAGGAAGGGTTCTGGTCATCCCAAACGTCTTCCATTTAAGGATTATGGAGACCACTGCTCTTAGGAACCTTAAGTGCAGCAGAATTTTTTTTTGTAACCTTGGCCAGATCTGTGCCTTGCCACAATTCTGTCTCTGAGCTCTTCAGGCAGTTCCTTTGACCTCATGATTCTCATTTGCTCTGACATGCACTGTGAGCTGTAAGGTCTTATATAGACAGGTGTGTGGCTTTCCTAATCAAGTCCAATCAGTATAATCAAACACAGCTAGACTCAAATGAAGGTATAGAACCATCTCAAGGATGATCAGAAGAAATGGACACCTGAGTTAAATAAATGAGTGTCACAGCAAAGGGTCTGAATACTTAGGACCGTTGTGATATTTCAGTTTTTCTTTTTTAATAAATCTGCAAAAATGTCAACAATTCTGTGTTTTTCTGTCAATATGGGGTGCTGTGTGTACATTAATGAGGAAAAAAAATGAACAAATGATTTTAGCAAATGGCTGCAATATAACAAAGAGTGAAAAATTTAAAGGGCTCTGAATACTTTCCGTACCCACTGTATATATATATATATATATATATATATAATTTATTTAGCACTAATTACTTTAAACATGCTAAATTCTGTCATTTCAAATGTATATAAAGTTCAACCTCATTTAGTTATTAAAATTTATTTTATTTATTAAGTTATCCATTTATCCTTAAATTCATTCATTCATTCTTATTTTTACCCCCTTAGAATATGAGGATACGCACAGTAAAAGGCCAGGAATATTGTTGCAGATCTGGGGTAAAGTTTCATGGAGGAATGGGTCAGAAATTTCTTCTTGTTGACTGCCAGAAAGTGTTTTTTGGATCATACAGGTGAGGTGGCATTATCTGTCTATCTATCTATCTATCTATCTATCTATCTATCTATCTATCTATCTATCTATCTATCTATCTATCTATCTATCTAAATGATTCATGTTATTTATTGAATGTAATACCACAGTATTCCAAATACAAATGCCCCAAAATATTTTAACACATTTAAACATACAAATTTCATTGCATTGGATAAAAAAAAAAAATCATGCATTAATTAAAACAACAACAACAACAACAACAACAACAACAACAACAACAACAACAAAAAACTAACCAAATTGTATCTTCACTTTTTTTCTCAGAACTAACTTTGCCCAGGCTTTTTTTTTTTTTTTTTCATGCATGTGTCATATACTTTTGCATTCATTTTTATTATTGTTGTAGATGTGTATAATTGTATATAATTACAATTGCATAATCCAAAGCCATTCATGCTTTTTTAAAATGTAGCTTAAGTGTCCATATATACATCTCACGGCCACTTTATGTAAGGATTCCAAAAATATACGTCAACAAACAGCGACAAATTGCTGGCTTCCAAGAAGCATTTTTCAAATGATTGCAGTCCTTTATACCTTACCCAAGATAAACTGCATTCCAACACACTTGCATGTGTTGCTGAGACTGAATTTAATAACTGTGTTTATGTTAATTTCTTGTTTGGCAGCTTCATGTGGTCCTATGAGAAGATCAACCTCAGCATGGTTCAGGTTATAACAGGCCAATTAGTGGAGACTTACGATGAGGAATTTCGGACATTATTTGCTCGATCGACAGTCCCAGCTCAGTTTCAGACTGCCAGCATGAGCCAGTGTGAAACGAAGCCCAGTGGAAAAATGGATGGTTATCTAATTCATTCCAGCAACCCTTTTGAAAGGAAAGATCATTTAAGGCACACACTCGACGCTGTTTACCGGCAAGCCTGTGAAAGGAGATCAGGATTTTCTACATTGAGAGAGACTGAAGAAAGACCACTTGCTACGCCGCATGCTCGATTGCTTCAAGACACATCAGAGTTTTACAAAAGACACAGCTACGCAGGAGAGCGGCAGGAGCCTGTGTATCTGCCAAAGTTGCCCAAGTATGGCTCCAGTAATTGGAACGTGGCAGCAGAAAGCAACCGTTATGGCGGTTTCCCCAACAACATGGACAACCAGTATGAAAGTTACATCATCAACCCTATGTTCAGAGGCTCAAATGTACGCCAATCCTACCACGGCCACGATAAACAAATTCTCAACATGAGGCAAAACCTGCCCAGTTTAGCAAGCACTTCTAAGTCTTTCCTTCGAACATGGAGGATAGAGTCGTACCTCAACAACAACAATGATGCACCTTATGGTGAGAACTACGATTATCTGGACCAGTACGAGGAGAATAAAATGGCTCCTCCACAACACTCTCGCATCAGGTCATCGGTTGTTTTCACATCCACCATACCAGAACAACCGGAAACGAACAGCTACTCCAAAAATTCGGTGTCTTCCAACCAAGATCCAGCACGAATTCAGTCAAACGCTCCGGTGTATTCTTCAGCGCAGTGGAATCAGACAGCACAGCACGATGACTACATGCTAAAGAGGCGCAGTATACAGATTTTAGAGAACTCAGGAAGTAACACAGCCTATAGCTCCGGACGGGATGCATTATATGCAAGTTTAAACAGAGCCAAAAATAGACTTGCACACAGAGAGCATGACTATCAGCAAGAGGACCGATACAAACGGCACAGCTTGGCCGATCCCAGGTGCAATACGTATAACAGTGACATGAATGAGCCCTCTAGTGCGTACATGTACGCATCTTTACCTAGAAGACAGAAAATCTGCAACGTGTCTGCAAACGAGAATCCCAGAAACGAAGCGTACACGTCAAATTTCAAAGAGGACCAGCGGTCCGTCTCGCATTACGATTTCAAAAAGGCAGATGAGAGCACAACTACCTCAGGAAACATATGGCAAGAGCCTCCCTCGAGAACTGTGTCGGCATCGCTGCTGGACAGAGAGGACAGTCAGCCTTCGAAACCGAACAGCGCATCATCACAGCGCTTCTTGAAAAGGAGCACCAAGAAAATAAAATCCCTTCTCAACATCCCACAAAAGGGGGACAGCTCACCGAAGGGAAAGAACGCAGGAAGTCTTAAAATGGGAAGCAGCACCGATACGATTCTCTCAGATTATGATGACACCGCACAAGGCAAGAAATGCCACGGTAGCACTGCCAATTCCACCAAGTCCGTTGAGAGCAGCAGACTGAAGCGAGATAACGGGAAGATCCCCGGAGCTGAGAATCACTCTCCTGGTCGGGCCGGAGAAACATCTGCGCCTCGGTTCAGCACAGAAGAGCTTCATCCCTCTCAAACACCTGCAAGTGCAGAGACTTCCAAAACACAGGAACAACCCACGGTCGTTTCTCAGAATGAAAAGAAAGACTCAACACTAACCAGAACGGATCTCTTGTCAAAGCAACAAGTACCAGCAAACAGGCTGTATAGCAGATTTGAGCCGCTTTGCTCATTTGAAAGCGTGCGTTTCACAGCAGGCCAGCCAGCCTATGTATCTACACAGAGTCACATAAGTGATAAAGCAAAGAATTCTGTCTTTCTACGAAGACAGCCAATGAATGACCATAGCAGCTATACAAACCAGCAGACTCAGGGACCTGACAACAGATTTGGCCGTTTCATTCAAAGGGTTGGAAATTTAATACACAAGAATAAGTACTGAAATAACGAATGAAATGATGTTGAAGCTGAAGCGTGTCATTTTTGTACCACTACATTGACCAAATGGAATTGCAAAAATTGCACAAATAAGTATTTTCAAACGGGTTTATCAAGTGCTATTCTTTCAGTGGTCAGACTAACAGACAGTCCTGCCCCTAACTAATGCCAAGCTTCTTATGTCAAGACTGTCTCTGCATATAAAACTGGGACAGGAGCAAGTATTTTTTTTTTTTATTATTATTTTAAGATCCTAAAAAATGACACATTTTGGCTTTGAAAATGTTTACTTGAATGCATTATTGCTAATGCCAGTGTTGAAGGTTTGCAATATAACTGGTGGAAAATGCTGCAAGCACTGTTACACTGTTACTTTGTAGTAGGTTTTGTTTTATTATTATTATTAATGCTATTTGTAAAGTGAAAAGGAATGTTTTAAGTAGGGATAATTGGCAGATTGGGTCAATAATTTCTGTCACTTGAGTAATTGCTATTTTAAAACAGCACCTGAGGATAAAACATCCAATTTTGGTCTGCCTACAAGCTGTAGTAAACCATTGGTACAACTTTAAATTGCACTTCAGCATGGATAAAAGCTTCCCAGAAATAACCCAGATTGTTGTTTTAAAGTTGACATTGAAATGCTGCAACATGCACATGCAAGATAAATAAATGTTGGTTTGTGGGTAAGTGGTGCTTAGCTATCTTTAAGGGTGACCATACAAATTTAAGGGTGACCATACAAATACTGCTCTGGCTTCACACTCTCTATAAGATTGTTTGTGTCATTATTGATCCAAAAGAGTTCTCTATTAAATGTATGTTCTATTGACTCAGGTACAGTACAGTGGTAATGACAAACAGTCTCAAAATGCGATTTACTTACAACAGTGGGTCCTTTTTCTTTTTTTTGCACAAATACAATTACAATTGCTTGTAACCCACCAGGGTACTTACCAAATAAATGAATGGTCATGAAACTGCTAGATAGTGAAACTGTTTTATGATGTGAGAAAAAAGAGGCTATGATGTGCTGTGAGTTAACAAGTTAAGTTGACTTGCAACAAGTTATATTAAATAAATAAATAAATAAATAAATATATATGTAAGTGTCTAAAAGCATACGCACAATTCTATTGAATGATAAATGACTTTTAATTTAATGTTGTTAAACCAAAAGTACGAAGGAAAGGGGGGATCTATCTGTCAATCAGTTGAATGAAAGTTGTGTTTGTTATTCACACAGTATATCCAGTATATACATACACAATAGTTACACGACAGCCTATTTTTAAATCTTGGCTTACAGGACAATAAAAAAATAATTAAAAAAATGAAATAAATATGCCAAAAAGTATTTGAAATAAATGTATTTCATGCTAAGTATACTACAGATAAATGTACATATTTACGTATTTCTTAATAAAAAAAAAACAAAAAAAAAAAAACAAAAAACTTGCGATTGTACTAGCCTATACTAAACTGGCGTAAAGTGTGCTAAATTGGAAGTAGTGCTGAGGGCTTGAATTTAAAGTCAAGTCAAGTCACCTTTTTACAGCGCTTTTTACAATACAGATTGTGTCAAAGCAGCTTTACAATATCAAATAGGAAGGTAGTGTATCAATAATGCAAAAGAAAACGGTTACTAATTTTCAGTTAAAACGAGTTAATCATTGAATTCAGTGATGCTATCATCCCGCTCAGTTCAATTAGTATACAATATCGCTGGAAAATAAGTGTCCCCAACTGAGCAAGCCAGAGGCGACAGTGGCAATGATGACCTTGGAAAAAGCAAGAGACAGACTAATATTAGCGTAGATGCCATTCTTCTTATGATGCAACAAGTACATCAGGTGTTATGGGAAGTGTTCCAGGTTCCGGCTGACCTAATTATGTTGAAGTAAAATAGTTCATAAAGTCATTACTGCTGTGCTGCTGGGCACATATTAAAGACCTTTATTATTCAAAGATAATACAATCCTCAGCAATAGTGACACTGAAACACATTTTAGGCTTAAATATGTTAATAGATTTGAACTATATTTAGTTTGAAATACATGTATTTTAAATATATTACTTTTCACTTGGGTAAATTTCTACATATGCTGTATGTCATGCCATAGCATCATTAAACTAACATCTAACAGTGGACAAAAGTGTTTTTTATTTTTTTTCCTTTTTTTTTATAGATTTTTTTTTTTTGCTCTCACTTTCTGACTCCATAAATGCTGCAGTGTAATTTGACCCCTGATTAAGCATATAAAGATAAAGATAAGCATATTTAAGGGAAGCATTTAAAATATTCTGTGAATGCACTTAAAGAATGCAGAATCGAATCGTTAATCAAATTGCATCTGATTTTATTGTGAATTGTCTTGAATCGAATCATTCTGAATTTGCAAAAATCTTTCTTGAATCGAATCAAAACCCAATAAATCGTGAATCGAGTTTACCCAAAGATTGACAGCCCTAATATATATATATATATATATATATATATATATATATATATATATATATAAAATAAACATACATAACAGCTTTAATTATGCAATTATGAATGAACTCGGACTCTGACATTTTGGACTCAGACATTGCATTCTTTAAGCACAAAATTAGTTGTTCCAATTTAGCAGACTTTAAGTATACCAGTTTAGTATCCTAAAAGTACAATTGCAGGGTATTTTTATTAAACACATAAATATGTAAATGTATTTGTAGTATACTTAGCACAAAAAAAAAAGTATTTCAAATACATTTTAGTATATATTTTTATTTCGCTAGGGAATAGACATTGTTGCATATTGCATATGAAATTCATGATAATAATGTTTAACAATGCAGAGTTGTATGTAATTGGTGGATAATTTGTAGAAATTCTTATGTAATCGTAATCATAGACTACATTGTGTTAGGTTTAGCGGTGGGCTTTCATAGTAGCGGTTCACCAACAAACCTTGTGTATTCTTGTGAGATTGGTTAATGTTATCATGCAACCTCAACCCTGTATCATCCCAAGTGTGTGAAATTCAAATATTTTAATTCATTATGACAGTTATACTCACAATAATGATTATTTACTTTGGACAACTTTTACTTTGCAAAAACAAAAACAAAAACAAAAAAACAAAAACAAAAAACAATGTCCCAGGTGGGAACCAAGAGGCAGATGTTGTGCACAAATCTGTTGACCTTTCTGCTAGGTGATGTGCTTCCAGTACTTGAGCGAGAGACTGAAAATAATTTCTGATGGAGTTTAAGTCAAGGGATACAATAGACGGTATATTTGAATAATAACCTACATGATATGTTTGTCTTTACATGAAAATCTAGACACACAGTAGTTCCAAGAATTCTAACCTTTTGTGCATCTGCATAATTTCAGGATAACTCTTAGGTTAAACTAGAATTCCTGCACATTTCTATTTGACAACCTCTTTCAACAGAAAAAAAAAAATTAAAATTTATTCATATGTAAATCCTTTAAAAGAACAGGGTATTAATGTGTGCTTATTAAGGCACTGTCAGTCACCCTCAAAATTGAATTCTTTTACAAAATGGTTGTGTCCATATGACCATATCACATATTTCTACCAGCATCAAACTAGAAACATAAATGCGTAAGATTCACCTTGGTGTGTCACAGTGGTCATTAATGCATTGACTGATTATCCATCCCCTCATTTCTGGCCTTTGCTTGTTTCAAGATGTATTATATGCTTTGTGTCCTTCACATTTCAGCTTGCACATTGCTAGAGTACAACAGTATTACCTCAGTATCATACATAAAAAAAAAAAAAAAAAAAATCAAGGGTATATTCAAAATTCATTGTTTTATAATTTAAAAACATTTTGCTGCGGTGCCAGGAAGCAGTCTGGGGTTCGGTACCTTGCTCAGGGGTCTCACCACAGTCTTGGTACTGAGGGTGGAAAAGAGAGTTGTTCACTCTCCTCACCTTTAATCGCTGTAGGTACCGAGACTCGAGCCTGCTGACTCTCTAACCATTGGGCCATGACTGTTGCAGTTTCCCTTGATCCAGTTTGTATCCAGATGGTGGGTCAGTACATATAGACCACCTCTACAGGTCTGTATGGGAGTATAAACTACTTGTTTATTGGTCAGAGGAGAACTGACCCCCCGACTGAGCCTGGTTTCTCCCAAGGTTTTTTTTTTTTTTTTCTCCATCAGTGTCACAGATGGAGTTTTGGTTCCTTGCCACTGTCACCTATGGCTTGCTCAGTTGGGGACAACAATTAAATTGGGGACAAACAATTTATTAATTTGGAACTATTGATTAATTTCCTCAAATTATTGAATTATTGATATATTACTTTCCCATTTGATACTGTAAAGTTGCTTTGACACAATTCGTATTGTAAAAAGCGCTATATAAATAAAGCTGACTTGACTGCCCCTTAACATGTACAATTAAATTCTGTCTATGGAACACTTGTTTTAATAGAGCTACAGGCAGTAAATTTAAAGCAATTTTCCACTGCAAAATCTAATTTGCATTCACAGCATAAAATTCATATGGGTGGTAAGGGGGCCAATTAAGGACCAGGCACCAATTAGGTAAATATCCATACCTATATTTTAAGTCAAGTCAGACGTAATTGTATGCCTCCTTTTGCAACCCTTCAAATGCAGCTTTACAGAAAAAAAGTGTAAGGCACACATAAAAAAAGCTCTATAATATTTAAATTAATTATATCCATTTATTTAATAGGATAAGACGTTATTTATTGTCTTTACCAGTTGAACGGCTACATTATATATATATACAGTAGTCAACATAACAAGCTATCAGTTTTTATGTCATGTCATGAAAACGCCCGTGTTTCGCACTTCAAAAAAAGAGGCAAAATGTGTTGGACTTAATGGTTTAATCAAGTACATCAGTTCCACATTAATTAATTAAGTAACACCAACATAATTTGGCTGCGTAACTTGCACATTGTCAAATCAAGTTTTTTTTTTGAAGTGAGCACATTAATAATTCTCAATGTGATTTTACATGGTTCCCAGGACCCGCCCTCAGCCTAGAAAGAAAAGCTCAATGTAACTGAAACAGATCTAAATCCCAACATAACTGAACACTAAACACTATGAAGTCTCTTCCATTTCTCATTTTGCTTAAACACAAACACAAACACACGCACACACACACACCACAGACGTAATGGTTTTTCTACTGTACAAACTGCATTTTCTATCCTTATACCCTAACCCTACCCCTAACAGGAAACCTTCTGGACAAGCACAAAGAATTGAATATTGCCATCTTCTGGACATTTTGTCCCCATTATGTAGGGTATATTTAAACAACACACACATACATACTGTACATTAAATAAGCCAATTCATTAATTAATTAATTCATTTATTTACTTAATTTTGCTATAAACAAAAGCTCAATAATAATATAAAGTTAGGATTTTCACTCAAAATAAAATTATTAAAACTATTTTTTAGATATAGTAAATCAAAGTAATTGTGCTTATATTCTATGTATGTGTTTAAGTGTGTTCTTGCAGGTGGGTGGGGAGTTAATAAATTCTGCAGACTAATATGAGTGTCAGTTTTTTTTTTTTTTTTCCTTTTTCAAATGAACGCTACAGTATGCATCATGTACAACATAGATACATATGTACATTCATACATACATACACACACACAAACACACATACATAAACCAGCCAGTAGGCTATTTGTTCTGCACATCAATTTAAACAAAACAGTGTTTATTATTATTGTTATTATTAAATAGGGAATGCTATTTGGTTTCATTCAAACTGAATAAATGTAGGCTATAAAAACGCGCTTTTTATGAATGATAGGGTCCTTTTGCCTCGTTCAGTGTATAAAAGGTAGCCTATAGCAGTTACGTAATTAAAATCTAGTAGAGCACTAAAAAGATTAAATTATTTGACATTTAATGCGACATAAGTCTGACACCTATACTTGAATAAACGCGAGTATTCTCTTGAGATATAAAGAACCAAGCACTTCATGGCTTCTGTAGGTTCGTACTCTGAGTTCAAAACGCTTCTCAGCCTTGCTAACTAATTGTTTATAGGCTGAGAGGTCCACAGTGCGTCACGACGCCATCCAACTCTCAGTTTTATCCCCCTTCTCCCTCTCTCTCTCCCCTCACTCATGCGGTGTCAGTCATCCGCGATGCTGGAGAGGGAGCCCGGGTCCGCGCGAAACATGTCTGGGATCACCGCTAATGACGCTTGTAATGAGTGTTTAACATCAGCGCAGCATTTGAACTCCACGGAAATTTACACCCACTCTCATATTGATGAAGATGATGAACTTCTCAAGTACATCTGGAGGGAATATTTGCATCCTAAACAATATGAATGGGTGCTCATAGCTGGATATATCATAGTTTTCCTCGTTTCTCTGGTCGGAAACACATTGGGTAAGTTTGTTTGAAACGTGTAAGTAACTCAGAAATATATTTCAGCAATGCTTTAAAACGTTTTACTGTCAGACGAATACCCTTCTACAGGTCTGTCCATCATGTTCGCTACATTGCTTCTTCTTTGCTTAAAAACAGTGATATTCATTACGTGTATGGAGTTTTAAAATCATTAATGCTACTAATACATTTTAACATTTTTAACTGAGATGCACTCGCCTTATTCATTTAGATTATTATTATTATTATTATTTTTTTTTTTTTGCAGTTTCTGCTAATTAAGAATATTTGCATTCTCACACACACACATTATGGACCATACATGCATCCACAGTTTTGTCACAAATGTCAAGCCTCCAGCTTTCTTTCTTCTTTGACATTTAATCTTTTTCATCCCAGTCCTCTGGCAAATCAAATCAAGTGCTGCATTGCTCTTTTACCACATGCTACATGTGATGGATCTCTGGAATTTTGGTTTAAAGACAGAATGAATTTAATGCTGTGCTTCAAAATGTTGAGAATGGCTCAGAATCATTTTGCTATCACTTCGACATTTTAAGTTTTCTCAAGGAATTTAGAAATGAACTAATTTTGGCATATTAATCGGGGGTCTCTTGAAATGCTAATTTACTTAGATTGTTTTATTCACATCTTTAATGTGCTATTCTCTTTAAAGGTGCAGTGAGTGTTTTTGTTGCATCAAAAATAATTGCAGTCTACCTTAACCACTAATTTGTTGACCTGTTGTCCAACAAACAGGAAGAAGAAGGAAGCTTTGAAACGACAGGCTTTACTTTAAAGGAATATTAAAATGTCATTATATACTCACCCTCCTGTTGATCAAGCCCTGCTGTTATTTTTTTTTTCTGTTGAACATCAAATGTTTATTCATTTATTTATTTATTTATTGAGAAGATGACAACAGTTCATAGTGCATGCTATTTCATTTTCAAAAAGGAAAAAAAACAAAAAACAAGAAAAAAAACACCAAAAGGCACCACAACAATAGTGCAAGTCTGAATTCTGTCTAAAATTCAAGGTTAAAGCCTTCTGAAGCTAAGACTAGAAGTTATTATGATGTAGTGATGTAGTGTTATAATTGTTGGGGAAAAGGCAGTGCATGGAAGTAGCTGCTTTGTCTAATAATGTTTTGGCAATAAATAGTAACATGTTTTTCTCCTTTCATATAAAGAGGAGCAACCTATTGAGATTCATATGCAATGGTGAACACAGGCATCGGTTACAAAGCATAATGCAACATGATATGCAGAATCCTTTTTTTTTTTTTTTAATTATTATTATTAAGTAGGATTTAAGTTGCATGTAAATCACATTATCATACTCTAAAACAGATAGAAATGTCATTTGCACAATTTTCTTTCTGGATATCAAATGTTGTTTTTTTGTATTTGTCTTGTGACCACATGTCATTGATGGCAATCTCTAACTCCACAATATTTAAAGCTATGATGAAATACAAGGTTTTGAGTAAATAACAGCCTACATTTTGTCTGTTCCTATATAGGTATATTGGACATTCAGCAGTCAACAAACTGTACTCAACAAAATCTGCTTTTCTGTCTTTTTTAAAGCTTGACCAATTTGTTCACTAATCCTAAACTAAAAATGGTTAAACTAAATCTAAATTAAATGGCCCTAAGTTAAATATATTCACTGCCAACTAAATTTTATGGGTTAAGATAGATAGCTCTTTAATGTACAATTACAATACCACTTTTTACAGTGTAGAAAAGCTACATAAAGATTTTTTTGTATACAGTAACAAAATGGCGTGTGGGTTCGGTATGACAGCTTTTTCTCATTCTGGGATTAGTTATTCTCTCACATTTGCTCTGATATGAGATGAGTCATATCCCAATGATAAAGCAGTTAAATGAATGTGATTTCAATATGGATTCATTGTTGTATACAATATTACATTACATTCTCTGATAGCCATATCCGCAGGTTATTACTTTGATAAATGCATGTGGAAGGAAGATAATGTAATTTCAGAAATATTCAGATAAATTAAATTGAAAACACTACTTTATTCAAATGCAATCACAATTAATCACAGTGAATGGTTCTTTTAAGTGGAGAAGAGGTTAATATATATGCACTTCACAGTGCAAATGCTCAACTGTGTGTGTGTGTGTGTGTGTGTGTGTGTGTGTGTGTACACATATATATATATATATATAAGGTAGGTAAATTCACCTTATGTATTAACATCTAAATTAACTGGTTTTATTGGTCAAAAAATGTTATTTAATGTAATTGACACAGTCCAAATGAATATGTCTACACCAATGGATGTATGAATGTACAAAACTATTTGCAAACACACACGCGCACGCGCACATGCACACTTACACACACATCGTGGGTCTCCATGTTTTATGGGGACATTCTACACGTTTAATGATTTTTTTATATTGTGCAAACTGCATTTTCTATCCCCTTACCCTCATCTTACACCTAAACCTACCCCTCGCAGCTTTTTTCAAAACACTTTATTCTGTATGATTTAGATTTTCCTCATTTTCCTCATTTCCCAAAAAGGGAAAGGATTTTAGATATTACCATCATTGTGGGGACATTTTGTAGGAAATATCTGAACCAAACACATGCATACATATAAGATTATTACAAAGTTTTATGCCAATTTATTCATTTAAATATTTCAAATGTACAAAAAATGGCATCATTTAAACCATGTTTAATAGGTTTTTAGAAACAAATTAGATGTATGAAACAAATTAGAAATCCAGATCTAGTTGTAGCCATCATGGTTTTTGTTCTGGTGTAAAAAGGTGACTGTGTTTGATGGCTGAATGTGTCAGCATTATGTCCGGTTCTGTGATTGTTTCTTCTGGTAATTCCATTCTAACAAGTGAGGCTTTCAGCAGAATGATAAAGAATATTGAATTACTGTGCTTTGAGTTTTAAACATTAGCTCTTTTCATTCTCTGCTCTCTCTTCAAAGGTTACTTATATCGTCTTATAGCAATTGTGCAATTATGCAATACTCTAGCAGGTGAGAGTTCTGTCGCAAAGCTGCTTTGATAAGTGTCACTTTTTTTTTTTTTCCTGGAAGAGCACCGATGTGTGTGTGTGTGTGTGTGTGTGTGTGTGTGTGTGTGGGGGGGGGGGGGTGGGGGGGCAGGGGAGGGGGTTTGGGGGATTTTATCAAACAGCCAGAGTAGGGGTGGGCACATGAAACAAGTGGAAAGACAGAAATAGAGCTAGATGTACTACTACTGTGAGGATGCTTTGAAAATGCCCTATGTGCAGTAACAGTGCCTCCACTCTGCCGCTAAATCAAAGCGTCTTCATGCGTCAACTGGAAATCCCTCAAGTCCAGATTTTTCTAGTATGGGGATGCACTGTAATAGGAACGTAGCCATGCTGTGAACATTCTGGGATGGGGGTGTAATGGTCTTTTTACCAAAGGGAATTAAATAATCAAAGGATTTAAATGGATTTAAGGGAATAAAGAAAAAGAAAAAAGAACCATTAAAGTACAATAATTTTCTTTAATAAATCTGAACTATTTGCCAATTAGATTTTTATTTTTCAACAGGCTAATAAATGAATGAAAGTGAATGTGTGGATAATATGCTGGAAAAGCAAACCAGCTACATTCAGTCATGATTTACATGAATCACATAATGGATTCATCCTATATTTTCGGTTCAAAATAGTGAAATTTGACAATAAATCAAGTTTGCATCATGGATATTACTGTTGGTGATGTCAAATATTATATGCTCCCTTAATCTTACCTCACACTATTTTCACTGAAGCGTTGCTTTGGAGTTCATGTTTGGTTTCTGGGAGCAGTAAATCAATTTTTTTTATTTGATTGGCCATGTCAGTCATTTTGGCATTGATGAGTCTCAGCCATGTCCATTGGAGGGGACTTGTCCCCCTAAATTTCTATTCACTGACCATTGAGCATGACCCTTGGGAATGAGGAAAGTTGGCAGCCAAACTGGGAAATGTTCCAACACTAATATTGCCTGGGGCTTCAGGTCATTACATCACCCCATCTTCTGCTCTGCCCTCTAGGCTGATTCAACAGCTGTGTCTTCAGTCATTCTCAGGTTCCTTTACAAGCCCCAGTTCTGGGAGCAAAACATTCAGTTGATTAACTCTGCAAACCTCTTGTTCATGGGTTTCACAAAAGAAACAGTAAAAGAGTAAAATAGCCTTTAAAGACCAAACGATTCTGATAAACAAGAAAAAAGGGAACATTTGCACATATCATACATTAATGGCTTATCAGGACACTCCAATGTACAGCAAATATTCAGGACTGAGTCACAATACAAACCATTAATACTGAAAGCAGATAATAATGTGTCAGTGTTGGCTTTTTATAATCTTTAGTTTCTCAATTGTTGAGAAGCAAACCAGTATCAGATATTAACAGTCTTCTGATATTTCATGTGTGCAATATAGAGACACTAGGCTTAGTCGTCACTTACCCCAGTGAATATTTCTGAAGGGAAGATTCAATTTTCTGTGACAGTTTTACAGCATAACAACTTAATCTTTCCTATGACCTTGTATGGCCCATATTGCGTTATCAATTTATTCTTAATCATAGACATTGTTAATATTTCTGATTCAGAACACACATTGTGTTTGTATCTGATATCTGTGTTGACTGTGTTGTGTTACATTTGCAGCAAAACATAATAAATATGAACATTCTTACCAGCTAAATCAGTTTTTTTCTGTAATCTGTGATACATAAACTTTTATTATCCTGTCTATTTTACCCAGTGTTTCAATGCTATTTATTACATTTCTATTCAGTACTGTGACACAAAGCAGATTTCAGTTTTTTTGGCAGTGACCTCTGAATTATTGATTTCATTAGGTGCCTCACTAAATATGCTAAATAAAATCAACATTAATCAGCTGATGTCATTAGCTGCTTATCTGTGACTGTGTCAAGGCAGTTGGTAATCCACAGCTATTTCATGTGTTATTCATGAGCTACCCAGTCCTATATTTATATTTACATTTATTTTCTGCATAAATGCTTTCTAAACAAACCCATTTACAGAAATGTGCATACAGCATCATAACAATTAGTCATCATCAGGCTAGAACAACATTCAAATCAAGGTAGCAGAGATAGTCTTTGATGATATAGATGATAAGTATTTTCAGTCATGTCTCATTTAGTATAATAGTCTTTAGAAGATCCCTGGTCAAATCTCAAATACAAATACAATTCATAGAAATCAATCTGTTCAAATCAAGTCCTTGCAACTTTTTTAAAAGTGAAATGTCCCATAAATGGCACTGAAACAGATAAGCATGTAGGAACATTTTATTATGTTTCATTTTTGAATGTATTGCGGCAGCTCTAAAACAAAATTTATGGTGTGTGGCCGTAAAAGGTTAACGCTCTTTTGTTCTTGAAAATAACGAAGCCTTCCACCTACACTAAACCATTCACTAAACCTAACCGATAGTTAACAAAAGCAAGCGTGACATAAGAAAACATTTAATTTCATTTAATTTCATTTTCATTTGTCTCTTTTACGTTTGGCTATGGTTTTTGCAGCCACAAATTGTTTTTTAAAGTGTCTTTCTTTTCAGTTTGTTTTGCAGTTTGGAAAAACCATCACATGCGCACAGTGACCAACTACTTCATCGTGAACTTGTCCTTCGCAGACATCCTGGTCACAATCACATGTCTTCCTGCAAGTCTTGTGGTGGACATTACAGAAACCTGGTTCTTTGGACAAACCCTGTGCAAGATACTACCTTACTTACAGGTGAGGAAGCTGACAACATATGTACTTTTGACACTATATTTCGGTTTCTTTTTATAGGAAGCCCTTTCAAAATGAAGTTTCAAGTGTTTTGAGATCTGTACATCTGTGAATTAGGACACCTTTGATCTTGAACATCTATTACTTCTGACACATCAGTAGACCTACCAGCAAACTCTACTGCTAGAGGCTGTTTCTGCTTTTTTTAAGGGATTGCTTTGCTTCCTCGTCAATAAATCATATCAACAGCTTATAGTCTTTGAATTTTTTTTTTTTGAGCTAGAGATATACTGCCATAAATGACATACTTGTCAAAACCAGTAGATGGAACAGATGGAGTGCCTGTAAATGACAACATTGTCCCTCTGGTCATTTTTTAAGGTATTTGAGGAACACATTTTCTTAACCTTTATTCTTGGAAGGACCTGATAGATGGATTTTAATATTTCAGCTGTCATACCCTTTACAGTTTGAATGCTACAAGTTCAGTCATATCCCTGATATGGTTATCTTCCCTAGTTGGATGACTGAATATTAATGAGAGTTTTGAAGTTATCAAAACTGAAGAAGCAGCTGTGAGCCATGGCTGCAGCTGCTTCAAGTGTTGATATGTTCCTGAATAAAATCACTTGTTTCTAATCACATTCATGCCTTTTGACTCCCAAAGAGAGTCACGTTAGTTTAATGCCAGTATAATGTAGGATGCTTGCATCATGCAAATACGTGCCAGGTCAAACTTCTTTGAGATGATGTTTAGAATGAAGCCAGAACATCAAAAGCAATTCTACTTGAGCAGGACTAGAGTATGGAAAAGTCTAATGTAGATGCTATGCCAAAGCGTTCAGACATTCTGAGAATGGAGCACTTCAAAAGCAAGTCTGTTGGAAATTGACCAATTTGCGCAGAAGACATGCATTGAAAATCAAGCGATAATCATGTCATCTGATGTCCTATTGTTTTTAAATAGGGTACTGTTCTGTAAGAAATGGAATTTCAACAATTCACATTTACATTATATTAAATTATAACACAATCTAATCTAGAATGCTTCAGTTACAATGCAGTGCAGTACATGCATGTATTTATGCTGCACATCGATGGTCACCATTTCAATTTTTTTTTAGATTTATATTTATACATTTGGTGGCATCACTGCTCCTCTGTTTTTAGCTGAAGCTGAATTTTTTTTTACTTTTATACCATTGTTATCATGAGGAAACTGCAGGGAGTTCATGAGTTGATGAAAAAGTAATAATGAATTACACTGGATGTAAAATTTAAATAAATGAGGCTGTGTGATAATTGCAATATGATTTACTGTGAACCAAGCTGCTCTGAGACGCTGAATACAGATAAATTTAGCGTCTCAATCTCTGCTTGTGCTGTTAGTTTAACATGCATTTGTGAATGCATTGTGCACTGTTACCTTACTTTAGGTATTTGCATTATTTCTTGGCCAGACATTTTTGTGAACAGAAGTTACCTTGCTACCTTAAATTTACATTTTTTAGTCATTTAGCAGACGCTTTTATCGAAAGCGACTTACAAATACATAAAGAGATTCATCTTAAAGAGGCAAACAGACACAGGCAGTGCTCATAATACCAAGTTTCAGGTATTCATTCACTCATTCATTCATTCATTCAAATATTGTTGAAAGAGATGAGCTTTCAGCTGTCAGGAAATCAGCATTCTGGATAGGGGTAGGAAGATCGTTCCACCAGCCAGGAACAATGAAAATGTTCTAGAAAGTGATTTTGCACCTCTCTGTGATGGTACCATGAGGCGTCGCTCACTAGCGGATCTCAGACTTCTGGAGGGGATGTAGATTCGTAATAGTGAGTGGAAATAGGCGGGTGCAGAGGCTGTGGTTGTTCTATATGCAAGCATCAATGTTTTGAACTTGATGTGAGCCACAATTGGTAGCCAGTGCAAGGAGACAAGGAGAGGTGTAACATGGGATCTTTTGGGCTCATTGAAGACCAGTCATCTGGTCATTTGTAGAGGTTTTATTGTGCATGATGGAGAATCAACAAGAAGAGCATTGCAGTAGTCCAGCCTGGAAATAACAAGGGTCTGGACAAGAAGTTGTATAGCCTGCTCTATTAGAAATGGCCTGATCTTTCTGATGTTGTGCAATACAAACCTGCAAGATCGAGCAGTCTTTGCAATGTGGTCTTTTGAATGACAATTGGTCATTAAAGATTATACCCAGATTTCTGACCGAGTTTGAAGGGGTAATTGTGGAAGAATCCAGCTGGACGGTGAAACCATACTGTAGGGTTGATGATTTTTTGTGTCTTGTGAAGAGCTCTGTATATTTTAATTCTGTAACTTAAAGCTCAATACTACACTTACATGGTTACAAAGTTGTGCAACATGCAGTATGTAGTTTTAAAGGGGTAATCTGATGCAAAATTTACTTCTACATGGTGTTTGCATATAAATGTGTCTTTTAGCAGTGTGTGTCACCCTGATGTATAAAAAACATCCCCCCAAAACTAAAACAGTGTCAATTATGAAGCCATTTTGATTTTACTGCCCACAACCGCTGACAGACTGTCCCGTATTAGCATTTTTATGTAGAAGTGAACATGTGTCTTTATTTTCTCCAGCATCAGAGTCACTGCGGACACAGTGAAGTCATTTTGTTTTTGATGGTAACATGCCACTGAATAGTCACAAAACAGAAAAAACAGGTGGAGTGAGCAGTAGCTTGTTTGCATTTTAAGAGATATGCACCAAAATGGCTCACTTTGAACATTATGAATTTTATATTTTATCCAGTATTACATATTTGATTTTAACATACAAACATAACAGGAATGACTATTTTACATGTATTCTTGACATATGCATTTAAAGAATGTGTCTATCAATGTGCATGTCTCAGTTACGACCAGGTTCATAACAATTTGGAAACCTAAATATTTCTAAAACTCTCTCATTTATATTTGTAACTTAATTCATTATGGGGACGTTCTTTGTCTGGCCATAATTCTTGTTTCACACTGTGGTTTGTGGGATTCTATCCTCTGTCTATTGTCTTCTAGACAATCTCTGTGTCTGTATCAGTTCTGACACTGAGCTGCATTGCCCAGGATCGCTGGTACGCTATCTGCCACCCCCTGAAGTTCAAGAGTACTGCCAAACGAGCCCGCAAGAGTATCGTTCTGATCTGGCTGGTTTCCTGTGTGATCATGATTCCTCAAGCCATTGTCATGGAATGCAGCAGTCTGCTCCCAGAGCTCACCAACAAAACAAGCCTGTTCACAGTGTGTGACGAACAGTGGGCAGGTAAGAGATCTTTTTAGCACTGAAGCTTCTCCTATCAGGGCACAGTGGGGCTATATGCCATTTAAGACAGGCCATTTATTTTTGCTGTGTGAGCGCAGAGAGTTAGATCGATTGCAACCTGTAGAACATAGTTTGTGGCTAAAATTGTATGCTTTCATCAATAAAGTCTTGATGCTTTGAGACCAATCTCACAATCAGTCTTTAATAAGAATGTCACAACAAGAAGATTTTACTTTTACATAATAACCAATTTAGCTGGTGTTCATGGTATATAAATGTTGGTTATAAAAGGGCCAAAGTTATTGTTCTGAATCACATTAAGTAACATTTTGGCTTGTGTCTAAAGAAAATTTATTGATTTATAATACACACACACAAAAAAAAAAAAACATGTTTTGGTTCAAACTTTAAATTTGGATTTAATATTAATCTTATCCCAAATCATACAAAGATTTATTTTTATCACAAAGACCATATTGGCCACAAAACCAGTCACATAGACCTTTTTTTTTTTTTTTTATTGAGATTTATTAATCATAATAATAAAATATTTGGCCGAGATGTAACTATTTTAAAGTTTGGAATCTGAGGGTGCAAAAAAAAAAAAAAAAAAAGAAAGGAAAGAAAAAGAAAATAATAATAAAAAAAAATCACCTTTAAAGTTGTCCAAATGAAGTTCTTAGCAATGAATATTACTAATCAAAAGTGAATGTTTGATATATATTTATGTAGGAAATTTACAAAGAATCTTCATATGATCATATGGAACATGATCTTTACTTAATAACCTTTATAATTACGACTTTTGGCACAAAAGAAAAAATTATAATTTTGACCAATGCAATGTATTGCGGCAAATATACCCGTTCTATTTAAGACTGGTTTTGTAATTCAGGGTATAGTATGATTTGTTCATTAATTCTCTGTGTCTATTGCATATTAGATTACTTTGTATTCATGATTATGATTTTTGAACATCATACTATCATGTCCTCTTTTACATTTTAGAATTAGTCACTTCATATCAACATATTATTATAAATAATGAAAGCCTCATACTGGCAGTGGTTTGGGCATATTTTTCAGTAAATTCTCCTTTCAGTTTAATAAACTGTGAAATTTGTCAAAAGCGGCACTCCAAGTCAATTGAGCCCAAAGGCACATTTTTCTCTTTTTCTCCTAGTTGCTGTACCATCTTGAACTATATGTTGGTAGAAAGGGAAAAAAAAAAAGATTAAGACTCTTGTATGGATTCAAACATTTATAGTGCTGTGAAGCATATTCCCTTAAAAAGATTAAATCTGTCTGCATTGATCGTTGCCTTGCTGAGCAAAAAGACTCCATGACAGATGAAAAGACTTCAAAGCCATAGTGCGGTTCCCTGATGAGAAACGTGGGCTGTCCCCCCTGATGAGTTCTCACAATGGTCCCCAATGAGTCAGTTATGCCACAATGACAGCAGTCGGTATGGAGAGGAGGTGAGGGCCCATGAGATGATTATTGGGTCAAACTGTAATCTCCCATGTGGCAGACAATTTGCTGGACGAGAAAATAACCTTAAATCACCAATATCGAAAAAAGAAAAAAATTATAGCACCAAGTCAAGGATTTTATTGCAAGGTTACGATTGCTGTTACAGCAGCTAAGCAAATGAGGTTAAAATTCAGATTACTAAATAGCAATATTTCAGTGGGAATGGAATAAAGGAGTTAAGATTGTCTTCGTCTTCCCCTATATGAAATACTTAATAAAGCAGGCTTAGACAGACATTTTTTTTTATTTGCATTCATATTATTTACCTTAAAATCACATTCTTGAAATTTAATATTAAAGCGTAGAGACTTTTAAGCTGAGGATTTTGAAAGACAAAGTGCAGGGAAGTTCATAATGTTAAAACAAAACATTTTCATATTTCATTAAGTTATTAGTTAAAGTCTTTGCATAATCCATTTTGAACTAAGCATTTTTTTGCCAGATCAAAGACACCAAATCTGATTTCACCTCATTGTATATGCCTTAGCACTATAAATATAAGATTAAAGTAAAATCAAATGTGGATCTTAGAAGTCAACATCTCCACTCTTCTGGGGACTGGCAAATTAAAAAATCTCTTAAAAGAGTCTTCTCAATAATTCTTTGACTCTCCAAAGATTTTGATGCTCTGTCACTAATTTGGAACTGTTCTCTGTAGGCTGTAATGAATTGAATCTGTTGTGAAGCTGACAGTATGACAACCGAAGCAATTTTGGCCCTTTGTGATGTCGTGCTGCCATTGCGGGTCACAGGCTTGGATTTAGCCACAGGTGTTTGAACAAATCACTGTGCTCAGAGCAGGTGTCAATCACAATAAATTCAAGCAGATTTGCTAAAGGGTCTTGTTGTCATTGCCTGCTAGAATACCACTTTATAATATTCTCCCTAGGGTTGCTGCACAATTACTGTGATAAAACCCAGCTCTGCTAAATATTAAAACCTGGACTGTCTATCTAAACAGCATGAGATGCTTTTGAAGAAATTTGTCACTCTAAATAGGATGTTTGATAAAGTGGTAAAAGCAATTTAAAGACCCACATTGATAATAAGACTGACAAGTACTCTTAACGCTTACTGCTTTTACAGCACACACAGGAAATGACTGTTTATTTTTAAATTCTGCAAGCCCATTTTCAGAGATAATCACAGTGTCTCAAGTGTCTAACAGGCCTCTCTGTGACAATGGGGAGATGATTCAAAACACACTTCTGTGTCCATTAAATTACTATTTGTTATCATATATTCTCATTTGCTGCTTTTTCTGGAAATGAGTAATGAAGTTCTATGAAGAACAGATTTCTTCTGTCTGCCATTTCCCAAAATTTCTCCATGACCAAACTTCCCTCATGATCATGTCCTTGATTTTAGTGATGAATATATATATATATATATATATATATATATATATACATTTAAAATTATTAGTGCTAAAGCCTGAGCTGAAATCAAGCTTTGATCTGCCAAAATGTTTATTTCCAAATGGTTTATGCAAAGATTTAAAAAAAAAATCGAGTGAATTAAATATTCATTATTTGTTCATTTCACTCCAAACACATATGGCTTTCTGTCTTCCAAACTCCTTTTTTTCCCCCATGCACTTACAATGAATAGGGACTAAGGGTTCCTGTATATTTATACCTTCTACAGCTTAAGTGCAAATATTTTACAAACAGAAACCTGGATAACATGTTTTACAATTTTTCAAAAAAGGAAAATACAAAAATAACTGCCTTTGATACTGTATTCTTGGTTCACTGAGATGTATTCATGAGTATTTATGAAAATTTTTTTTTTTTTTTATTCAATAAAGTTGCTCTTAAATAAAATAATACCATTCACAAAAGTGATCTGAATGAGTTTCAGAAGATATAAAATTTTTAAGTACTATGTTTATGATATTTTAAGTTCAAAAGCCTTGAAAGGTCCAGAGAATCATCATAAAATCTCTTCTGCTCTGAATTGCATTAATGTAATTCATATACATAAAACCTAACATGAAAGCTTTTGCAAAATGAAATGATGATTCACATTTTTGAGCAATGGATGTAATTAGATTTAATGTCATGATATTGAAAAGCTAATATGGAAGTTGATATACATATGAAAAGATTTAATAACGTCCAGGCCTGCTACATTTAATTCGTAAAGTGTTCAAGAAAGGGGACATTTGCATTAAGTAATTGGGTTTACAGTAAGTTGAAATCATGGATGCTGATTGGTCAATACAGCATTGTATTATCCAGGTAATACAACATTCCTGCTATACTAAAAGCTCCCTTCACTACCTTCACAAAAAAAAAAAAAAAACTCTCTTCTCCTTTTGGTTACAGAATGTCATGTACATTTGACTGATCTTATTGTTTGATCTTTTCTTCTGCAGATGAAATCTACCCTAAAGTATACCACACCTGCTTCTTTATTGTCACTTATTTTGCTCCATTATGTTTGATGGTCCTGGCATACATTCAGATCTGTCATAAACTGTGGTGTCAACAGGTATGTCAGCGTTTTTGACTTAACACTTACGGTTAAGCCCAACTGCATTTATTAAAAGGCCTTTTTTTTTTTCTGTAAATTCTGGCTTTGTTCCAAAAACAAAGAGATCTGCCTATCTGTCTCCTGGCTATATGCGCATGTGCATTTTAAGGTAGCATTGTAACTGAGATGGAACTTACCTGACTAGGTTTTGGAGTTTGTAGTGTTAGGTTTAGTTTGCTTTACTACCAACTACACAAATCTAAAGTCTTTACTTTTGTGTTTATTGCTGAAAATGTGGCTATATAGGCATAGTTCAGCGGGTCTAAATTGCTGCACCAAAACCCATAACACAGTGCTTTATTCCTGAGCAGATTCCTGGAACATCATCAGTCCTCCAAAGGAAATGGAAGTCGTTGCAGTGTTCTGCCCATGCTGTGGGCTCAGGAGAATCAGTGAAGGTGAGGACCAGCACCGTCTCAGCAGAGATCAAACAGGTGAAAGCCAGACGGAAGACAGCACGCATGCTGATGGTGGTGCTGTTTGTGTTTGCACTCTGTTACCTGCCCATCAGTGTTCTCAACATCATGAAGAGGTAAGCACTATGTTACTTGGCAGAGATGCTTATAACACACCAATAATGCCTCTGCGTAAATCTCAAAATGGCTTATCAAGAACATGTCTTTGTAACAAAGTTAAAAAAAAACAAAAAAAAAAAAAACAGAAAATTTTGCATAAAAACAACAAAGCTTATTGTTTTGAAAATTAAGATTTATCTTTGCATTGTGATGCTATTCTAAGTATTCAAACTCAATGCTTTATTGTTATTATTGGTATTAGTCATCCGGTATTTAAAGCATGTGTGAAAACACGCATCTTGATTGGCTGAACGTGAGGTTAGCTGACGTAGCATTAGCAAAACTATAAGAAAAACACCTATGTCACAGAATTCCTAGCTTCTTTTTCTTCGGGTAGCCATTTGTTTGAGTATGTGAAAAGTCCATTGTGTTAGAACTGACAAACAAGCATTATAAGGCAGTGTATTCCACAATGCCTTCATTTCGAGTATGTTCCATTCATGCCATTGTGTCTGCATCTTCCAAGGTTTCTTGTCGACTCAAACCATGGCGTTCGCAGATGGATCTGGTTGATGAATTTGAGATTAGCTCTGGCTTTTCTCTTGCTCCATCGCCGGATCCAAGGACTTCATTCTATATTCTGAAACTTTTTTTCTGATCAAGATGAGGACCTATTTTCTGCTGCCTCTGGTTCAGAGGATCTGGGTGGAAGCATTGGTACCATGAGTACCCCTCAAGAATTAACATCACAAGCTTTTGAGGAAGGGCTTGAGGTGGTTACTCAAGTGGTGGACAAGCTCAGTTTAGAATGGCCAGATGAAAAAACTGAAATAAAAGGGAAAAGTAAGATAGGGTGGGGTTTGGGGGTGTGTCTACATTGTGTCTCATCTCTTCCTTGAAGCTCTTTAGGGGATTTTTTATTCACCACCTAACTTATAGAAAACTACTAGAGAATTACACCTGCTTTCTATTCAAAGAAATTAGAATGTTTTGAAGATGCTTAAAGATCTCTAGTAAGTTAATTTTGGGGTTTGCCTGATGTTACGTCATGTCAGGTTCCTCAGTATATAAACTCCAGCAGCACCACAGGCACTTCCTCTGGTTGCATTAATGACTGGCTTATTTTAGCCAGGTTAAAATTTCTGGGGTTGAGATTAAACATCAAAAAAAAAAGGAAAAAAAAAAAGACTATGTTTCTGGAGGTGGTGTAGGATTCAACTTCTAAGCAGGCACAGTTGTCTCCTGCTCTATTCTTATACCATCATGAAGGATTTTAGACTGGGTTGAGAAATTTCTTTCTTCCAGTACCAGAGGTTAATTAAGTCTCCCTTATCCTTCTTTTCCACCATGTATTGGACCCGCCTCCAACGTCTACGAATATCTGGGTTAGATCTTAGTTAAAGGATGTGGTTTAGGGTAAATTCTTCAAGGTTGTTTGGGTCATCTGAAGACGGTGTAATTGGACGGTTGTTCAAGATTGCCACCAACTCACAGAACACAGTTAACAAAGATTCATCATCCAGTGCATTCTGTCTTACCACGGAACAGAGCACCCTTTTGACCTCCCGCATCAAACGCTCCCAGACTCCACCTTGATGTGCTCTGTGAGATGGGTTGAAAGTCCACTTAATTCCTTTCTGTGCAAGAGAGCATTGGATTTTATTTTGATTCAGTTCTTTTAAAGCTTGCTTTAATTCACTGTTACTAACAAAGTTAGTTCCATTATCCGATCTGATTTCTTTGATTTGCTCTCTGTGACATGTGAATCTTCGAACTGCATTTAAACCCACATAATTGAATTTCTGCTTCTTCTGCTTCACTTGCACCCATCCAACTTTTGATTCCATCAAGAAATTCTTTAAAACAAATTATGGTTCATACCAGTCAGAAAGATCTGCTTCCTTTTTGTTTTGGTCTTTCAACAAACTTTGAATGGCAACTTGTAAATCCATGACCTCCACAAAGATAAAATTAAACTTTTCAACTTGGGCATTAACTGTTTCCTTATTTTCACCAGCTTTAATGAGATTATTATTTTAATTCTGTTTCCGTGTGAGAGCTCCAAGGTTTCCTCTTCGTTTAGCAAGCAACTAAAAAAAAACTTTCTTCCTCATTTACTTTCATTCATTTTAACTTAAATTCTTTTTTTTTTCTTGTCTTGCAAATCTTCAAACAAACTAGTTAATCTTCAACAAACAAAGCATTCAGATCACGACGGCTAAGTGTCTTTCTTTTAATCTCATTACTCACAGTGAAGCAGCGAGGCATATATCCATCCAGTTTCCACAAAGTTCATATCATTTGCTCCACAATTCGTAATATAAATCCAACGTAATCCACAAATACACAGTGTTTGACTTGATGTTTAGGCCTTTCTTCAGGCAGTGGAAGAACGGCAGTAGGTTTAATTTTGTTACACACTTCATTACACAATACAAATTTTATTTCTTAGAGTTATTTAATTTTGATAACTGATCAACAAAACATTGATTAAAATCAATTTAAACATAAATACAAAACAAAAATGTAAAAAGGAAATTAGTGAGAAGTTTATAGGAGTTGCCTCACCAAAAAACTCATTTTATTTTCTTCTTCTCTTGTTATGTTGCACATTAGCAACATATTAGTGCATTGCTGGGTCATTGGTTTCTTTGTGGCTACTTGAATATTATTAAGTAAGCATCACTCAAAGCAGTAAGTAAATTGTTTTATTTGCCTTGAAATTAGCTGTAACTTAATAAAACCTACTAAGTATAACAACTGACAAGTAAAGATAACTAATTATATCCAAGTAAGGTAAACTGTTGAATTTTACAGTGAAGCAGGCGTGCATATAAGTGGTCCGCAGGTGCACATGCACGAACAAAAAAATAAAAATAAAAAACATTGTGTAAATAAGTTCAGGCCGCTCATTCGCATACCAACATGGTTGACAGCTGTTAATGCACAATTGCCATTTTAGATTGACAAAATGTATAAGATTTCTATTTGAATTGAAAACATAAATCTAGCCTGTCCACTGTTGTTTTCAAAGCACAATACAAAAGTGTAACATTTCACTCACTGACACTCTTCAGACGGCAGCACTGAGCTCGGCAGAGCATATACTTGCCAAAATAAAAACTTGCTGATTTAAGTTTGCCAATGATACAAATTCATATACATATAAGTAACTATTAGCATTTTATTTGTAAATTTACTATAAAATAATTGTATTTTTATTTAATACTCCATTTTTATTTTAAAATATAATAGTATTTACACACTTTATTTTGTTATAAATGTGGCCACAGGATAATCACACACCGGACCAACAAATATAGGAAGGGTTATTTATTCCTTTTAATCAGTTAGGAGTTTCTGTTTCTTTTTGTTTAATAAACCAAAATCAAGTGCCAGAATATCTTCTGTCAACAAAGCGAATTTTCCTTTGAATACAATAAAGAAAATATAAAGCACAAATTTGTGTGTCTGACTTTGTACAGTATCAACGAAAAATGCAGAACCTCAAACACTAGTAATAATAATAACAATAATACGGTAGTGGCACTCTGGAAAGAAAACACAAAAACTTAGAGCTGTACCAAAAGTAAAATACAATAATTTTCTCAAACAAAGAAATGACAGTGCAAATATTACTCACTTTTTCCCGTTTTACGTATGGTACACTCAAATATTTCACTCCTATTGCGCAACTGGCTCTTTCTCACGTGTAGTTCGTCATCTCAGCAACACTTGCACATCCACGCGATCTTGCATCGTCTATACATGCAGTGTGTTATTACAGACGCACCCACACATCAATGCGATCCCGCGTCAAAATCCACAACTACAAAATGATGTAAGATTTCTCTAAGCAGAAATCAACAGTCATCCACAGCCGCAGTATATCTCTGTCTCTTCCTGATTGCATATGCGATTACTGCGTGACGTGATGACATCACCCGCTTTTCCTTATAGGACCCAGAGCTATATCGAAATATTTATTAGAAATATTTAAACTGCCCTTAAACATCACTGGGTCACATTCTCCCCTGCGTCAGGGTAAGCGTCCTTGATTACTCATTTAGGACCAGAGTACTCTTGACCTCTTTTACTGCTTCCCTAAACAGAACAGAACTCAAATTAGCTAATATCTGTGAAACTGCAGCCGGACTTAGAGCCGTATTGTCCAGGACAGACCTTGGTTCATGGTACATATTCGAATGCTGTCCTGCATTTGCCCTTTTACTACACCGGCGTGGAGCAGCAACCGAAAAGGTTGGGAGGCTAGTAGCTGCCTCCAGCATCTCCTCAGTCTCCAAGACCTCAGCAGGCCTCAGCAGCTTGTCTGATCTTGGACAGTGTCTGAATCAACTGCTTCTCCACTGAGTCGCACGTCCTGCAACTGTCCTACACCTGGTTGGCCAACAGACTGAGTGCAAGGAAATGTTTCTGCAGGTACCTGAGACCATCCTTCCCTCAAAACTACACCCTCATCTGAGGCCTCAGACTCCACTCCACTGAGAGATTCTGATCTCTCATCTTGAGCCTTAGGCTTCCTCCTGGGGGCAGGAGTAGGAGGATTCACACAGGACCTAATGTCCACTCTGTTAACTCTCTTTGTAGGCCCTCCCTCCAGCGGCTCCACTGTATAGGTGTTATCCAAAATCCCTACTACCCGATATACACCTGGGCCCCATGCATCCTGGATTTTGTTACGACCTATTGGCCTATTTCTCAAGTACACCATTGCTCCCACCTCAATCTTCGGGCAAAAGATTCTATCTCGGTGCAACGAAATGCGCTCAGCAGCCTTCTGCTCAGAATATTCCTTTGCTCTAGCATGAGCATCATTGAGACGCCTTTGGTGGACTAACAGCCAGTCATGTTTCTGGTCTAAAACTTGCTCTCTTCCCAGCAAAGCATCCACGGGCAAATAAGGATCAACCCCAAACAACAAATAATAGGGCGAATACCCAGTAGTCGCATGTGGTGTTGCATTATATGCGTAAACAAGCTCTGGTAGGTATTCAGGCCAGCGACGTTTCTTTTCAGGTGGCAGCGTCCTCAGTAAGTCATGTAGTGTCCGGTTGAACCGCTCACATTGAGCATTGCCAGTTGGGTGATATGGCATAGTCCGGCTCTTTTTTACTCCATAAAGCTTACAAAGTTCAGCCACCACCTCACTTTCAAAATTACGGCCTTGATCAGAATGCAGACGTTCAGGGACACCATACTTCATAAACCATTCCCGAAGCAACACCTTGGCAGTGGTGTCTGCTTTTTGATCTCGTGTCGGGAAGGCCTAAGTGAACTTTGTAAAGATGTCGGTGACTACAAGAATATATTCCCTGCCATCGGACGCCGGTTCCAGCACCATAAAATCCACAGCAATTACCTCCAGAGGCCTAGAAACCAAGAATGATTTCATGGGAGGCTGGACCTTTGGCTGTGGTAGCTTGGTCATCACACAACGCTGGCACTCTTTAATCCATCTGTCAACATCCTGGTGCATTCCTATCCAGAAACATCGGCACCTCAACAAGTGAAGGGTACGCTCCAGGCCTTGGTGTCCCATGGAATTATGCACAGATTCCAGAACAGGCTTCTTCAAAACAAGAGGTAACAAGAGCTGATAACATTCTCCATATCGGACATCCTCAAAGACACGGTACAGTAAACCCTGATGCTCCTTGATACTGTCCCAGTGTTTCAGCATTGACCGAACAGGCTTTGTCAGAGCTTTTAGCTCCCTCCCACGGGGTCTTTTCTTTTTATCCCAAAATTTCCTGAACTCGCTAATAACAAAGTCTTGCTGTTGGAAGCGGAATAGTTCATCAGTTGAGTAGCCTGGAAAAGCGGGGGTATTTTCTTGACCAAGTCCGTTACCAACATTAGAGTTGGACACTACAGCTCGCATTTGCCTCACTTTACAGCTGTTTGTCCCAGCAGCCACAATTGCCTGGTCTACGTCTAGGCCACGGTGAATCCTGCCACAAACTGCCACACACCCATCATACTCCACATCTTCTGAGGCTGGTTCAGGCTCCCCTGCGAACGGCTGTTTCGATGCCCTGGACGATAATGGACATCAAAGTCAGAGACAGACAACTGTGAAATCCATCTTTGTTCAATTGCGCCAAATCTTGCTGTTTTCAAGTGACACAACGGATTATTGTCGGTTATCACAGTAAATTTGGACCCCAACAAATAACCCCGAAATTTTTCAACAATTGCCCACTTAAGAGCAAGCAGCTCAAGTTTCATGCTGCTGTAATTTCTATCATTTTTTTCAGCATCCCTTAGCCGTCTACTTGCAAAGGCAATAACACGTTTCGCATCTCCCTGCTGCTGGTATAAAACTGCCCCCAGGCCATGGCTGCTCGCATCCGTTTCCACAATGAAAGGCTTAGAATTGTCAGCCACCCCCAGGACAGGTGCACTAGTCAGTTTGTCTTTGAGTGTGTCAAAAGCTGTTTGACACTCTTCAGTCCAGCGATTACCTAAAAAGACATTAGTTCTGCTGGGGCTTTCAGTGGTCAGGCAGGAATTTACCACGTCATGCAGTGGGCCAGCTATCTTGGAGAACCCCTGAATGAACCTTCTGTAGTAACTACAGAGCCCAAGGAAGGATCTCAGCTCCTTCAAAGTAGACGGGACTGGCCACTGTTTTTTAACTTCCACTGTCCGTGGATCGGTGCCAATACCGTCGGTGGAAATCCGGTGTCCCAAGAACACAGCATCTGACTGAAGGAAGTGACATTTGTCCAGCTTGACCTTGAGACCAGTGTCCTGCAGTCTCTTCAGCACAGTCTCCAGACGTACCAAGTGCTCCTGGAATGCTGAGGAGTACACTAGGATATCATCAAGGTACACTAACAGTATCTGAAAAACAAGATCGCTCATGGTGGCCTGCATTAGCCTTTGGAAGGTTGCAGGTCCATTGCAAACCCCAAATGGCATCCACACAAATTCATATAGGCCAAATGGTGTTGAAAAGGCCGTCTTATGCCTGTCTTTCTCCGCCACCACCACTTGATGATAGCCGCTTGCTAAATCAATTGTTGAGAAGTACCGTGCCCCCTGTAGAGCAACAAAGCTCTCATCAATCCTTGGTAAAGGAAAAGCATCTTTTTTTGTTTTCTGATTCAATTTGCGATAATCTACACATAGCCTGATGCTGTCATCTGTCTTATGTACAAGCACAATTGGCGATGCATAGGCACTGCTACTCTCTTGTATGACTCCTTTACGTATCAGTCGTGAGATGTGATCCTTTACCTCCCTATATTGATTTGGAGGGATCCGACGGTAAGGCTGTGTGACAGGCTCCTCATCAGTTAAGTGAATTTCATGTGTGATCTTGTCTGTGTAACCTAAATCCTCATCCTCTAGAGCACAGATATCAATGTACTTTGTCAACAATAACCTGAGCTTAGCTTTCTCATACTGGCTTCCACCAACATCAATCTTTTCCAAGATTCCCTGTACACTGTCTTTGCTTTGCTCATCCTTCGCATACAAGGTCACCTGTTCAAGGTCAGCTGAAATTCTCTGAAATCTTACTTCATGTTTCTCTGAGCTGTCAACACACTCCACCTTTGACAAGATACCCAGCCGGGTCCTGGGCGACAACAACACGTCCTCCTGAGAGAAATTCAGAATTTTAACAGGTATACTAGGACAATTTGTGTCCACAAGAGAGGGGATGACTACCAAACCTCCTGGCAATGGAGTACTGAGAGGTTCCAACATCATAGGACTTCCCTCCCCAACACTCCTGTTGAGGCCTGTAGCTGTAATTGTCACAACTGATTCTGCAGGTATGTGCTCCGTCAACTTTCCAGCCAAACGCACAAAAGATTTCCTGCTCACAGTGCAAGCCTGTGCTTTCTGGAACGCATGCCTCCAATCAGAATCTAATTTCCCCCCTAAAGTGGTATCAAATTCTGCCTGGACCAACTGTCTGCACTGGCTGATTATATTCATCCCTATGATACAAGGTACTGGGTTTCCAATGCTTGCAAGGTCTTTAACCACTAGAAAACCACAGTTTGAAATCTTGATTCCCATTGTTTCCACATCAACCTCTAAATAGCCCAGATACGGTATGTCAAGGCCATTGGCTGCTGTGAGCTTTAACCAGCCAGTCGTTGATAGAATGTCGTCATCTTTGCCACACAAATAATTTCTGAAAAACTGCTCAGTAACTGTGACTACCTGTGTCCAATAGGCCTTTGGTGCATACACCACAAATTGAAAGCTCTACCACAGGGCATGCACCAACAGCACGTTGCAGTAACTGGTCACAATTTGGAGTTGTGTCTTTTGAGTTAGTCTGCCCCCCCCCCCCCCCGAATTGCCCGACTCACAACATCCGGTGGTTCTCGTTTCCCTGAGAGTCAGAAGATACAGGCCTTGCTGCTCTAAAGTTCTGCTTCTGAGGACAATTCTTAGCCACATGTCCCGCAACTTGACACTTGAAACATATAGGCTGTCCATCCTCTGTGAATTTTGGCTGTGACTTAGGCCGAGGGGTCTCTACCTTGGCACTAACACTCCTTGCAGCCAAATTCTTTACAGTTTGAGTCAGTTCATTAATGGCTTTTCCTTGCTCAGCTACCACTTCAAGAACGTCCTCCAAGGTCACAGTTTTTCTGTCTTGCACTTTAAGAACTGAACACTGTGTCATGTTACTACAACAGCGTGACTTACTTGTTTTTGAATTCACTGAGGGCGCTTCTGCACACCAAAGCTGTGCTTCATCTCACACTTCGATCATAGTACAATTAGGATGGTCTCACACATATTTGCGAAGTTCTCTTCGGGGGTGTGTCGTGGACACCTTCAACAAATTGATCTCTTAATGCCACCCTTTCATTCACAATAGCATCAGGAGAACATTTCAGAACTGAGCTGAGAGCTTGTGACAGGGCATGAGAAAAATCTCTTATATTTTCCCCCTCAAGTTGTTTCCGACTATAGAAACTGTGCAAGAGCTGTGGTGTGCTGCGTCTGTCTCTAAACGCCTCCTTGAGGTACTCAAACAAATCGTCAACCCCATCAGTTGATCAGTAGAAATACGAATACGGACCTCTTCCAAAGCTGTCCCCCCTTAACAAAGACATGACAAAATCAAATTGGTCTTGATCAGACTGATGTCTGGCGCGCAGCACCCGCTCTACTTCCTCAATAAAGTCATCAACTGACCTGCCATCTTTCTCCATATCACCACAAAATGGTAAAACATGCCTTTCTCTAGGAACATATACATAGGATCTCTGATTTAATGCAGAAATTGCAGCCATGGCTTGTTCATGTTTACTCTGCAAGTCTCTGAGTTGGTCTGTTAAATCACCTCCATTACCATCCCTACTTTGTTCCGTTACATCCCCCATTTCCTGATTATCTTCGGAAACAGACATGTTAAAATCTCAAGTCCTCAAATGTCTCTATGCAAAAATGTATAAAGGATAAGTAATTAAAGTCTTCCTGGTCGTGTGTCACAGTCGTTGGACAGCCTCCTCCAGATGACCAGCCGATAAGCTCCTGCTGTATCTTGATGTTCCTTGACAGTCCGCCTCTCTCCTCACTGCAGTCACTCCCCGACTCCAGAAATCTTCCCGTTGCTCTTCACCACTACCGTATTATTTTACTGCATTTTTCATTGCTCTCTTAATTCTCCTAACTCTATTGGAATACCCCACTCCTGGTACCAAAATTGTGGCCACAGGATAATCACACACCGGACCAACAAATATAGGAAGGGTTATTTATTCCTTTCAATCAGTTAGGAGTTTCTGTTTCTTTTTGTTTAATAAACCAAAATCAAGTGCCAGAATATCTTCTGTCAACAAAGCGAATTTTCCTTTGAATACAATAAAGAAAATATAAAGCACAAGTTTGTGTGTCTGACTTTGTACAGTATCAACGAAAAATGCAGAACCTCAAACACTAGTAATAATAATAACAATAATACGGTAGTGGCACTCTGGAAAGAAAACACAAAAACTTAGAGCTGTACCAAATGTAAAATACAATAATTTTCTCAAACAAAGAAATGACAGTGCAAATATTACTCACTTTTTCCCGTTTTACGTATGGTACACTCAAATATTTCACTCCTATTGCGCAACTGGCTCTTTCTCTAGTTCGTCAGCTCAGCAACACTTGCACATCCACGCGATCTTGCGTCGTCTATACATGCAGTGTGTTATTACAGACGCACCCACACATCAACGCGATCCCGCGTCAAAATCCACAACTACAAAACGATGTAAGATTTCTCTAAGCAGAAATCAACAGTCATCCACAGCCGCAGTATATCTCTGTCTCTTCCTGATTGCATATGCGATTACTGCGTGACGTGATGACATCACCCGCTTTTCCTTAAAAGCCAGAGCTATATCGAAATATTTATTAGAAATATTTAAACTGCCCTTAAACATCACTGGGTCACATAAAAAATAATATTATCACCATTTTTAATTATTATTTTTTTAATAGTTCAATTTAATGCGTGGCCAAAAGTTTTGGCAGTGACATAAATTTTGTGTTTTGAAAGGTTTGCTGCTTAAGCTGTTGTGGTGTTCATTCACATTTCAGTTTCTAGATTATTGTGTAGAGTGATCAGATGCATTTTATAGAATTGCTAAAAGCTTCATTGGTATAAAAAATTAACTTTGCACAAAAAAACTAATTTAACTGTTTTTTGATCCTGACACAAAATGATCTGCTAACACCAAATGAGTAATATCAGCAGCACATGTGAAAATGTGAATGAGCACTAGAGCACTAGTGAAATCACTATCATGCCAAATAGATTGTAACAGCAGACTGATTGCTATAAAAGAAGGGAAGAAGGGCTTCCAGTCATTGTGCTCTTGTTAGCAATGGATATCTCCAAAGAAACATGAACAGCCATCATCGCTTTGCATCAAAATGGCCTCACATGCAAGGAAATTGCTACAAAGAATATTGCAACTGAAAGAACCATTTACCGGATCATCAAAAACTTTAAGGAAAGAGGTTCAACTGCAGTGAAGAAGTCCCAGAGTGTCCAGCAAGCGCCAGGACTGCCTCCTCCTGAGGGGTCAGCTACGGAATCGTGCCACAACCAGTGCAGAGCTTGTTCAAGAATGGCAACAGGTGGGTTTGAGAGCATCTGCACGCACAGTGAGGACTTTTGGACAATGGACTGGTGTCAAGAAGGACAGCAAAGAAGCCACTTCTCTCCAAGAAAAACATCAAGGACAGACTAAAATTCTGCAGGAAGTACAAGGCTTGGACAGCAGAAGACTGGCGCAAAGTTATTTTCTCTGGTGAAGCTCCCTTCCGACTGTTTGGGACATCTGGAAAATCGATTGTCCGGAGAAGAAAAGGTGAACGCTACCATGAGTCCTGCGTCGTGCCAACAGTGAAACATCCTGTGACCATCCATGTGTGTGGTTGCTTTTCAACCAAGGGAGTGGGCTCTCTCATAATTCTGCCAAAAAACATGAATAAAGAATGGTATCAAAACATCCTGCAAGAGCAACTTCTTCCAATGATCCATGCATTTTTCAGCATGATGGAGCACCATGTCACAAAGCAAGAGTGATAAAAAAAAGTGGCTTGAAGATCATGACATTGAAATTTTAAATCCTTGGCCAGGCAACTCCCCGGATCTCAACCCCACTGAGAACCTGTGGTCAGTCCTCAAAAGGGAAGTGAACAAGCAGAAGCCCACAAATTGTGGTCAACTCTGAGAACTAATATGGCAAGAATGGATCGCCATCAGTCAGGATTTGACCCAGAAGCTAATATCCAGCATGCCAGAGCGAATTACGAATTAAGGTTATGAAGAACAAGGGTCAACACTGTAAACACTGACTCATTATTATAATTTTTTTGCCAATAAAATCCTTTAAAACTTAGAATGTGCTTATCATTGTTTTTCAGTATACCATAGAAACATGTGGAAAATCTATAAATGCTGAAGCAGTAAACTTTGCAAAACAAAATTGCCAGAACTTTTGGCCATGACTGTACATGCAGTGTGAGGACCAAAACAAATCTCCAAGTGCTCTTATGAGAACCAGGCTGAAAATTTTATGCACACCCCTGGTAATAAGACTTTAAACAGATTGACCCGTGTTTCCTTACAGTAATCAAATCAACCCCTACACTTCTGTTTCTTTAATATGAACTCAATATGAATTTCCGACCCTCTCATATGAATTAAAATTTTAATGACATTTGCAAGCATTTTCATTTACATAAAATAATGAACTGTTAAAGGGTCAGTTCACCCAAAAATGAAAATTAACCCTTCGCTAAGCCTTGCCCGAAAACCGCCACAGGCCAATCATGGTTTAGCAACCGTAACTAGGTGCGGGAGGTCTGTCAAGCTTTCGAGTGAGGGAAACCTGCCGAAGCATTGTGCGTATGGATTGTGTAAAGCCCTGGTCAGACTACACGTTTTTTTGTCGGTTACGACAAATGTGTCAGATTATGCGATTTTGGCTCATAAGATCTTGTCGTGTCGTGAACCAGAAACATGTCAGACTACACAATGCTACTGGAACATTCATCGAATGCTGTCATAACAACGTGCATGCTGTCATCGATACAGCGGACACCACGGTGCTCTGAGTGTAAACAAACAATGCTAGCAAACAGCGTGTTTTGCCCTGTTTTGTCTTCGGAAAAGCCCCAAAAAGAAAGGCGACCTGACATTAGACACAAATCTGGATTGCATGACAGGACAGCATGGACTGTCAAAGAGAACTGAGGTAAAATAGTTTATATTTTACCTTTTTTCACTTTGTTGCGGTGAACCTCATCATAAATGCGAGAGTATTGTTGCCGTAGCTCCACAAACATTTCCTCCATTGTAAAATTCTACCTAGCAGGACTGATGCCATTGTCCCTATTTCATTTCGGCAAGTTTGAAAGCTTGTACGAATGCGTTTCTGTGCTTCTATTGGCCACTGTCACAGATGTGATGGAACTTGTTGTTTGGGAACTATAGGCTTTAGCTTCAAATTTGATTCAATTATTTTCAAATTGGTTGCATATTGTGTCATAGATATATCCCTCAAATGCATACTGCACTCCCTTTTGTCTTGCTCTCTCAGATATTTCACCTGTTCGTCAAAAATTACTAATTATCTCCTTGGGAAAGTCTGACACCGGTGCATACATACTGTAATAGACTTGCCAGGCGCAAAAGCTTGACAGGCGTAGCAACAGTAACTAAGGAGGGTGGGGCTTAGCGAAGGGTCAATTGCCCCATGATTTACTCACCCTAAAATCATCCTAAGAGTATATGACTTTCTTTCTTTTTTTTTTTTCTCAGACAAATGCTATCACAGTTATATTTAAAAAATGTCCTGGCTCTTCCAAGCTTTATAATGGCAGTGAATAGTGGTTAGTGGTAGATTTTGAAGTCTAAAATAATAACTGCCATTATAAAGCTTAAAAGAGCCAAGACATTTTATAGACATTATAACTCAGGTTGTATTCGTCAAAAAAAAAAAAAAAAAAAAACATTAGAAGTGGGTATACGCAAAGCCACCTGATAAAGAAGTGGGTATACGCCATATACCTGTGTATACCCTCCACTACACCACTGTGTACAACAGTGTCAGCTCGCACTATCCGTCACCATCTGAATGAAAAGGGACGCTATGGTAGGAGACAGAGGACACTACTGCTGACATGAAGGCATAAAAAAGCAAGACTGGAGTTTGCCAAAACTTATGTGACAAAACCACAATCCTTCTGGGAGAAAGTACTGTGGACAGATGAGACAAAAGTAGAGCTTTTTGGTAAAGGACATCATGGCTCTGTTTACAGAAAAAGAAATGAGACCTTCAAAGAAAAGAACACAGTCCCTACAGTCAAACATGGTGGAAGTTCAAAGATGTTTTGGGGTTGCTTTGCTGCTTCTGGCACTGAATGCCTTGACTGTGTATCATGAAATCTGATGATTACCAAAGAATTTTGGGGTGCAACGTAGTGGCCAGTGTCAGAAAGCTGTGTCTCCACCAGCAGATCAATGACCCGAAACACACTTCAAAAAGCAGCCAGAAATGGTTACAAACAAAGCACTGGAGAGTTCTGAAATGACCAGAAATGAGTCTAGATCTGAATCTCATAGAACACCTGTAGAAAGATCTCAAAACAGCAGTTGGAAGAAGGCATCCTTCAAATCTGAATGACCTGGAGTTTGCAAAAGAAGAGTGGTCCAAAATTCCAGTAGAGAGGTGTAAGAAACTCATTCATGGTTACAGGAAGTGATTGATTTCAGTTAATTTTTCCAAAGGGGGTGCTATCAAATATTATGTTAAGGGTGCCAATAATTTTGTTCAGTACATTTTTGGGGGTTTTGTGTGGAATTGTTTCAGTTTTGACTTTACTTTTCTGTTTTTTTTTTTTTTGTTGTTGTTTTTTTTGTGTGTGTTGTTCCAATGCAAACAAACAAACAAACAAATAAATAAATAAACATGTGAGTACCAAAACTGTTGATAATTTTGGCTATGACTGTATACATATATAGAGAGAATCATAGGTTTTCTGGATGAGTTATATCCATCAATAGCATTGACAAGTATTTCCGCACTAGTTTAAGATGCTTTGTAGACATGCAGCTCAACAAATTCTCTATTTATTCAAAAGGTAAGAAGCTGTTTTTAATGGTTGCTTTTTTAATGTTTTTGTCCACCTGTCTGCAGAGTATTTGGCGCTTTTAAGAACACAGACAAAAGAGAGACTGTGTATGCCTGGTTCACCTTCTCACACTGGCTTATATACGCCAACAGTGCCGCCAATCCAATTATCTACAATTTCCTCAGTGGTGAGTATTTGACACCTTTCCACTATATCAGAGATTACAACACAATTCTGGTTGTGGAGACCCACAGCAATGAATATTTTGAGTGTCTTTCTTCTTTAAACCCCAGATTGAAATCATCATCATGCTAGCAGCTGTGCGAATTGATCTGGGCGTGTCAAATAAGAAAGACATACAGATGAGAAATTAAGAACAACTGCGCTACATGTCATTTCCTCCATCTGCTGGTCACACTAAGGCATCGCACCTTTCGTTCTCTACACACTGCCTGCAAACACACTCAAAACTTCAAAGCTTTGAAATGCCGTTTACCCTCCAGAAACATCCTGCACCTTTTCATTTCAAACGAGCATGCTAATTATTTCTTCATTAGCATTGCAATATTCTCTTTGTGCACTGTAGTACAGGTTTGATAATACTGAGCACATCATTACCTGGTCAAGGATGCTTTAGACATTATTTAGAGCCGCATGGATGATTTTGTGTGCCTACTGAAGATGAATTAATACATTTAATCCCACCAGCAGAGTTGGGTAGATTACTTACAAATTGTAATCCGTTACTGATTCCAAATTACAGGACAAAAATTGTAGTTAGTAACATAATTCATTACATGACACATTTTAGGTAATATAATCAAATTACTTTTAGATTGTTTTTGTCCTTACTCATATATCACATTGGTTTAAATAGGATAATATTGTACCATAATGATGAAAAATACAAAGAGTAAGAAAACATATTCCATTTTTTGTTGCATTTAACAACATGAAGTGCTTTAAATATATGAATATTATGTCAAGGTTTCCCAAACTGGTGTTTGTGTAGGAAATGCAGGAGGTTTATGAGTTAAATTAAAAACTAATAATTAATTAAATCATAAAAAAGGTTACATTAAAATAAATCATTGAAAAAACAAACAAACTATAAACTAAACAAAAAACATACTAAAAAAATGTATTATGCCATTAGACCATAACTAACACCAGAGAACCAAATAATATGAAAATGTGATACTTATTTATATATACAGGTCCTTCTCAAAAAATTAGCATATTGTGATAAAGTTCATTATTTCCTGTAATGTACTGATAAACATTAGACTTTCATATATTTTAGATTCATTACACACAACTGAAGTAGTTCAAGCCTTTTTTTTGTTTTAATATTGATGATTTTGGCATACAGCTCATGAAAACCCAAAATTCCTATCTCAAAAAATTAGCATTTTTCATCCGACCAATAAAAGAAAAGTGTTTTTAATACAAAAAAAGTCAACCTTCAAATAATTATGTTCAGTTATGCACTCAATACTTGGTCGGGAATCCTTTTGCAGAAATGACTGCTTCAATGCGGCGTGGCATGGAGGCAATCAGCCTGTGGCACTGCTGAGGTGTTATGGAGGCCCAGGATGCTTCGATAGCGGCCTTAAGCTCATCCAGAGTGTTGGGTCTTGCGTCTCTCAACTTTCTCTTCAAAATATCCCACAGATTCTCTATGGGGTTCAGGTCAGGAGAGTTGGCAGGCCAATTGAGCACAGTAATACCATGGTCAGTAAACCATTTACCAGTGGTTTTGGCACTGTGAGCAGGTGCCAGGTCGTGCTGAAAAATGAAATCTTCATCTCCATAAAGCTTTTCAGCAGATGGAAGCATGAAGTGCTCCCAAATCTCCTGATAGCTAGCTGCATTGACCCTGCCCTTGATAAAACACAGTGGACCAACACCAGCAGCTGACATGGCACCCCAGACCATCACTGACTGTGGGTACTTGACACTGGACTTCAGGCATTTTGGCATTTCCCTCTCCCCAGTCTTCCTCCAGACTCTGGCACCTTGATTTCCGAATGACATGCAAAATTTGCTTTCATCCGAAAAAAGTACTTTGGACCACTGAGCAACAGTCCAGTGCTGCTTCTCTGTAGCCCAGGTCAGGCGCTTCTGCCGCTGTTTCTGGTTCAAAAGTGGCTTGACCTGGGGAATGCGGCACCTGTAGCCCATTTCCTGCACACGCCTGTACACGGTGGCTCTGGATGTTTCTACTCCAGACTCAGTCCACTGCTTCCGCAGGTCCCCCAAGGTCTGGAATCGGTCCTTCTCCACAATCTTCCTCAGGGTCCGGTCACCTCTTCTCGTTGTGCAGCGTTTTCTGCCACACTTTTTCCTTCCCACAGACTTCCCACTGAGGTGCCTTGATACAGCACTCTGGGAACAGCCTATTCGTTCAGAAATTTCTTTCTGTGTCTTACCCTCTTGCTTGAGGGTGTCAATGATGGCCTTCTGGACAGCAGTCAGGTCGGCAGTCTTACCCATGATTGCGGTTTTGAGTAATGAACCAGGCTGGGAGTTTTTAAAAGCCTCAGGAATCTTTTGCAGGTGTTTAGAGTTAATTAGTTGATTCAGATGATTAGGTTAATAGCTTGTTTAGAGAACCTTTTCATGATATGCTAATTTTTTGAGATAGGAATTTTGGGTTTTCATGAGCTGTATGCCAAAATCATCAATATTAAAACAAAAAAAAGGCTTGAACTACTTCAGTTGTGTGTAATGAATCTAAAATGTATGAAAGTCTAATGTTTATCAGTACATTACAGAAAATAATGAACTTTATCACAATATGCTAATTTTTTGAGAAGGACCTGTATATATATATATATATATATATATATATATATATATATATTTTAATCTCAGTGGTACTTCAAGTAAATATATTAAGTGAAACAGAATCAAATGACAAAAAACGGTTTGTGAATTTGTGTATTTTAATGTGCTTGAAAGACAAAAGGCTTCCAAAGACATAGAAATACATGGTTAAATAACCTACAGACAGAGCTGGGTAACTGATTACATGTAATCTGGACTGATTCCAAAAATGAAGTACTTGTAATTAGAGTAAGTTACAGTTTAAAACACTTGTAATCAGACTACAGTTACTTTTTTTTATGGATTACATGATTACATATTATTCACTCAATAGTAATAAATGATTCATAAATCATTGATTCTATCTAATTTCTCTTTTTATTATCTTATCTTACTAAAATAGACAATTATATACACTCAGAGAGTCCAGTTTTGTGGACATTCACACATAGACTAGTCATTACTCAGGTGGTGAAACAGCATTTGACCACTGGATTTACAAAAATCATTTGAGGTTTAAGAAGGGTCTAACTCTGTAGGTTATTTAACCTTGTATTATTGTCTTTGGAAGGCTTTTGTCTTTTGAACTTAGCAATATTAAATATTAAATTATTCACATTATTTTGTATTTACATGTAATGCAGGCATTCCAAAACTTTTTGTCATTTAAACCTTATTCACCAAATGTACTTTAAGTATATATTTTACTTTAAGTAAAATAAATATTTCACATTTGCATGTTGCATGTTGATTAATGGTCACATATTTAAAATTATTAAAAATATTATATGTGACCCTGGACCACAGAACCAATCATAATATTTTTTTTTTTTAAGTTGAGATTTATACATCATCTGAAAGCTGAACAAATAAGCTTTCTATTGATGTATGGTTTGTTTTGTATATGACTTTTTTGTATACTGCATGAGACAGTATTTGGCAGAGATACAACTATTTGAAAATCTGGAATCTGAAGGTGCAAAGAATAAAAATATTGAGCAAATCACTTTCAAAGTTGTCCAAATTAAGTTCTTAGCAATGCATATTACTTATCAAAAATTTACTTTTTATATATTTACGGTAGGACATTTACTAAATTACTAAATATCTCCATGGAACGTGATCCTTACTTAATATCCTAATGATTTTTGACATTAAACAAAACAAAAAAAACAAAACAAAAAACAAAACAAACAAAAAACAAACAAACAAACAAATATATATATATATATATATATATATGTCAGGTTTTGGGACTCTTTTTGTTGTGTTTTGATTTGGTTTAGTCCTGTCTGTGTTTGTTTCCTTCCCCATGTGCTTTTGACTGTCACGCCCCTAGACTGTGTTTGTTTCCTTCCCCATGTGCTTGTGTGACCTAGTTTCTGTCTTCCGTTGATTGGTTTATTTAGTTCAGGTGTGTGACCCAGTTTCTGTCTGTCTCTGATTGGTTAATTCGGTTCAGGTGTCCCTCGTTAGCTCCCCTATTTAAGTTCCATTCTGTTCAGTGTGTTTTGTCTGGTCTCGTCTATGTATCCATGTGTTGTGATCCTCCAGTGCTGATTCCTGCCTTCCAAGGTCATTAAAAGTCTGCTCTACGTTCTCCCTCGTCTGCCTCCGTGATTCCCCGCAGCACATCCTGACAATATATATATATATAATTTTGACTCATACAATGTTTTTTTGGCTATTGCTACAATCTTTTTTAAGTAAGTTTTATTTTAATTGTTATTTTAAAACCCTTGTAAGGAACTTTGATTTAAAATGATTTATTTTAATTGTATTTTTTTAATGATTTAATTCATTGTTAGCTTTTTATTAAACTTGCAAACCCCCTGCAGTTTCTTAACAAACCCTAGTTTGGGAAACCTTGATGTAATATAATGTTTAATCATGTATTCCAATCAATTACAATGAATGGAACATTTACAACAAATTTACATCATTATGATACCAGAAAATCCTATTTAAATCAATGTGATAAATGAGTTAAATTGAAAGTAATCTAAAAGTAATCTGATTTTATTACCTAAAATGTGACCCTGGACCACAAAACCAGTCATTATAAGTCGCTGGGGTATATTTGTAGCAATAGCCAAAAATACATTGTATTATGCATTTTCTTTTATGCCAAAAATCATTAGGATATTAAGTAAAGATCATGTTCCATGAAGATATTTAGTAAATTTCATACTGTAAATATATCAAAACGTAATTTTTGATAAGTAATATGCATTGCTAAGAACTTAATTTGGACAACTTTAAATGCGATGTTCTCAATATTTTTTATTTATTTTTTTTTTGCACCCTCAAATTATAGATTTCCAAATAGTTGTATCTCGAACAAATATTGTCCTGTCATAACATGGAAAGCTTATTTATTCTGCTCTCCGATGATGTATAAATCTCAGTTTCTAAAAAATTGACCCTTATGACTGGTTTTGTGGTCCAGGGTCACAAATGTGTAATGTAACAGATTACGTTACTGACTACAATTTTTGTTTAGAGATCAATAGTTGATGCCATGAAGAAACACTTCTTAAACCTGAAATGAGTGTTGTAAATCCAGTGGTCAAATGCTGCAAGAGTTTCTGAATGTATATAAGCAGGAAGCTATTTTAGAAAGTAAGATGTAAAAGACAAAAAAAAAAAAAAAAAAAAGGAATTAGGGAGAATAATTTATCACTATTGTGTAAATAATATGTAATCATGTAATCCATAAAAAAGTAACTGTAGTCTGATTACGAGTATTTTAAAATGTAATTTACTCTAATTACATGTACTTACATTTTGGAAGCTGATTATGGATTTTTGGAAGCTCTGCCCACCAGTCACATCAAAATGTTGGTTTCAGCTTGAAAGGCTAGCTGTTCTACCCCTAAAAGTACATTATTATAAAAAACTGCCATGACTGACAGGGTTGACAGGTTGCTCTTTCTGAAATGTTTGTGTTAACGACTGTCTGTTATCAGTCCATTATTTGTTCCGGCTTATATAGTAAGCATGCCCACAGGCCATGCAAACCTGTCAGTGATAACAGTTGTGAATGTAAATAAAATAATTAAGTATCATTAGTTTACACTGGAGCAAGTATATATGTTCACATTTGGGAATGATGGATGAGACGGTTTAATCCTCACTAATCTGTGTGTGGACTGAAATGGATTAATAAAATGCTTAAGGTTAATTTGATGTTTTAAATCAAATGCTGATTATTTTTCCTTGCAGGTAAATTTCGAGAGGAGTTCAAAGCAGCGTTCATCTGTCATTGCTCCAGTAGAGATGAGACACACAAGGAGAGAGTGAGAGTGAGAACCAGCACAGATAGCCGCAAATCCCTGTCTACCCAAGTAAACAATTTTGACAACATCTCCAGGATATCTGACCAGGCTGTGTAGCTCCATCACCAGAAGGGTTTGCTGGGTTAATCCTACAGCGTGCCACTTCACCAGTCACGACTGCCGACTAGAAGAACACAGACGTGCCGAATGTTTTGACCTGCGAGACTTACAGATGGAAAGATTGAATAGACCTATTAGCCTCTGTGAATTACCCACACTTTTTGAAAATGACATTGTGTCTAGCGTAAGAGCACATGAACCTTCAGTGGAATTGAAATTTTTACCCTCTGAGCCAAGGGTTATTTTTCTGCTCACTGCAAGCAGCGATGTACCCCATAATCCCCAGAGATAATGTGCATGGAAATAATGGCATGTCTCTCAAACACACTGATGATGTGAGATGGATTTTTCAACTCAAGATTGAAAGCCAATGATGATAGAAGGGAAGCACAAAAAAGAAATCATTTTTAAAGGTGATATGTATATTTTTTTCCAGTGCTAAAATACTTTCTCCTATCAAATCTTACATAAACACAACTGTAAGTAATCTGTGAGTTATCTGAATAGTGTAAAAACTGCAGCACCACTGAAACATTGCTCTGTTTGTTTGAGCATCCTAACCAGCTGAACTCATTGATACTGGCTCACCAGTCATGTTATTTTATTTATTTATTTTTTTTGGCAGATGCATTCAGGAAGCCTGTTTGAAATCAGACAGTATTTTTGGAATTCAGTCTCTAAAGCGGTGCAGAAATAACACACTTCAGAGAAAACAATGCATGCATAAACTGCTTCATATACCTATGAACAAAATTGATATTGTATATATATATATATATATATATATATATATATATATATATATATATATATATTTATTTTTTGCTCTATGTTTAAACAATGTATAATTTGCAGTGTTTCTCTATAGGAATACATTTAGTCAGGAACGGTTCGCTCTAATTTTGTTACAGTCAGGTACTCAAAAAAACATCAGGATAACATTTTGAGGTCACACTTTATTTTAAGGTCCAATCCTCGCTATTAACAAACCATTAACTATGACTTTTGCCATAATAGTAACTAAGGTAGTTAAGTTTATGTGCTTTATAAATATTAATAAACAGCCAATATGTTCATAAGCATGCTAATAAGCATGCAACTATTTAATAGTGAGAATTGGTTCCTAATCTAAAGTGTTACTATTTTGAATGCTCACTTAGTGTAAATTTCAATAGTTATATGCCTACAGATAAAAGTCTGTTTTATTTCCAATGTTAGGCATCTGTGTTGTGTGTCGTTTGCGTTTATTTCTATAATGGAGTTGTTTTGACATTTTGCACAGTCCTGCAGTAATTATTTGCTCTGAATGTTTGCTTGCTGGGTCAGGAAGCTTGGAGCGCTGGCTGTTGTGTCTATTATTAGTCAGATGATTACAGAGTAATAAAACAGAACAATGGCACAATAATGCATCTTTGTTCAAATGTAGTAAACGTCAAACTGGTGAACAGCAGGGCATATAACTACTTGTGATGTTATCTCTCAGGTGCCTGCTTTGAGGTCTTGTGTAGTTTATTCAAAATTGCTGCTACTTATACCATTTTTACATAAATACATTGAATATGTGTTTGAAATTCTGTTTGTATATATGGATTCCAGTTTTGCTCATTCATCATTTTATGTTTTCAATTGCTTTAGTAAGCATGTATGTATATAGTTTCCATAAATTGAATTTTACACAGAAAAAAAATGTGAATTACTTTTGTCTATGTTGGTGCAATCCAAATATAAATAAACAATAGCAACACAAGTAATTGTGTATGTTTTGCCAGCACCAAACCAGCATGAAGTTTTTTGAACCAGCATGAAAATACAGTATATCATGGTCTGAGCTGATCTTTTCAGGGTTTTCATGCCTTTTTGTGCCATTGTAATAAATAATTCAGCACTGCAATTCTACTTTGTAACTCTACTTTGTAGTCATACAAGCAAACAATCTGATTATACACAAAGTTAGGCAAACATTGTAGTGCTCATTTACATTAGCTAAAAAAAAACATTTTTGTCACTATATTTTCTAAGAAGCATTTATTTAACTCATTAAACAAAACAAAAGCAGCATACAGACATACTACAGAAATACTGTGTAATTACGGTGACCCAGTAGTGCCAAACACAACGACATTAAAAAAAGCAAACATAAGCTGACAACACAACGACATTAAAAAAGCATACATAAGCTCACAACACAACGACATTAAAAAAAAGCAAACATTAGCTCACAACACAACGACATTAAAAAAGCAAACATAAGGTCACAACAACAACGACATTTAAAAAAGCAAACATTAGCTCACAACACAACGGAAATGCTCCCGACCACTAGGGGGCAGTTGGTCTGCAGAAACGGTCAACTGTGCGCATGTCACGAGTATTTGCGGCGCCGCCGGGCTACTTTGATGGTTTTTAAGCTGCTTGGCTCTGATTAAAAAAAAATAGTGGTATGAAAAAAAGGTTCTATATGTTGTAGATTTGTTAGAGGAAGCTGGTCAATTTATTCAACATAATTCATTCATGAATCATGCATTGAGAAATTTGAGATAAATTGTTCCTTTAGAGAATTTAATACAACTATCCCTCCTTATTTAAAACAATTAATGCAAAACACCCTCACATATTTAAATCAGTGGTGTAGTGGAGGGTATATGCAGGTATATCCACTTTATCAGGCTGCATATACCCACTTCTAATACCCTCCAATGCGCATCATTCAGTAGTGTCCTGCATTAGCCAAAATCATGGCTGTCCCCCACATCAAGTCATATGTGAATAAATGCAAATATTCACTAAAACACCCAGTAAAGACAGTTATGCTGCGGTCAGGACCGTGCCGTCGGCTTGCTTTGAAATATGTTTGATGACTGCGCCAGCGCCCGCTCCGTCTGCCGCATCTGGGGTGCTGCCAATTCACACGCGAGAGCACGAGTGGAAAAAGGACTAATTATTATTGATTACTGATTTGAATCAGAAAACAATACCTTACAAATAAAAAAGCAGGTTTTTAAGATAAGAAATTTCTTAAACCGATAAAAACCCATGTAAACTTTTCTGTCAAAGGATCCAGTAAACGAATGAGTTCAAATATTAAGTTCAAAACGGCACTAACACAGAGAAAAGTGTAAGAACAAAGTAGGGAATGTATTAAAAAGTAAGTTATTTTCAAACTTAATACACCTTCAAAAATAAAAAGGTTTTAAAAAATACATTTTGTAATTATATTAAGTGGCCAATTCTACCTAAAATGAAGGATTGTTTAGAATAATTAACTATCCGGCTGCTGCAATTTTACAGAGAAGATTCCGTTTTGAGGTAGATCTTTTTTCTTGTCTAGTCACATTTTGGAAGGATATCTACAGTTGGCTATGATATTAGTACAGATATTCCTTCATTTAATTTGTTTCAGGTGATGGTAGATGGTTTTTCGATAAAGATGTCATTGATGGTAAACATCATTTGGAGTAAGCGGAATAACTGTAAACCTGCTATAAAAATGAATGTAAAAAATACTTTAAAACACTTATTCCAAGATGATGAACCCCTTGGTATTTGTATGAAACTATTTCCTTTTAAGAATGGTAATATTTTATAGCCTATGTGTTTTATTTATTTATTTTCCTTGCAACCTCCAAAAATGTTATACAAATATTTTGTTTTGTTTGTTGTTATGTGTAGATTTATATACATGGATATTTATGTGTACTTGGAAATAAAATTATTGGGAAGTGTATGTTTTTCATATGCATATTTGTATTCCCCACTTGAGTGTGTAAATTGTTAATGTTCAATAATAAACAAATAATACAAATAAAAAATACGGAATTAAAACTAACACAGCAGTTCAGACCATAGGTTCAGACCGCCCGGTAGCGACCGCAAATACTAGTGACATACGCACAATTTCTGCAGACCAACTGCCTCCTAGTGGTCGGGAGCATTTCCGTTGTGTTGTGAGCTAATGTTTGCTTTTGTTAATGTCGTTGTGTTGTGAGTTTATGTTTGCTTTTTTAATGTTGTTGTGTTGTGAGTTTATGTTTGCTTTTTTTAATGTTGTTGTGTTGTGAGCTTATGTTTGCTTTTTTAATGTCGTTGTGTTTGGCACTACTGGGCCACCGTATGTAATGCGTACAAAATGACTAACAATTGGTAAGTTGAGATAAAACCATCTGCTAAATTAATATATGTAAATGTAGTAAAAAAAAAGCTGACAAAGCACAGTATGTTAGTATAATAAGCATACTAAATATCTTACTGAAAGCCTGAAAATGCAAAAAGCAATATGTAAGGGTTACCATTAGAATGGAAATGAGCAATATCACAAGAGCAAGAGTGCAGTTGTTCAGAATTTCAACACTGATTATCAGGGAAAATGAATTACAGTAGTGAGTTTCAAGATTATCTTGCTGCTTAATTAATTAAAACAGCATTGCTATCCAGCACTTTTTTAAACTACGTAGCCTAAAGCAAAAAGTCACAGTGTTTTGGGTTTTTCTGATTCTGAGACTAAGGGTAGTGTTATCTGTTTAGTTTTATCTACAATAATAGTTAATGATTTATTGTGTATATTATAAAACATTTCAGCATTTCTTTAATATTAGCCTACATCAAAGACACAGATGGCTGGGATATCGATTGACCCAAAGGGCCGACCCTGATTACATGGTGCAGCGGTGAGCTGCGCAGGTGAGTGATATTCAACATGGAGCAATGCACCTGAGATAGAATATTCATTAGCACCATGACGTCATGCTGGGGTGAATAGAGCGTGCTGAAGCGGAGCTGTTCACTCGCACAGGTGCTTAACACTGATACTCTACCCGCACCATCACACCACATGAAGGCCATGAAAGCTGCATTTCTCATTGGTGAGTAGAGGATCTATTTTAAGGATTATCGAGCAGTTCAGTGCTTCATTGATCTTGGAAGTTCTTCTGATGGAGTTATTTAAATTGATTTCTGTTGTGCGTGTGTCTGAATATTTGCCAAGTGTTTTTTCAGTCTATATTGCTCTTGGAGTGAAACAGGGTGTAAAATGGTGGAATCAAATTTATCTTTTCTTACTAAGGTGTAAGTGCAATAACAAGTACAATGCAAATTACTTTTGAAAATAAATAAAGTTTCAGAAAGTTGAGGCTATGATGCAAAATTTCATTCTTTTCTTCTGCCGAAGCTAAGGATGCTCTTTAAATCAATCTCATAATCATAATGGATCATATGGATTGTGAGGTTTTGTCCTACCTGATTGAGTGTTGCTGTCATTAAAGCCAAAATAGGAAACATCACATACAGTACTGCGATATTCTAAAATTCATGTCAGGTTTTCACTCAGTTTGCTATGCTTATTATTTGTAATGGGGGGAAAAAAATACTAAATTAAAAAAAAAAAAAAAAATCAAAAATCAAAGAAAACATTTTTACAAAACTTTTGTACCCTAATGCCATTGAAAAGTGTGAGACTATTCATTATTTTGTGCTGAACAGGTAGATTTCTCATTGCATTAAGCTGACAATTATGAATGTTATTTTCTATTCCAGCGTATCATTTGCTGTTCCAGCTAGTTTGCACTGACACATCAAGAACTTCAGAGTGCATTTCGCAAATGGATGTTTGTGTTTCTCCACACATCTGCAGCAGCGAACAGGCTGTTCTCAGAAATAGCTGTCATTTTAAAGGTACAGAATTCTTGTTTAAACTTCTCTGAAGCACACAGGATGCCATCCATAATGCAACCAATTATTATATTGTTTAATGGGATAGGACCAGGGGCTGCTTGCATGGGGCTAATAACTGCTGAATGTTTGCCCTCCTGATTCACAACAGTTGATTCTGTGAAGGCATTAAAAATTAAAACCTCTTTCAAGGTGAGGAGAACTTTTCAATTTGTCACAAAGGAGTGCTAGTGGGGGTGGTTGGCACACTGGTTTCAGCCTTTATAAGTGTGATTAATCATTTATAGCAAATTATTTCTATATACGCGTTCAAACACATATCAAACAGCCCCAATGATTTACATGGTTTTTTGCTGCCATTTCAAGTGAATTGGGTTATCTTCATTTTGACAAAGATATTCAGCAAAGAAATCGCTGTCTCCTCTACTGTGTGAAATGTCTCATCACTGTGCTGGCAGTAATTGGATTTAAGTGCAATAGCCTTGAGCAAACTGCATCACTCAAACTGAGACCGTATGTCCATCTAGGGGAGAAAAAAGGTCTAGCTTGAGGGCACGTTGAAGTTGTTTGTTGGTAGTGCCTGAATGCAAGAGAGAGAGAGAGAGAGAGAGAGAGAGAGAGAGAAACAGCCTCAGGGAAGCAAAGAAGAAAACAATATATGAGATCATCAGTCCATATTCACGTATGATATTGACTGTCATGTTGATACATTTTAACATGTGACAATATACTTTTTGGAAAAGATCATAGACAATTCTAGACATGTTATGCATCAGTTCACAGATCAATTGATTAAATGCTTTATAAACAATTACATACAATAGCCATTAACCTCAAGGTATTAAAAGTTAATGAACACATTGATAAGCTCATGTCAAAGCTGTGACACTGAAAGTGCCTCTAGTAAAAGCTGCTTCGCTGCTGTCTCTTTTCATCACTGTATATAGATGAAGGCTGCCACATGACTGACGCAAAGGTCTGTAATGCCACTCTTCAGATGATGTTAAGCCGCTCACCTGCATTAGGACAGTGCGTGTGTCCTGGGCCGGATCCATGCAGCACTCTACAACAGCTGTACTCTCAGTGCCAGCATCATTGGGGTACACCACGCACATTAAATACTGCAATATAAATAATGCAAATAAAAGCTAAAAGCTAGGTTCTAGCATGGTTCTCTTCTGTGGCATGCTGTCAGTTACCACAGCCAATTTTGAGCTATCAGTTTGTTTGTAAATCAAGCACACATAACACACTTAAAGGGACAGTTCACCCAACAGGGACAATTCTGACATATTTGCTCACCCTTGTGACAGTCCAAACCTGTGAGTCTTTGGTTAATCTTCAAAACATAAATTAGGATATTTTTTACTGAAACCTAAAAAGTTTCTGAAAGTGCATTCACTCAAAACGTAGAAGGTCCAATCACCTTATATTAATCACTTTTCAAGAGATACAATCACTTTATATGATGAACATTTAATTTAGGCTTTTATTCATACAGTGTGCAGAATAAATGAGTACACACCCTCTGAAACTTAACAAAGCAATTACTCTTAAAAGACATGTTAGGGTTCTTAAGAAATATAATATTCCAGCAAGTCTGCTTGATCATTACCAAAGAAGAATGTTAAAATTATTCACGAAAATACAATTTTCTTATCCAAGTGATAAAATGTTGTGTTGCGAAAATGAGTACACCTTCCTGAAAGATACTAAATAAAACTCATAATAATAATAATAATAATAATAATAATAATAATAATAATAATAAATTCTGGTGTAACTTTAAGGCAAGTTTTGATTAACAGGCAAGTATGTTGAACCAAAACTGTTAAAGATAAGTAATTTCTTGACAATTAAAAGTGACAATTATTACATTTTTGCTAGAAGAAGAGCAAGAGAAACACCAAGAAAGTGTCTCAGAGCTGGCAAAAGCTATGAAAAGAGTGACACTTTATCTGACAGAGTAATATGCAGCCTGAAGAAGTGACATACATGGTTGTTTATCCTCACTAGAAATATATACTGTAGCCAAAGCACAATAAACTCATTTAGCTTTTTCCAAGGCCCATATTTACAAAATATAGGCCAATGGGAATCCATACTCTGGTCTCATGTGACCAAGTCAGTCATTTATGATCTAACGGCATCCAAAATGTTCTGGAGGAGGAGTACAGTGAGAAGTGTATGGTTCCCACAGTGATGTTCAGTGGTGGTAAAGTTCTTATATAGGGATGTATGGGTGCTGAAGGTGTGAGGGAGGTGTGCTTTATCAACACTGTGATGGATTTACACACCACTGTGTGATGTAATACATTCCCTCATTCCCTGCATTGCTGGGCATTTTTTCAACATGACAATGAAGATATTTATTCTCCCAAGGTGAAAATCCTTCAGTGGATGTGTATTTCACCCAATCGTAACACACCTGAGCACCTATAGGGAACTCAGAACTCAGAGAATTCAGAGCTGTAGAGCGACACTCTCCATTAAAGACCAGAGCATTTAAGGAGGTCATCCTCCAGGAGTTAAACAGGAAAGATGTGACAATTTGTCTTCAACTTGTACACTCAGTGCCAAGAAGGGTCAGAGCAGTGTACTAAGGGTTATGGAGGTAGGGTGACCACCTGGCAATAGATCTGTTACAGGACGTAGATGTGATTTTGCAGGACAATGCGGGACAAGTGTGAGAGTGAGATAGATATGTTTTTCACTGTTATGCTATGTAAATACTGATTTACATCCGTTGTCATATGCGCTTATTTGTTTCTGAGCCCGCCATTGTAAGCGAGAGAAAGCACGTCCGTTTTATGTGAAAGTGAAGAGAAACCATCTGCGAGAGAATAGATCTTCATCATTTTGATGCGCCCTCTCATTATAATAATGCGCTCTAGACATTTTAATGAAAGTAATTTAAATTAAAATAACGCCGCAGAAACCACCTCAAACAAACTATTAAAATAAGAAGAAAGCCACGTCTGAAAGCTGCATCGATTTTTTTTTTTTTTTTTTAAGTAAGTTAAAATGAATGGAGAATATAGTGTTTTTTCCATGTGCGCTCGACCATTTCTGTCGGTGGTGCTAATCATTTAATGAGGTCGGCACATGCCTTGCGTAGAAACTAAGCCGCAAAAAGAATAAATAAAAAGCTTTCTTAAAAAGGCAAAAGAACCATGCACGTTTTCTTAATATGATAATTAAAAACCAACAGACTGATCAACATGCGGGACATCAATATGCGATGTGCGGGACAAGGGCATTGAAAATGCTGTGTGGTGCAATGCAATATGCATATAGGGTGGTCACCCTATATGGAGGACATATTAAGTACTAAAATATTAATATTATTAATTTAAACAAAATTTTGTTAAAAAAGTTACTTATTTTAAAGAAATGGCATATATTTCTCTGTTTTTTATTAAGAATATGTTTGATACATTTCAGTTTTGCCATCTTTCTATAAATTATATAAGTGCTCATTAAGAAAATGCATCTTTTATATTTAATCAGTGATTGTACTCATTTATGCTTTGCACTGTACATACAGGGCACCACATATGGTAAACACGGAGAACCAAACAAACTTCTGGTTCTTGTACTTCACGCAAACATGTTTGAGCTTCCATGTTTACCAAATGTGATGTGCTTCATGTATGTGTGTCAGTCTTTGTTTAAATCTAATTAAAAGCCTAAATGAAATCTGTTCATCATATAAAGTGATCATATGTCTTCACAAGATTTGGATTAAGCCACTTGATTAATATGGATTAATATTAGGACACCTTTATGACCTTTTGGATCTTCTATTTTTAGGGTGACAGAAACCTTGCAGATTTCGTTAAAATATCCTAATGTATGTTTTAAAGTTTATTTTTAAGTTATAATTTTTTTTTTTTTTTACTTTTACATAATTTTCATTTTTGAGTTAAGATCTGTAAAGCTATGCATCTAAATGTATTTTTTTATTTTATTATTATTTTTATTCATTTATTTTTTGTTGTGCTTGTGTTTACTAGTTGAGGTTTGTGTCTATAGTAACTTACAGCATGCCATGAGTTTCATCATGACCAGTGGCACATTGTGAAATTGTCTTGAGACAGTCCTGATTTTGCTGTTTTAATTGGGCTAACACAGATTTTGGTAACAATCTATTTAGATGGTCCCTTTTGAACATTCAAAATAAGTAACACTGCTCTTTATTGTGATGGTCTCCCAACAGACATTCTACTGACTATAAGTAACTTTGCAAGTACATGTCAACTTATTCGAACCCTAACTAACCTATTAATACTTTATTAAAACCCTCTGGGGTCGAAGACGCCGGCGCGTTTTGGTGCGTTTTTTTAAAAAGCCCTCTATATAAACTTAAATTACTCCGTCAGTTTTGATCGTACAGACAAGATCAATACATCAATCGAATCTGTAAAGGGTCTACTTTTTTTTTGCACAGACACATAATAACAATGAAACTGTGAGTTTTTGACAAATAAAGAAAATAAACAGGGAGTGCTGTGTGCCGCGTTGGTCTCTGTGATCTTCATTTTGAAACGTGTCACTTAAATGATCAAATACTCGGCAAAAACAGCACACAGAGACATTATACATATACATGGAGAAAGCTTGATATTTCTGCTCTTAGACGAAGTAAGTGTTATCGAAAACAAATATTCTGTGTTAAAGTAATCCTTATGAAATCAACGCGATGTCCAGTCTTCCCCCTGGAGGTCATTAACTGTAATTAGATTGACGCCCATTTTGACTCACAAGTTGCTTTCGCTTTCATATTACAATTAGCCATGTGAGAAGCGCGGAGAGATAAACGCCCACATCACCGTCAACAAAGCGGCAAGACTTCAAGTTTATCTGGATTAGTGTTCATTTCTGAAAGAAGACCTGCTGAGAGGAATAAATCTTATATTTGCCTCATCAGAAGAAGAACGATTCAACAGAAAGTAAATTCTACATTTACATGTAAGACTTTCTTTTATTAGCTTGCTTGCATTCGCTGTTATTGTGTTACTGTGACAGACTAAGTTGTATAGATTTTACTAGTTAGACTTTTTTCAAACTATAATTACTGACCTCATCAAGTGAAACGTTATAATGTAGGTTTCATTTCATTGCATCTAAATGTCTCACGACGCAAGGATGTTTTTAACGTTCTAGAAAAAGATGCAATATAAAAGTGTTTACACTGTAACACTGAACAATAGAGTCTAAGAATGTTTAGACAGCATACAAAACATGCTTGTGTTTATGACTATAAGATCATATTTGTATATGTATTTTATTTATTTATCACAAAATGAATTAAATAAAATAAAAAAATAGCCTATGAGTGTTTATACTGAGTGTATGTTTAGACCATGTTTATTAGTAATACTCTGATCGCGATCTGCTAAACAATAAATTAGTTTCTCAGATATAAAACGCAGATGCAGCTTCAGATGTTCATCTACACTGATATTCTAGTGCAAAACAAGTTTCTTGACTACTCATGATGAGTTTTGCAAGCACTTAAATGTCAGGTATGATTTACTTGTTTCACTTGTTGAACAGAATTCAGGAAAAAAACGCAAATGACAAACTCTGTTCATATCTGTAGATCAGAGTGCTCAATAATGTGTCTTTACCTTCATTATGTATGTTTTGATCAAACTGTGTTAAATAAAATACAACTAAAACTAAAATACAACTCTAAAACTCCATTCTCTGAATTTTCTCACATTGTTTCTTACCTGACAGTCACAGTGTCGTTGATGGGCCATTAGGGTGGGCTTTGTGTGTCTCTCAGGTGTGAATCACTAAATATTCATGACCATTGTCACTCTCTTGCATATTGTCTTTCCATCACAAAACATGTTTTGGTAAATTTACATCAATATATTGTTTTCTTGGAATGAGAGAATGAGATGATTTTCACATCATTGTGTAGAAAAAAACTCTAGCCTACCACATCCAGTTATCAAAAGCCTGAACAAATATTCTGTCCATGTTTCATTGCTGTTTTTAAGTGACTTTGATTTTTTAGTTTTTCACAAACCACGCATAAACGTTGTTTTCTCAAAAACACAAACATGTACATTCATGTTGCTTGCATATTATTGTAGCCCAGTTTGTGCTAATTACAATGTAGTATGACTTTAGCCATAAATATGTTTTTAAGATACTGAAAAATGCACAAATGTCAGGGCATGTCAAAACTTCTTCAGGGCCCGAAAACACCCTCAGACCCCAGAGGGTTAACACTCTAATGAGAGTTAGTAGACATGTAGATGCAATGTCACTTATAGTCAACAAAATGTGTTAAAAGGATCAAAATAAAGTGAAACCCAGATTTTTTTTATCTCATTCATTCATTCATTCATTCATTTATATATATATATATATATATATATATATATACAGGTCCTTTTCAAAAAATTAGCATATTGTGATAAAGTTCATTATTTTCTGTAATGTACTGATAAACATTAGACTTTCATATATTTTAGATTCATTACACACAACTGAAGTAGTTCAAGCCTTTTTTTTGTTTTAATATTGATGATTTTGGCATACAGCTCATGAAAACCCAAAATTCCTATCTCAAAAAATTAGCATATTTCATCCGACCAATAAAAGAAAAGTGTTTTTAATACAAAAAAAGTCAACCTTCAAATAATTATGTTCAGTTATGCACTCAATACTTGGTCGGGAATCCTTTTGCAGAAATGACTGCTTCAATGCGGCGTGGCATGGAGGCAATCAGCCTGTGGCACTGCTGAGGTGTTATGGAGGCCCAGGATGCTTCGATAGCGGCCTTAAGCTCATCCAGAGTGTTGGGTCTTGCGTCTCTCAACTTTCTCTTCACAATATCCCACAGATTCTCTATGGGGTTCAGGTCAGGAGAGTTGGCAGGCCAATTGAGCACAGTAATACCATGGTCAGTAAACCATTTACCAGTGGTTTTGGCACTGTGAGCAGGTGCCAGGTCGTGCTGAAAAATGAAATCTTCATCTCCATAAAGCTTTTCAGTAGATGGAAGCATGAAGTGCTCCAAAATCTCCTGATAGCTAGCTGCATTGACCCTGCCCTTGATAAAACACAGTGGTCCAACACCAGCAGCTGACATGGCACCCCAGACCATCACTGACTGTGGGTACTTGACACTGGACTTCAGGCATTTTGGCATTTCCCTCTCCCCAGTCTTCCTCCAGACTCTGGCACCTTGATTTCCGAATGACATGCAAAATTTGCTTTCATCCGAAAAAAGTACTTTGGACCACTGAGCAACAGTCCAGTGCTGCTTCTCTGCGGCACCTGTAGCCCATTTCCTGCACACGCCTGTACACGGTGGCTCTGGATGTTTCTACTCCAGACTCAGTCCACTGCTTCTGCAGGTCCCCCAAGGTCTGGAATCGGTCCTTCTCCACAATCTTCCTCAGGGTCCGGTCACCTCTTCTCGTTGTGCAGCGTTTTCTGCCACACTTTTTCCTTCCCACAGACTTCCCACTGAGGTGCCTTGATACAGCACTCTGGGAACAGCCTATTCGTTCAGAAATTTCTTTCTGTGTCTTAACCTCTTGCTTGAGGGTGTCAATGATGGCCTTCTGGACGGCAGTCTTACCCATGATTGCGGTTTTGAGTAATGAACCAGGCTGGGAGTTTTTAAAAGCCTCAGGAATCTTTTGCAGGTGTTTAGAGTTAATTAGTTGATTCAGATGATTAGGTTAATAGCTCTTTTAGAGAACCTTTTCATGATATGCTAATTTTTTGAGATAGGAATTTTGGGTTTTCATGAGCTGTATGCCAAAATCATCAATATTAAAACAAAAAAAAGGCTTGAACTACTTCAGTTGTGTGTAATGAATCTAAAATATATAAAAGTCTAATGTTTATCAGTACATTACAGAAAATAATGAACTTTATCACAATATGCTAATTTTTTGAAAAGGACCTGTATATATATAATATGAAAAATCTTAATTTAGTAAATTTTTATGCAAATCATAGACAAATCATAAAAGTATTCTATGACCTGTGCAGTATATTCCCAGTTCTTACTCCAAGGAACAGACCAAAATTAACTTTTTTTTTTTTTTTTTTTTTTTTTTTTTTTTGTATTTGTAAGAATTCTGAGCTTTGGCAAAAAGAAAGATTATCACTGAATAAGGACTTACATACATGTTGGCAATGACATGAGGCCAAGCAAATGGCAACAGAATTCAAAGTGAACTATTCATTTAATGTTTTCTAGCTCAAGAAAACAAGCATCTAGAGGTAGAATGGCAAGCCAGTGATCACAAAGGACATGGTAAGTCTTTGGTCTGTACATTGAGCACCAAAGACTTTTGGAAACTCATAACTGCATGGCATGCTGTGATTCCTTCATTGTAAACTTTCATCCCCTCAATCCAGAACACCACACAAACAGATCCTGTCTTGAAGAGATAGTGGCTTGTCTTGGGGAGAAATCCTGTAACAGTCAGATGGTGCCATTTGTCCAGGAATGCAACGCCTACCGATGCAACCCCGGCCAGTGCAGAGAGGCATTGAGGCAGTTCTACTCGGCACTTCCTCACAATGTGGCTGAGAAACTGGTATTCTGTGACTGTGATAGAGAAGACCAGGAATGCCAGCAGATTAAGGCCTCTTTACACTCTGGATCCTGTGCGGGTGACCAGTCTCAGACACCCTGGACCTGCCTGGAGGCGATAGACAGTTGCTCTGAAGATGCATTGTGCAGGTTAGCACTGGACATTGAAAGCAAAGCACTGACAAAATAAACAGAATATGATTATAGAACATCCTTCCTATTAACCAATTATAGCACAGGTAATTGTTGTGGAGTTGCATTTGTGCCAACTGGTTTGGAGGCAAAAATTACACAGTTTCTCTTAGGAAGTTTCAGTCAGACTTTAGTTTTTCGGGACTAACTACAGTATTAACTACTAACTATTTAAAACTTAGGGGTAACACTTTATTTTACGGTTTCTTAACTAGTTGCTAATTAGCATGCGTATTACTAAAATATAAGCCATTTATTAGTACTAATTAAGCACATATTAATATCTTATTCTACATGACCTTATTCTACATCCCTAATCCTACCCAATACCTAAACCTAACATCTACCTTACTAAATATTAATAAGCAGAAAATTAAGAATTTATTGAGAGAAAAGTCATAGTTAATAGTCAATAAGTGTTCCCTATTCTAAAGTGTAACCAACTTAGGTAGTTGTTAAGATAGTTGTTAAGTTTAGGGATCCAAAGTCATACAGAATAAGGCATTAATATGTGCTTTATAAGTACTAATAAACAGCGAATATGCTAGTAATATGGGTATCTAAAGTTTTAACGGTATTACTACTCTTAACGATACTCCTTATCGATCTGGTACTTTAACGTATTCTTATCTGTATTTTTTGTTTTAGGTTTATATATATATATATATATATATATATATTTTTCTGTGAGGGATTGTCTCTGGTGTGCTATTTATACGCAAAAAATAAAAAAAAAATAATATATATATATATATATATATATATGATATGCATATGATACAGTTTTGGTTTAAATATAATAGCCTACATACCTACCCCACACCTGTAATCCTAACCATTACATCACTTTTTTAGGTATAAATAGTACGCCAAATAGAAATTCGTTACCCATCCCTACTAACACTCAACTAGTTAATAGTGAGAACTGGTCCTTATAATAAATTGTTACTGAAGTTTTATTTGGCACTGACATTTACTGCTGCGGTGGAACAGTAAGTAAGTACATTTAACTGAGTAGTCAACCAAAAAAGTAGTCAACTACTCAGTTGTACAAACTAGTATGTATGAATAAGAAGGTACAAATTCACACAAATCCATCACAAATTAGATAAATTATTTAATTACATTTAGGTAAGCTAGTTAGTAGGCATTGCGGGAACACTGGTACACATTTTATATAGAGTTGCTGCTAATCAAAAACAACTCTTTACTATTCACAGGCAAATATTAAGCAGGTACCTGTCCAAATGTTTTGGGGAAAAGGAATCTGCTTATGATACTACCAGTGAATGGCTAAGTCGTCTGGACCCTGACTTCTTTCTTGGGCATGACCTCCAATGCAGGGTGGCATTTGTGGAAACAATGGGTTCGATACTTCATCATCCATGCACTTGCGATGGATTACATCATCATGATCGATATAAGTGCAATGAGCTGAAACAAATTCTCCAAGACAGGTCCCTCTTCAGTAAGTACTTTCAGAGGTTGTTGGCTGTTTGGTGTAATCTCTTTCTGACTGATGTATTCTGATTTAACCATTCAGCACTTTCAGGGACCAAAGAAAATACAAGACGTGGAGAATCCCCTGAATTTAATAGTGGGCAACAATCAGCCAGTGAAACAAGCACTAAGCAGCAGTGGTTAAGTGGCGAAAATGTCCGACATGGACAAGTAGAAGATTCAAGCAATGGGCAACAACCAACCAATGGATCAAGTTTTAAGCAGCAGTGGTTGAGTGGTGAGTTAATGTACTTAAAATGCACTTCCTTTTTCATTACATTATTTCTGCTGTAATTAAACATATTGTCTTTGTTTACCAGATCAACTGTTTTACCTGTTGATCTATATCTCTGCATTAATGGTGGTGGTACTGTTTGTGGTCAGCCTTGTTTTACACAGACTGTGGTAAGTTGTCATAGTGTAATGCAAACCAAATATTTTAGATGTTTTAATGCTTTATAATAATGTTTTTTTTTTCTTTTTTTTCTTGTTAGGAGAATACACAAAGCTGCTGGTAAACCAGCTTTTGAGGAACATCAGTCAAAGTCTCTGATGTTGTCATCGGTTATTATTTGAGTCATTTTTTTAAATGCTCATTTCATTAATCGACAGTGATATTTCTGATACTTTGCACATTGTAGTTATATCTTGAAGGGAAAAATGTGAAAAGAATTAGTGCTCTAAGTAGTTAACGTTGCACAATATAATTCAATATACCCTATGTTTTCTAATATGCTAATCTGATTCTGTTTCAGGGCATAACTATAAATAAAGTGTTAATGAGCAACATTCTCTGATATCAGTTCTCTCATTTATCTTTAATAAGCTGTGGAAGATGAAAAAAGTTTCTGATAAGAGGACATATATGCTCTTGTCTCCTTCAGCCCATCTGATATTCATCATGGTGCATCAGTCTGTCTCGTCTACATTCCTACCGACACTCAACACCTCAACCCAGATGTCTTCAAGTCTAATGACGTGTTTCTTGAGCCCCAGTGTCAGGAACACACTAAATCATCATTAGGAACTTCACCACAGACATTAATGAGACATTTCACCAAGGTAGTTGTCTTACCCCTCAAGGTTAAACTTTTATCACACCGGGTTTAACAGTGCTGAAGATTACCTTCTTCTTGTTTTTTCATGTTTACACCACTCATATTTTTGTATTTTTTACAAATTGAAGATTGCACATCATTATTCTATTACAGCACACTGAATGTATTTCATTAGGATATTCTTAGGTAACATTTTTACTTTACACCTGTAATGCATAGTTTAATGAGTATTTCATAGTTCTGGCAATACATCTTAATAGATAATCTTACTGTAGCATTTACTCTCTGTTATCATAAAAAAATATGGTAACATATGCATGTTTTACTACACTGAACTTACATTTGCAGAAAAAGGCTAACAGCTGTGGTAGCCAGTACTTACAAAATATTTTAGATTTTACAGCATTAAACTACATACAACATACAACATAAACGTTTATGGTTAGGTTTCATGATACTAAACTTCAATTAAAAAATAAATATTTACAAAAATTACAAAAAAAGAAAAAAAAAATACAGCTGTGGTTGACAGTATTTTGCAATAAAAATATAACAAATCATATATAATAATAACAAACCAATGTGTAACGTGTAAAAACTTAATAACATTTAAGGTTTAGATGTTGTTTTTGTGCTTCGTTTGACATTAACATTGTATTATATATTGTATAACATTTCTGTTACCCTACAGAATGAAAATCAGTAGTGATAAGCAGATAGTCCACAAGAGTTTATGTGGGAAAAAAAAAAAAAAAAAAAAAAAATATATATATATATATATATATATATATATATATATATGTATGCTTTGCATTACAGCTGCCTTTTATACAAACACATACATCACAACTCAGCACATGAACCTCGACAATGGTAACAATCAACAAAAATATTCAGATAAAACTCTGAACATCACAAAATAAGCTACTAAAATGTCACAACAAAAACAACAGCAGTTTGTTTTTGGACCACTTGTATTGTTGTGGTGGTTATCAGTATTATTAAAGAAAAAAAAAAGATTTTAGTGCTTTGGGGTAAAGAAGTATAAGTTCTTTTTTTTAATTATTTTTTTTTTTACTATTGTAAACTTAAATCCCATTCAAAATAATAAAAAAAAATAATACTGTATTTTTTTATTTTTTATTTTTTTTACGGTAAATGGTAAAGTTAAGTCCCACTGATGATTTTTGCAATAGATTTAAGTCCTGTAAAACATAAAATGTTGCTACTGTTTTTTTTTTTTTTTCCACTGTAAAATCTTGACAGCCACAGTGAATGTAAGCCTTGCTGATGTTTATTTGCTGTAAATTTAAGTCCTGTAAAACATAAAAGGGTGCTACTATATTTTTCACTGTAAAATTCTGGCAACCACAGCTGTATTTTTATTTTTTTTTCTGTACATTTCACAGTTTTCTTTTTTTTCTTTTTACAGTGTATTCATGGTTCCACAGAATAATGCAGTAAAACATACCATAAAAACAAAAACAAACAAAACAATACAAAAAAAAAAAAGTCAGTTTCTAAGCAGACATACACATAAGTTTCAATCATAACTATTGCCACAGGTGTAAGATCGAATGTCATGCAGTCATGCATTCACTATTTACAAACATGTATGAAATAAATAATGAAAAAAAATGTCTCAGTCTCAAAAGCTTACTGAACTCAAGATTAGTGCTGTTACAGGATGACACCTTTGCAATAAGACTGGAATATCTATTTCACAGCCCACAGTAAAACTTTCTGTTGGCTCAGAGCAGACAGGATAGCCTTTGTACATTGTACATGAGTCTCGGGTGTTCAACACCTTGTTGTCAGTTTGTGGTTTATCCCTTCTCAGACCACTGTTGGTAAATTCTCACCACTGCTGACTCACTGCTAACCCTCTAATCTACCCAGACCTTAATGTGTAGCCTTGTTAGGAGATGATCAGCGATATTTATATATGTATATTTCAAGTGAAACTAAACTGACTAAACTAAACTGCCCTACAGTGATTAATAATATAGTCTTGGGTTTGATTGTCAAAGCTTAAAGGTACAGCCACATTGCATGGGGAAGAAATTGAGAGAGAAAAAGAGAACAGGTGTGAAGCACAAAAAGACAGAGAGAACAATAAAAAGGAGAAGAAAATAAATTAAATTTACACATCATTTTGCTATGTCAACGTAATGCTGCATTTTCTATAATAGGCTCGGCCTTGCCTTCACTTGTTAAATCACCTGGGGATCAAGTCATGGCAGTGTGCTGTAATAAACAGCTGTGTCCATCTGTTTGCTTTCGCTTGTATACACCTGAGAGTGAAAAGGCCTGAATATCTATTACCTTCTCAAATATAGGTAATAAAGGCAAACAGAGTGCTGCTTTAACACTCACCCAAAACAATTAGAGCACCTGATAAACATGGCAAGGAGAGAAGGGTAAATAAGACCAGACCACAAAAAAAAAAAACAAATAAAATAAAATAAAAAATAAAGTGAAATGAGTTTGCCCAGAGCACATCCCACCTGTATTTAAACTAGATCTGAAGAAATACAAAGAACATACACAGGATGCCAAACGTAACTTGAATGTTTTATGCTTTAAAAAAATCACAAAGTTCCAAAAATGTTTTTATTGATCTTAATACATACAAACGTACAACTTTTAATAACAAGAAACGATAGCTTCTAAATGTACCCAGTATATAGACAACTATTAAGGCAGGTTAGAAAGCTGTAAAAGATATTGGTAAAGATATGTGATGTTAGTTAGGAATAAGCGATTTAGTGCAAAGACAGTAAGGAACAGCAATAAGGACTATTTTTAGAACTTTTGTCTCAGACATTGTCAATGCTTAAAGAGTAACACTTTATTTTAAGGACCAATTCTCTCTATTAACTAACATGCATATTAGTAGTAAATTGGTTGCTTATTAACACTTATAAAGCAGATATTAATGCCTTATTCTCCATGACCATATATTAGATCCCTTAATCCTACCCTTTACTAACTATATTAATTTAGGAGTTTATTGAGGTAATAGTCACAGTTACTAGTGAGAATTTGACCTTAAAATAAACTCCAAAAATTACACAGATACACATATATGCACAGACTATATTAATGTGACTAAAATATCCTGCATGCAATCCGGCTACATTAAATAATAAATAATTACTCTCACATTTTCTTGTCTATCTATTTTTTATGTGTCTTGTTTGACAGAAACTACAAAAGGCATGGGCTCATTTCTTTGGTGTAAAATGCCCATGTTTCCTGTTATAGGCACAAAACACTATATTGCAGATATTATTAACTTGAATACTGCATCAGCAACTCTTAAAATGGCAAAGTAAAAGCATTTAGCAGAGGCCAAAAGTCTGAAAGCAGAGGTTTACACTGGTCGAGAGTGGTTTTAGACTTTTGGACCACATTGTATGTACTTTCACTTAGAATGAGAAGGCTGGATGTTTTTAGTGGCTTGGCTGACCTTGGAGTTAGTCGTTCGATTTAAGGCTCGGCAGATGAATTCTCCTGCTTCCATCACTTTCAACAGGTCCACCCCCTGTGTCACAAACACAAACAGCCATCAACAGTTACCAATCACAATAAACACCAGGGGGCGCAATAGCAAAAGAAACTGGAAGTTTGAGGTTAGTGTTGCTGAGATGTTATCTGTGTGAGGATTGAGAAGAGGAGGCAGTTAAAGGGTGTGGATAAAAAAAGTGTGAGAAACAGTAGAACATAATTACAGCAAATGTGCTGCCACCAGAATATCAGGTATATCAGGACTGGTATCCACATTTTTTCCCAAATAATACCCTCCAGACACCCTCTCACACACCCATGTAAATGTTGTGCGTATGCTATGACAAGAACACTTTTCCACATTTTGTTCAATTGTTCTTGAGACAACGGGAAAACTGAGTAATGGAAAAACTGAGAGTGTAGTCGAAGTGTATGTATAAACACATACAGTGGTCTCAGAAAGTATTTGGATGCAAAAGTCAAACACAAAAATGTGTGCATGTCTTTGCATGATATAACAAAATACCTGAGCAAGTGGCATTTGTTTTAAACAGTTTTGTGAAAAATGTTCCACATTTTCAGGGTTGTAGATAAACTGCCTCAAATGAAGACAAAAAGCATTAAGATGTTTTCTGATTGTAAAAAAAAGTATATGTACTGTTCTGTACTGTGTTATTATATGAAGGTATTTTCATGTGTTTTGTCTGTATTTTTAATTTTTTTACAGCATTGGTTTGTGTTTTAGAATTTACGGAAATATCTGTAAAAGTGACCAAAAGTGCCATTGTTTATTAACGTAACATACTTGGTGATTAATATAGAAATCCGATACTTACGGTTTCAATTCCAAGACCATGTAGCATATATAAAACATCCTCTGTAGAAACATTGCCAGACGCTCCCTTGGCATACGGGCATCCTCCGAGGCCTGCAACCGAGGAGTCGACCACAGAAACCCCCATCTGCCAAACACAAATGAACAAGGCCAGTGAGAACCAACCCATGAGTCCTATAGGAGATGTAAAACCAGAGAACAATGGCATCCATTATCTCAAGGTATTTACATGTTACTCTTTTTTTTTTCTGGGAGATTGGCATATACAGAACATCTAGTACATTATGGAGCACCTGTACCTTCTGTTGGATTGTATTTTTTTTTTTGGAAATCCCATTTAACTGGGCATTATTTAAAGCCGGATATGATACTGCGGTAATTCTACTCTGGGTATTAATCACATATTAAGGAAAACATGAGGATAAATGAGGAGATTTATTTTAATGTAATAAATGTGTTCTTTCAAGGTTGAATGTGAGCAAGGGATAACACAAAATGGGAAATAACAATCATAAATGACCTCTGGTGGGACAGCACTCCCTTTCTCAAAACCAGATTTCCTAATGTGAAAGATACTTGGTTTTGGCAAACAAGAAAACCGTTTGAACCCAAGGCGATGTAATAATTCAATGTTAATCACGCAGAGGCACTATGGTTTAACCTTGAATACAATGCCTCAGTCTTCAGTGGTCCTGAATAAATACAGCTCACACATATGAAAAAATAATCACCTGTAAATGCGCCTACTTTCTCTGTGAACTTGCACAGCGGCAGGTTGGATTGCACAATGTTCATAATCAGAGTAATTGTAGATTTTCAACAGGGTGTGGAAAAAGGCATTTTTTATATATTTTTTTTTTTACAGTGGACCACAAGTGTCTGGCCTCCATATGAGAATTAATGATGCGTTTTGGGCCAGTCTTGCACGTCTGTGCTTTTGTTGGAGTGCTAAACCAAATACACAGAAGATGTTGCTTAGCAAAGGATTAGACGTAGGCCTGTTACTGTTATATCTACACATTGACTTCAGTGATATGTTCTAGGTAATAGGCATATTTTGTGGGTGCTATCCTTTACGTTAAAATAAGAATAATAAGGATCAGCAAAAGTCTCTGCGTTCAATAAAACAACTGATATTCAACATAAAATATCTGAAGAGTTCAGATGCAAAAGCTTCTAAATCCATCTGACATCTTTCTTTAAAAAATGCATTTTTATCAGGCTCCGATGTATAGGTTTCTATGTAAGTACTGGTACTTCTGTTTGGGCTTTATCAAGTTTGAAGGAAAAGTATTTTATGGATGTATAATATGTGTCGAGAGCATTCACTCAGTATCATTATCTCATTTTTGACCGAGATGGCTTTTAGCTGGTTTTGCATCTGAACTCTTATCTTTAGGCTTATATATTGCTTTGTTTTTTGTGTAGCTGAAAAGAGAAAACATACATATTAGAACTAAACCTGTGTGTTTGTGACAATAACCAATATTGTAGTAGAAATAATTTTTCTTTGTGTGGTCATTCATTTGTATGGTAAGCTGTAACTCTGAAAATTATTTGGAATAATGTGAATGTTAATAACAACACTGGCTCAAACATGCCTCAACCAAAAACTTACTTACCCATACAGTAGTCATATATTCATTAGTTTCCAGCTGAAATGAGCACTAGTGGTGGTAAAATGCCAAAAATTTTATGATTACAGGAGCAGATTATTGATTAATAAAAAATCTAATTCAAAATCAGCTTCATACGTATGGCTTTTGTGTTGAAGTAAAATTGCTTGTTAGCTCACCTGGTACAGCATTGCACTTCTGATGCGGAGAGCTCAGATATGAGCCCCATGAAACAACAAAATCACGATAAAAGAGCTCAATTACTTGTATAAGCAAGCTAAAATAGTATGGTTTCTGCAGCATATGGGGTTTTATATCACATTTTATTTTGTTAACATTGTCGTGTAGGTAGCGTTTAGCGTCTGTGGTACGTTATTTTCAATCTCAACAGAGCAATAACTTTTTAGTGCCACTCACCATGTTGTTAAAATGAATATTATTTAAATAATTTAATTTGTGAACTGTTACAACAACCAATGTAATAAACCTTCATCTGTTTCTGAGAAAACTAAATGCGGTATTAGTGCCACTCATGCTACATTACACTTTAAAAGTATCTTGAAATGTACAAAAACCAATGTGATATCATTTTGGCTGTAATGTCACCACAGGCACGTTTTTCCGTTGAGCCTGTGTTGGGAAATAAAGTTAACCTAAATCACCTTGTGTTTACTATGCATTGTTTAAATGAACAAAAACGTGTACCTACAGTGAACAGTACACCCAAAAACAACCTTTTTATTTGATGTTAAATAACAGTGCTGTCAAGCAGCAATTCACAAAAAATACGGTAAAAAAATAAGCACCCCCAATAAAAGCTATTGCATGGCTTAAGAGTATTTAGAATATAGTTTATGAGTCATATGGATATTCTAGGACATGACTACAACATTTTTCAAAAATTCACCCTTAGTGTTCCAAGAAAGAAAAAAGGGCTTGAAACAACATGAGGGTGCGTAAATGACAGAATATACATTTTGGGCTGAATTACCACTTTAAATCAATTGACAGCGTATTCCCTGCAGGAGTTCTGACTTACTAGCTATTGGCTGGTGTGGAAAATAAGCGAGTGATGAATATCGAAGAGTCTCTGGTCTTGTATGCCGTCTGGCTACACATAAGAACTTCTGAAACTTACAAATTAGAAAGCCAAGCATCTATCTGTTGGCCTCTCTCTCTCTCGTTCTCTCTTTTTAGAAGCATTGCAGATTAAGGTATTACAATGTTTTCCATATGTCGTCTTGACTGTCATGAGAATATTAAAGACGTTTTCCAGCTTCCCAGGCAAAACCAGATGTCAGGAGGGGGGGAATGGGGATGGAATCCAACAGAGCGGTGAAATTAACGCTCCTATCCTGTTTTTGACCTCAATATAGCATCAGTGAATATCAATAAGAAGTTGCGTTCTGGACCATGCAGACCTTTGGGGCATGGCAAACTAACCAAAAAAATAATAAAAGCTGCTTTCCTTTGCCGAACAATGCCCCTTAATTGCTAGCTTTTCTCAGCAACAAGGCCCTGTTTCATAGCTGGGCCGTCTGAGTCGCTTGTAATTGTTGTTTTTGTTGGCGGGAGGAAAGGGACCCATGCCGCTTTGCACTGTACTTCAGATTTCCAGACATGGGCTTTTGACTTTTTGCGTCAGGGCAAGATATTCTGCAGGGCAGACGCTTTGTTGCGTAAACACAGAGTGGTAATTTGCTACATCGCCAGCTCTTTCTGCATCCACCCGCTGTGAGAAGGCAGAGGGCCTGAAGCCGACCAAAGCGCACAGGGACTCGCTCCAGATTTGCTGACTCTGAATACTGTGCAAGGATATGATGTTCAGCAAACAGTGGTCAGGAGCTCCAAATTGAAGCCATTCAATTAGTTTAGCTTGGCTTGAAAAGCAGATGTGGTGTTAAAATCACAGATCACATTGTTGGCCCAAGAGCTCCACAAAGACCGTGTCTAAGGTTGTGGCGTAATTGCCGGCGTGGGCGGAAAGCTTGTGAGGTAAAGAAGACAAGGAATTTTGGAGGAAGCTAAAATTTTACATGAACAATGACCACCTCAGTTGACGCGTTTGTGCCTATGAATGGTAAGTCTGAAAGGCACAATGCGGAATGGTCTGTTTTCTGTGAAACGGAGTTAACTTTGACATTTCCACAAGAGATTACGTTTGTGGGAAACCCAGCGTGCTGACAGCTTTCCGATTTGGGACAGAGCTTCCACGCAATAAATAAATAAAGCTGTCTCTACGAAAGCAAGACAGAGCTTTTCCTTGGTAACAGATCTCTGAGTGATCTGTATAAAGACAAAATAGAAAATAAATGACTTATTTTAAAGTAAAGATGGAAATTATATTTCATAGGGCCCTACAGCATGAATGCCCTCTATGCTTTGGGATCACAGTCTCAATGCCAAGGTAAAGAACATACCACCTGACTATATGTGACTCATGTAAACTCAATCGACTGGCATGTCTGTGTGAATGACAATAGCTTCTTTGTATAACATGAGGGTAAACTTGCATATATTGCACATACTGTAGGTCAGCCCTGCCATTAGGGTTGAACAAAATGCATATACAGGTGCAGCTCAAAAAAATTTGAATATTGTGAAAAAGTTCTTTTTTTTTTTACTGTAACATTTAAAAAAATTAAACTTTCATATATTTTAGATTCATTACATGTAAATTACATGTTTTGATGATTTTGATGATTAGAGCATACAGTTCATGAAAGTCAAAAATCCAGTATCTTAAAATATTACAATATTTACATTTGAGTTTCATTAAATGACCATCCCTACAGTATAAATTCCAGGTATCTCTTGTTCTTTGAAACCACACTAATGGGGAAGACTGCTGACTTGGCAATGGTCCAGGAGACAATCATTGACACCCTCCACAAAAAGAGTAAGTCACAGAAGGTCATTACTGAATGACAGAGTGATGTATCAAAGCATAGAAAATGCAAAGTTGACTGGAAGGAAGAAATTGGGTAGGCAAAGGTGTACACGCAACAGGGATGACCGCAAGCTGGAGAATACATTAAATAAAGCTGATTCAAACACTTGGGAGAGCTTCACAAAAGCCAGAGTCAGCGCATCAAGAGTCACCACACTCACAGTCTTCAGGAAAAGGACTACCAAGCCACTTCTGAAACAAAAACAATGGCAGAAGCATCTTACCTGGGCTAAGAGAAAAAGAACTGGACTGTTGCTCAGTGGTCCAAAGTCCTGTTTTCAGATAAAAATAAATTTTTCATTTCATGTTGAAAGTGCAAAAATCAATGCAGCCATCTACCAGGAGATTTCGTAGTACTTTATGCTTCCATCTGCTGACAAGCTTTATGGAGATGCTGATTTCCTTTTCCAGCAGGACTTGTCCACAGTGCAACAACCACTTGCAAGTGGTTTGCTGACCATGATTTTACTGTGCTTTACTGTCAATAGAAACGTGGTCCCTAACTGATCAGCACATTATTTGCCTGACATGGCCCTGCACAAGGGAGAGCTGACCTGCCCTCAGGCCTGTGGGGAAAGAAGCAACACTTTAAATTCTAGCAAATGACCTCTTCACTGACCTCTCATTGTGGGGCACTGTGTGACTAACTTATTTATTTGTTTGCATTGTTTGCATTGTTTTTTTTTTTTGTTTTTTTTTAACGATATATAGACTAGTATATTTAAATTTTATTTAACATAAAGTAGCTTTTGCATGAAACTGTACCCATCACAAAAACATTGTGTCATGAAAGACTCCTCATATCTTTTGTTTTGCTGTCTTAATGTCAGGAATAGTCTACCTCTGTGGGGAAAATCCCTTTAGGCATCACAGTACTGATGGAAAATCTTTCAATGAGGATAAAGTTATAGAACATACAAGTTGCAACAAATGTTGCATTTGTAGTATGTTTCTACTTTAACCATTTCTAATGTTGCAGTTGCTACCAGACAATTTTGCATGCATTTGGCACTTGGTGAGTACTAGATGTTATTCCCAGAATGATGGTGTGAAGAACTGGTATGTTTTCCAGTCTGTGGTACTATGCTTCATTTACTCCAGTCTAGATGACAACAGACTGGCTTTCACTCTGATGTATGATTACAGTTTCTTTGTTGAGATATTTTTGGAAGACATCAAATAAATCATCTTAACATGGAAGAGGGCAGAAGCATCCTCCTGTGATTAAGTGTCCTGATCTCTTTCATACTACATTCAAAGGAGAGATAAAGTATTTTTGCAATACGTTGGTTTCCCAGCAATCGCCACAGGACCTCTGGGACGACTTGAAGTCTGTGTGCTGACCTTCCACACTTCAGATCAGCGCTGCATAAACACAGGTCATTGCTTCATGCTCGGGTCAGCCACTTCCTGAGAGAACAGGCACCCTGCCAGTTCAGATATATGTACGTCTCCCCAGGAGTCAAAACTGTGAAGAGTTTGTCAAACCCTCCCCGTGTTTCCAAGCAAGTTTTCGTAGTAATGGGAGCTGTGCAGTCATCAAAGTCTAAAACCCATGTAAACAGTGAACAGTACTAACTTTCATTAAATAATGGAATGATCTAGAGGGAAACTGTATTGAGGTATTGATTGTAATATCAACTTTGTCTCTGATGTTTTTCATGAAATAGTCAACTGAGAAGAATCTGATGTAAAATTTTAGTCCAAAATGAAAAAGAGAAAACACTGGGTTCTTTTTAACAGGAAAAATAGTAGTACATACATATATAAATCATTAAAATGATTATTCATATATTTTGCTTTAGTGTGCCAGAAGGATGCATCAATTTGGAACATTTCTTTTATAAATATTGTAATAATTCAGTCCTGGAACAGCAGGTTTGGCCCACACAGAGATTCTGATCTCACCATCATCAATTCTGGATTACATGAAGAGACAGAAGCATTAGAAGAACTGTGGCAACATTTCCAAGATGCTTGAAACAAGTCCAAGACGACTGGCATATCAACCAGCACAACGACTGAGTGCGGCGTTAACATCAAATCTTAGAAAACACGAAAATGACCGAACCCTAATCATTTTCACGGATGGTATGTTCCAGTGCCTTATGATTTATTTAGATTTAGGACCACCTCTTTCCTCATAAATTACAGATTTCCCAAGGTTTCGAATTGATTTACGATAGGAATAGATATATCATGGCACGCTGTGTCAGGAAGGAACACTAGTTCTGGCTTTGACCATCAAGGAAACTGTCAGACTGGAGCGGGAACGGCACAAATCTGCCTATCCAGTCTAGGCTCTAACACGATTCTAGCCACAACACGAGAACTTCACTGCAGTTTATATCACGATTTTTCTTGAAAGCCAATAAATAACTAGACCAAACCCCCCCCCCCATATGTCCCTGAGAAAAGCCATACAAAGAGTCTACAATGTCTTTATCCTGAACAAAAGCTGGGGTGACTCTGAGCTGACAGGGTTAGCTGAATTCATTTCTGGCTCAGCTGGTGGCGGAGACTACTGGTGAACCCTAATGAAAAACTATGATAAAATCTTTAATTTCCACCAAGTTTTGCTAGGGGGTCAGTGCAGGAGGACAAATGACGGGCAGTTATTATTTTCAGTGCTCTTGGGGTGTCTGTGATATATCAGTTCAATGCTGATTCACTGTCCGGAATTTGAAGCTGTTTCTGTCTCCTCTCATTGTTGTCAAAGATACTTAACTTGATGTTACAATGGTTGCTGCAACCTACACAATTGTACCCTAGCTGGAACATCATACAGGTCTGAATTTCCATAAAAAAAAAAAAAAAAAAAAAATCCTTGTTAAAAACAAAAAAAAAAATACTAAACAAAAACAAAGGTTTGGCAAATAAGGCCCTAAAGACCAGTAAGAGAAGGCTGTAGATTTCCGTGCAAAGATTATCCTAGTCATAGACAAAATTACCTTAATAATGGCAGTTCTTGGGAATTTTAGTTCCTCACTACACCTTTAATCTGGATAATACTGTGTGTTTTCAAAATATATCATTTTTACAATACATCACATTACATATAACATTTCTTTTTTGTTTTAGCTTACTCAGCTATAAATCTGTGTGTACATTGATGTGACATTAAAAACAACAATGTAGATTTACTATTTTAAGTTAGAAGTAAATACAAACCTATATAAATACCTATAAGTTGTATTTTTTTTACAATACAACTTATAGGTATGGTGTCACACAAATTAAAAATAATTGAGTGCTATCTTTGCTCTCTATGTTACATTATTAAATAATAATATATTCATAAAGATACTGTCCCCTTTATAGCTTAAATCTAATTTGCTTGTTTGGGTTTGTTTGTTTGGCCCTGCATTGTAAATAATCACTTCTTCAAAAGTAGTTGTTAAACACTGTCAATCTAAAATAACAGTAAACAAGAACAAGTGAAAAGTTTGTCACATTAAACTTTTAAAAATAGAGTAAGTTGACATACTTTTGAATTCCATTACCAACTCCATTTCTCTTTACTACAAAAAGTTAAAACAATCAAACAAACAAACAAACAAACAAACACAAAGAGATTTAAAAAAAAAATGAAATTAATAAATTGTTAACCCTAACCCTACTTCAGGTATGTGAAGTTTGTTCATTGTTTTCAGTTAGTGATGTATCTTTGCTCATTTTCTGTCTTCTGAAAAAGGACCCCCTGTCAAGTCATACAATTCAAAAAAAAAAAAAAAAAAAGTCAGAGAAATTCATAGCCATTTCTGTGGCACACCGACCACAGTTAGGGTTACACTGTTACAGCTGGAAAGAGAGGGATAAACAGACAGACAGGGCTAAAAAGGGGTGGGAGCCAAGAATGGAATATACTAGAGCGCGGGGTTTTCCTTTTCCCCAGTCTCCCTCTGTTTAGTAGCGAGTGATGAAAGGATAATTTTCCCCTTGCCCTTTAAGCGCAGCATTGTCACAGAGTTCAACAGCCCTAGCGACAGATGAGTTGGAGCCCCCGAGGGCCCCGCTCTAGCCTCCATCTCATGGGCTTTGTCAAGGGCCAAGCCACTGTCATATGAAACAGACATCTAATAGGTAAGCCTTTGTGTCCACCCCTTCACATCTGCTGACCCACCCAGCCCCCAAAGAGCAGCGGCGTTCTGCGAGGGAAGACAAACTGAGAAAGAGTTCACAAAGGGCCCTGGAGAGCTGATAAAGCCATGCCAATGTTATTTCTGAATTGTGGCCGCGCTCTGTGTTTTAAAGTTCGTGAAAATAAAACCACAGCAAGGCATTGTTTCATAAAAGTGTTTAGTCGTCACATTCAAATACGCCTGGCAGTTTTGTGTAAGCATATTTTGGGTGGTATCTCTTGTTGTTGTTGTTCTGTGCTTTTTAGGTGAAAGTAAAAAAAAAAAAAAGTTAAATCTCTGATACTCCAGGGGGTTTTGGAAGGTGTTTCAGTAGCTTTTGTTGTCTTCCCTGGAGGGCTGTGTGTGATTGTGAGGTAAGGTGGTGAGACACTGTAAACTTCTGGTTCATGTTTCTTTATTACTAGATCCAAATGCATGCCATTTGTTTTGTATTTGAGACTTTTGGCACTGGATTTATATACTCTGTCATAATGAATTCTTTTAAACAGTTGTGACTTATTTTGCATTACTGTGGCACTAACAATTTTAGTACACAGGGGGCAACAGAGTTGCTTTAAAATGCCTGTGCTTTTAAATCAGATGTTTTATTAGTTAGATAGTTGTAGGGCCTTTTGCAATGTTGAGATTGCAATGTGTAAAATGTAAATAGCAATATTGTAAAGTGTAAATGTGTACCTTGAATGCAATTAAAGTCACTTTGTAGGGGTGTGGAGCAGAGTCAGTAGCGTTATCTGTAGCAATCTCAAAATGATTTGTATTTGAATTCAGAAAAAGA
>CM065126.1:9102500-9105000 GCA_033026305.1 Cirrhinus molitorella | reverse complement strand
AGTTACTTCGTTTTTTTTTGTTTTTTTTTAATCGACTTCTACTTTGACTTCTTCTATGGCTTCTGTTACTTCGATTTTTTCTTTCTTTTATCGCCTTCTACCTTGACTTCTTTTATGGTTTCTGTTACTTCGATTTTTTCTTTCATCGACTTCTACCTTGACATCTTCTATGGATTCAGTTACTTCGAGTTTTTTTTTTTTTTCCTTTTTTATCGACTTCTACCTTGACTTCTTCTATGGTTTCAGTTACTTCGATTTTTTCTTTCATCGACTTCCACCTTGACTTCTTCTATGGCTTCTGTTACTTCAATTTTTTCTTTCATCGACTTCTACCTTGACTTCTTCTATGGCTTCAGTTACTTCGATTTTTTCTTTCATCGACTTCTACAATGGCTTTTTCTATGGCTTCAGTTACTTCAAGTTTTTTTTTTTTTTTTAATCGACTTCTACATTGACTTCTTCTATGGCTTCTGTTACTTCGATTTTTTCCATCAACTTCCACTTCTTTGACTTCTTCTATGGCTTCTGCTACTTTGTTTTTTTTTTTAATCGACTTATACTTCTTTGACTTCTTCTATGGCTTCTGTTACTTCGATTTAAAAAAAAAAAAAATTTTCCATCAACTTCCACTTTTTTGACTTCTTCTATGACTTCTGTTATTTCGATATAGTTTTTTTTTTTCCATCGACTTCTACTTCTTTGACTTCTTCTATGGCTTCTGCTACTTCGATTTACTTTTGTCATCGACTTCTGCTTTGACTTCTATGGCTTCTGCTACTTTGATATTTTTGTCATCGACTTCTACTTCTTTGATTTCTTCTATGGGTTCTGTTACTTCGAATTTTTTTTTTTTTTTCATCAACTTCCACTTCTTTGACTTCTTTTATGGCTTCTGCTACTTCGTATTTTTTGTCATCGACTTCTACTTCTTTGTCTTCTTCTATGGCTTCTGCTACTTTGTTTTTTTTCCATCGACTTCTACTTCTTTGACTCCTTCTATGGCTTCTGCTTCTTGGTTTTTTTTTCATCGACTTCTACTTCTTTGACTTCTTCTATGGCTTTTATTACTTCGATTGTTTTTTTTCCATCGACTTCTACTTCTTTGACTCCTTCTATGGCTTCTGCTACTTGGTTTTTTTTTCATCGACTTCTATTTCTTTGACTTCTTCTATGACTTCTGTTACTTCGATATATATATATATATATCTTTTTTTTTTTCATCGACTTCTACTTCTTTGACCTCTTTGGCTTCTGCTACTTCGGTTTTTTTTTTTTCATCGACTTCTACTTCTTTGACTTCTTCTATGGCTTCTGCTACTTCGTTTTTTTTTCATCGACTTCTACTTCTTTGACTTCTTCTATGGCTTTTATTACTTCGATTGTTTTTTTTTCCATCAACTTCCACTTCTTTGACTTCTTTTATGGCTTCTGCTACTTCGTATTTTTTGTCATCGACTTCTACTTATTTGTCTTCTTCTATGGCTTCTGCTACTTTGTTTTTTTTCCATTGACTTCTACTTCTTTGACTCCTTCTATGGCTTCTGCTACTTGGTTTTTTTTTCATCGACTTCTATTTCTTTGACTTCTTCTATGGCTTCTGTTACTTCGATATATATATATATATCTCTTTTTTTTTTTCATCGACTTCTACTTCTTTGACCTCTTTGGCTTCTGCTACTTCGGTTTTTTTTTTTTCATCGACTTCTACTTCTTTGACTTCTTCTATGGCTTCTGCTACTTAGTTTTTTTTTCATCGACTTCTACTTCTTTGACTTCTTCTATGGCTTTTATTACTTCGATTGTTTTTTTTCCATCGACTTCTACTTCTTTGACTTCTTCTATGGCTTCTGTTACTTCGATTTTTTTTTCCCATCGACTTCTACTTCTTTGACTTCTTCTATGGCTTCTGCTACTTCGATTTTTTTTCATCGACTCCTACTTCTTTGACTTCTTCTATGGCTTCTGTTACTTCGATTTTTTTTTTCATCGACTTCTACTTCTTTGACTTCTTCTATGGCTTCTGCTACTTCGTTTTTTTTTCATCGACTTCTACTTCTTTGACTTCTTCTATGGCTTTTATTACTTCGATTTTTTTTTTCATCGACTTCTACTTCTTTGACTTCTTCTATGGCTTCTGCTACTTCGTTTTTTTTTCATCGACTTCTACTTCTTTGACTTCTTCTATGGCTTTTATTACTTCGATTGTTTTTTTTCCATCGACTTCTACTTCTTTGACTTCTTCTATGGCTTCTGTTACTTCTATTTTTTTTTTCCTTCGACTTCTACTTCTTTGACTTCTTCGATGGCTTCTGCTATTTCGTTTTTTTTTCATCGACTTCTACTTCTTTGACTTCTTCTATGGCTTCTGTTACTTCGATTTTTTTTTCCATCGACTTCTACTTCTTTGACTTCTTCTATGGCTTCTGCTACTTCGATTTTTTTTCATCGACTCCTACTTCTTTGACTTCTATGGCTTCTGCTACTTCGTTTTTTTTTTTTC
>CM065126.1:9092500-9095000 GCA_033026305.1 Cirrhinus molitorella | reverse complement strand
TTTTTTTATCGACTTCTACCTTGACTTCTTCTATGGCTTCAGTTACTTTGATTTTTTCTTTCATCGACTTCTTCAATGGCTTCTTCTATGGCTTCAGTTACTTCAATTTTTTCTTTCATCGACTTCTACCTTAACTTCTTCTATGGCTTCAGTTACTTCGAGTTTTTTTTTTTTTTTTTATCGACTTCTACCTTGACATCTTCTATGGCTTCTGTTATTTCGATTTTTTCTTTCATTGACTTCTACCTTGACTTCTTCTATGGCTTCTGTTACTTCGATTTTTTTCTTTCATTGACTTCTACCTTGACTTCTTCTATGGCTTTTGTTTTTTTCGATTTTTTCTTTCATTGACTTCTTCAATGGCTTCTTCTATGGCTTCAGTTACTTCGAGATTTTTTTATTTTTTCTTTCATCGACTTCTACCTTGACTTCTTCTATGGTTTCAGTTACTTCGATTTTTTCTTTCATCGACTTCTACCTTTGACTTCTTCTAAGGCTTCTGTTACTTCGATTTTTTTCTTTCATCGACTTCTACCTTGACTTCTTCTATGGCTTCGGTTACTTCGACTTTTTTTATTTTTATTTTTATCGACTTCTACCTTGACATCTTCTATGGCTTCTGTTTTTCGATTTTTTCTTTCATCGACTTCTACCTTGACTTCTTCTATGGCTTCAGTTACTTCAAGTTTTTTTTTTTTTTTATCGACTTCTACCTTGACATCTTCTATGGCTTCTTTTACTTCGATTTTTTTCTTTCATTGACTTCTACCTTGACTTCTTCTATGGCTTCTGTTACTTCGATTTTTTCTTTCTTTTATCGCCTTCTACCTTGACTTCTTCTATGGTTTCAGCTACTTCGATTTTTTCTTTCATCGGCTTCTACCTTGAATTCTTTTATGGTTTCAGTTACTTCGATTTTTTCTTTCATCGACTTCCACCTTGACTTCTTCTATGGCTTCTGTTACTTCGTTTTTTTCTTTCATCGACTTCTACCTTGACTTTGTCTATGGCTTTTGTTTCTTCGATTTTTTCTTTCATCGACTTCTACCTTGACTTCTTCTATGGCTTCGGTTACTTCGACTTTTTTTATTTTTATTTTTATCGACTTCTACCTTGACATCTTCTATGGCTTCTGTTTTCGATTTTTTCTTTCATCGACTTCTACCTTGACTTCTTCTATGGCTTCAGTTACTTCAAGTTTTTTTTTTTTTTTTATCGACTTCTACCTTGACATCTTCTATGGCTTCTGTTACTTCGATTTTTTCTTTCATTGACTTCTACCTTGACTTCTTCTATGGCTTCTGTTACTTCGATTTTTTTCTTTCATTGACTTTTACCTTGACTTCTTCTATGGCTTCAGTTACTTCGAGTTTTTTTTTTTTTTTTTTTCTTTTTTTATCGACTTCTACCTTGACTTCTTCTATGGCTTCAGGTTACTTCGATTTTTTCTTTCATCGACTTCTTCAATGGCTTCTTCTATGGCTTCATTTACTTCGAGTTTTTTTTTTTTTTTTTTATCGACTTCTACCTTGAGATCTTCTATGGCTTCTGTTACTTCGATTTTTTCTTTCATTGACTTCTACCTTGACTTCTTCTATGGCTTTTGTTACTTCGATTTTTTTCTTTCATTGACTTTTACCTTGACTTCTTCTATGGCTTCAGTTACTTCGTTTTTTTTTTGTTTTTTTTTTAATCGACTTCTACCTTGACTTCTTCTATGGCTTCTGTTACTTCGATTTTTTCTTTCTTTTATCGCCTTCTACCTTGACTTCTTCTATGGTTTCAGTTACTTCGATTTTTTCTTTCATCGACTTCTACCTTGAATTCTTCTATGGCTTCTGTTATTTCGATTTTTTCTTTCATCGACTTCTACCTTGACTTCTTCTATGGCTTCAGTTAATTCGAGTTTTTTTTTTTTTTTTTTCTTTTTTTATCGACTTCTACCTTGACTTCGTCTATGGTTTCAGTTACTTCGATTTTTTCTTTCATTGACTTCTACCTTGACTTCTTCTATGGCTTCTGTTACTTCGATTTTTTCTTTCATCGACTTCTACCTTGACTTCTTCTATGGCCTCAGTTACTTCGTTTTTTTTTTTTTTTTTTTAATCGACTTCTACCTTGACTTCTTCTATGGCTTGTGTTACTTTGATTTTTTCTTTCATCGACTTCTACCTTGACTTCTTCTATGGCTTTTGTTTCTTCGATTTTTTTCTTTCATCGACTTCTACCTTGACTACTTCTATGGTTTCTGTTTCTTCGATTTTTTTTTTTCATCGACTTCTACCTTGACTTCTTCTATGGCTTCAGTTACTTCGAGTTTTTTTTTTTTTTTTTTTTTTTTTTTTTATCGACTTCAACCTTGACTTCTTCTATGGATTCAGTTACTTCGAGTTTTTTTTTTTTTTCTTTTTTTATCGACTTCTACCTTGACTTCTTCTATGGTTTCAGTTACTTCGATTATTTCTTTCATCGACTTCCACCTTGACTTCTTCTATGGCTT